>JAVVNS010000098.1:1800000-2037500 GCA_036320875.1 Cotoneaster glaucophyllus | reverse complement strand
CCATTTTAAAACGCTCCATCTGACTTTCGTTTACATTCTGATTATGCTTTTTCAGGCAAGGAAGATGATAAACCTTGTGAGCCTGATACCAAAACAGTGATAACAAGCCCTAAAATGATGTCGCTCTGGAAACGCTCGATCGACTCAAACAAAGCACTGATTCTGGATGAGCTTGACCTCGATCCTGATGCTCTCTTGAAGAAGGTCGAGGAATTCGACAGTGTTTCGCAGGCGACAGAGCACTCCTATCCGGCGCTGATCGTGTCGAGCGAAGACGGTTCCGGCAGCTCGGTTCAAGTGTTTGAAGAAGACCAAAGGGACCCTTACAGCGAATACGACGACTATATTGACAATGATTACGATAATGAGAGTGATGATGATGAATTTTATGAGAGTGATTCAATCCCCATGGGATCATTACCTGTCGATGTAATAGCAGAGAAACTCGACCACGATTAATTTCAATAAAATCTGGCCAAGGACGCCTGAGGTTTTTAGTTTCCACATTTTTACGTTTTAGTCCCGTTGTAGCGTTTATTCTACCGGCCACTCACATCCTGCAAATATCCGTTAAGATTTGTCTTAGCTGTTCAGATCTTGCAACTATTCCGTTGGATCTGTTACACAACGAACCGACAAGTTGTCGTGCTGCTCCGATTTCCTAAAGTAAGGATTGGATAGTCACTTGTATGTCGGGAAAATGCTTGGAAGTTTAAATTACATTTTGTTCCTTCGAGTTTAGCTGTAATTTTAATTTTACATCAATGTCGTAAATAAATTCGTATTTTTATAGCAATATCATACATCCGTTCCTATTAAACGATGGTGTGGCATCGAATGATCTGTTTCCTTTTTGGTTGAAAAACGAGGCTAAATGCTAGTAGGCCAACAAAATTATTTCAAAAATAAATCTAAACTCAAGACATCTCAAGTCGATCCGCACAAATCCGGCAATTGAAATTCTGATCTGCCACGCGAAGCACGCGGATTATTTTGGTGTGCTTGTTTCAGGAAAATTGGAACGTAGCACCACCTAACCCCTCACGATTTTAAATAAATAATAAAAAAAAACAAAAGAAATAAAGAATACATATCCAATAGTTGATTCTGGAGTCGAAGAGGTAAAGTTGATTCTGTCTTCTCCTCCATTTTCTGATTCTTCTCCAATCCAATCCAGTCCTCCACGCCAACTGCAGCATTTACACACACAGAAATGGGAAAAAGGTGAAATCTTCCAGACACCCTCCATTTGCTCTCTCTCTCTCTCTCTCTCTCTCTCTCTCTCTCTGAGACAATTGGGAGAAGAAAAGAGAGAAGCAAAGAATCCATCTTTTGTTTTAACCTTCGGAAAATTCACTAGCGAAGGCGGACAGGCCTCTCCTTTTCGAAGGAACCAACGTTTGTTATTCTCGTTTTGATGTGATCGCGAGTTGACGACGTTTTTCCGGGAAACCCCACTTTAAAGTAAGGAATCTCTCCTCTTCCGCTCCTTAATTTAACCATGAAAAAGCTCCTGTTGTTATTTTGTTTTCTTCTGCATTTGTACTTGGATTATGATCCCTTCCTACTGTAGTTTTTTGGGTTCCTTAGTTTGTGCTTTACATTATTTGATTTGTACGATGGTTTTTTTTTTGCAACGGACTAACTGCCCAACTGATTTTATTTCTTCCCCGAACATTTGGAACTGTTATTTTTGTTTTGTTAACATTTGACATGTTAACTGTTTTACGCAGTTGTTGTCACAAAAATATGCAGGGTTGTTCTGGTTTCTTCCATTTTCTCTTTTATGTTTTTGCAATTTCTGTGACAAATTTGAATACAAATTAGATAAGATAATTAGTGGGGCAAGTACGTGTGAAGCTTACGAGCTATGAGTTTCTTCACAGGATCATCGAACCATACTTGGCAACCTGTCATGACGGCGGATACAACTGATTCGAGTTATTGGTTGAATTGGAGGTTTCTCATTTGTGCAATATGGATCTTATCTACTATGGTTGTAGCCTCAGTTCTTATATGGAAATATGAAGGTTTCAAAAAATCGAGAACAGGCAGGAGGGCAGTGGATCAGCGAGAAACGGTAGGGACTTTGTACGAGGATGAAGCCTGGAAGACGTGTCTTAAAGGAATACATCCCGCGTGGTTACTTGCTTATAGAATAATTGCTTTTGTTGTGATGTTGGGGTTGATAGTTGCTAATGTTGCTCTTGATGGAGCCGGCATCTTTTACTTCTATACTCAGTAAGCTATCTTATTTATTTGTATTTTTCATCTTCGTGATCTTAGAAACCACTCTTTGAGGAGCGGATGCGCTCAAATTTGAAGCTTATTGTGTTAATTGTATATGTGCAACGCTCTATATGCTGATGTACTCTATTGGCCTATTGTGCTTAACAGGTGGACGTTTGTTTTGGTCACATTCTATTTCGGGGTATGTTTTTAACTCTTCTTGAGCATACCTGCATTTACATTGTAGTAAAGTACTTGAAATATAGTATGTAGTTTGTTTTTGTACCTTCGACCGCACAGTTCAATCTTACCACTCAAAGCTGCTCATTAGGATTGATGAAATATGAGAGTCATTATGCTTCGGTTTCCTTGAATCACATTATCCCGAGTATTAATATGTTCTGAACATCATTTTATAGTATGGATCTTCAGTCTCGCTTCGCGGAATTTATGAGCATCGCAATAGAATTGGTGAGGATGAAGAGCGAGGCGTTTATGTTGCTCCAACACTAGGGGAGAATAGCAATACGTCCAATGGATCTAAAAGTCTTACTTATGAAGAATATCATGGCCGTAAAGGTGCAGGTGCACGCGAATACATCTTTCAAATTATTTATCAGGTAGGTTTTCTCCAACAAGTGGCTGCAGTTCTGGTTAATAAATTTGGACTTGGATTCTTCCAAGTTAGGTAAAATCTGAGCCTCTGTTATCTCAACCAGGTTGTTTCCTTCTCTTTGTTCATGTGTATAGATGTGTGGAGGTGCTGTGGCTATCACTGATTGCATATTTTGGCTTGTTCTGTATCCATTTCTAACATCCAAAGACTACAAACTGAATTTTGTAAGTACGAGGCTGCTAATTTCATTGACATTAAGGTTTCTTATATACCACCCCTACAGTGGAAGCAGTCAAAATTGTGTCTTCGTATAGTTTGTAACTAGAGTTGAGTTGCTGTTCTAATTTCCAGTTGTGAACTGCTTTTATTTGACGCGTCTTCCTCTTCATTCAACTGCAGATGATGGTCATAATGCACTCAGTCAATGCCCCTTTCCTCCTTGGTGAGGCATTTTTGAATAACATGGTATGTTTGGTTCCTTGTTCGTTTGACGGCATTTTCTATTCTTTTTTCGTGATTAAAGCTTAAAAACTTCTCTCTTCTTCCTCCTTTCAGCGGTTTCCATTGTTTCGAATCGCATATTTTGTGCTGTGGACGGGAGTATTCGTGATTTTTCAGTGGATATTCCATGCTTGCAAATCCATGTGGTAAAACTACGTTTCAAATTACTTTTGTTTGAGATTGAAGAAACTTAACTGTTGCTCATAAACATGATAACTTCGATACAGGTGGCCTTATCCATTTCTCGACCTGTCATCCTCGTATGCTCCCTTATGGTATGTTTTTCTAACCTCGACAAACAACTATTGCAGAAACTGGACTGCATGTACATTGCGCCTTATCATTGTCGTCAACCTTGCAGGTATCTTGGGGTTGGATTGATGCATCTCCCGTGCTACGGCGTCTTTGCTCTAATTATTAGGATAAAGAACTTGCTGTTGTCAAGAGCATTTCCGGAGTCTTATCAGAACGACAGAGGAGGAAGCGGATGAGAACTGCGTCTGTAAATCCGAGGCTACTTGGTGCCACCACGGCACCACGGATTAATGATGTTTTTTTGGCCTGGATAAAGGATAAATTTTGGTGGTTCAGGCTTCCATTTGTAATCAGCTGCACTAGATGATTGTTCTTCTGAAGCAGCTATGGCATTTAGACTTGCACATAACAACGTAATGATTGATTTTTCAATGATTCGGTGTAAAATTTCAATTACGATTTTCTAGTTTTCGCCGTGCATCGTTTCTCCGAGAAGTTTGCAACTGGCAACACCTGCGACGGATTGGTATGGAACGAAGGCTATCTTTAAACAGAAACTTGCTGCTTATTAACTCTGTCGGGCTAACATATGATCCTTATCGTAATTCATTGAAGGATTATTTTGCTTCTACCTCGATGAACCGGACCGTCCGGATAATTGAGAAGAAGCTCAAAAGTGATAACCTTGATGAGATGTATAATGTCAAGAATGATACACCTTCCAGTCCTTGCATAAACTCATGCTTCATCAAGCAAATTCACCTGCAGATCTCCGAGAGCTGCGCAGACAATACTGCATTGCTCAAGTTACGGCCCGGACAATCATTGTCCGTGGCATCAACTTTCACTTGATATCTGAAGAGCCTTGCCACAATGTAGTGGTCTCACTCTCATCAAGGAGAGCAGAGCAACTTGTATGAAACAAGTTCAGCGCCACGTGATACCCCGGTCCACTATTCATGCCAAATGGAGAGAGAAAAATAACCTTACATATAAGTTGTTGTCCTCATCAAGAGGTTACAATCTACTAGCAGAGGACCAAGCACCAGCATCAATCCTGCACCTGTATCGAATGGTGCGAGGATTTTGCACTGGTAATAAGCAGAATGGAGTTGCACATTTAAATGTAGATAAATGAAACAGATACTGCAATCTCGATTTATTATGCAGCTTGAATTTGTATATCAACTTCAACCATCTGATAAACAAATTACAAACTTGTTTCCAGAACAATAAAACTAAAACCCTTCTTCCTTTCAGGGTCTCTGTCATTTAATTCAATACAAACATTCAAATTACAACTAACAAGAAAAATTCCCAATCTTTTCATCTCAAATCAAAGCCAATCTTCAGTACCTGTGTTCCAACTTCTCCTGCTCCTGGTAATACTGCACATACCTGCAAATCCCACCAAATCAAAACCCAAATCATCTACTAATCCACCCAAATCTTCACAATCCCCAAATCCAACATTTTGACCATAAATTTCAACAATTCACCAAAAATACTTGCGACCCACTTCAAAAACCGTTAGTAATTGAGCACTAAAGCCATCGATTACTAATTTAGAAACATAATCGGAAAACCCTAACCCTAATTTTTTAGATCGAAGACTTACGAGTAGGTGGCGACGAGAGGAGTGAGGAGGAGGCTGGCGCTGAGCCAGTTCTCGGAGACCTTGTGGTGGATCTTGCCGGTGAAATCCTTCCAGAGGCCGGGCATCACCTTCTGCTGAAACGGCGACAGCGCGTACACCACTGCTCTCATCTTCACCGGAATCTTCCCCATTTCTTCTTCTCAAATTGCTTCACTTCAATGACTTGTCGTCCGTTTGCTCTGAGCTTCTCCCATATGAAGTCTACTGCAATCACACGACGAAACACTCGATGTCGTTTTTGTTTCCCGTCTCATCATCAGTAGACTTTATTTGGAAACAAGCAACGCATCTTTACTGACGCGTTGACATAACGTTAATAAAAATAAAAGGAATTGAATTGGAGAGGAATTGAATTGAGGAGAAGTCAGAATCGGATTCCTGTTGAAGCTGTTTACTTAAATGTTCTGGAATCGGAATAGAATTCCATAAAACTGTTTACTAATTCAGCAGAATCAGAATATAAATCAGTATGATTACTAAAATGCTCTTGTCCCAAATCAAATATTTTATATACTTTAATGGGTTTATAAAGGATAGTCTTGTAAATAAAAAAAGTAAGTGAAGACATAAAGGGAGCAAAAGTGTCATTCTGATTGCCCAAACAATCAGAAATTTGATTACCACCTATATCTAGGGAGTCCAATTCCACCAATACAAGGAATTGAATTCCAAAATTTGTGTGGGCCCCACTGCTTTTTTGATTCCTCTATGTTTAGTAAACATCGGAGTACTCCGTAATCGGAATTCAATTTCACATTCTCATTCCGATTACGGATATGTAAACGCGCCCTATGTGACAAAGGGCTTAAGTGCTTGCAAAAATAAGCATATGTCATCTTTGTGTGACAACGGCAATCATTGTTGTTTGAGTTTGATATGGTGTCGTTTTCATCATTTTATTTCTCAAATTTAAACTTCAAGCCTCTCGCTTTTTTTCCTCTTTTCTTTCACTGATCCCAGACTAGAGTCATTCTTAAAGTTCATAATCAATGAATTGCTTGGACTGCATAAGAGCCATCAACCTCACATCAAACCTGATGGATGAAATTAAGTAAAAACATCATCTTGTGGTCCTAAGCCTTTAGAAGAACCTTGAAATTCATAAGCATAACACCAAACTTTTATAAGTGAAAAGAAATATTATGGATTGAGACCGTCCTAATCCATTAATGGCTCCGCCTCTGTTTAACATAAAAAATTCATCAATTACACGACAGCCGCTAAGTATTTAAAAGGCAAACAATTACATGTTGAACACTGACATCTTCAGATCAATCTACACGTAAATTGACACCTTCAGGGAGTCGACGCGCGAGCTATAGCTCATGGACATGAAAGCTTTGGTTGCGTGTGAATGACTTGACCGAATTTTTACGATACTTTGGGCATGCAGAGTAGTCGATTTGGTAAAGTTTATTAATACATATGTTATTTGATGTAAATTAAAATAGAGAGTTTTAACGAAACACTTATGGTACTGTTCATTTTTAACGAAAAATCACATTTTTACATTTACCTGATACTATTCACTATACATTTAAAAAGAACTTTTCGTTAAAATGGAAGTTTTTTTGAACTTTTCATTAGTTTCCTAATTAAAATATAGGTTCATGAGCATGGCAGAACACTTATATGGACCCAACCCAAGTACTATTTGATGTAAATTAAAGTACATGACGTGTCCCGCCGTCCTATAATGGCACTATTATACTGGGGATGAGGCAGACTATAATGGCATTTTCGTAAAAGATTGACCAACAAATGGCAATTTAATTAGCCTCCAGCAAGCAAAGTCAAAGCGGCCGGAGAAAGAAGCAGAAGCCAAAACCAGCTTTTGCTTTCTTCACTTTGCGGACGGCATTTTCCTTCTCCAAACTCTCCACGGACTCGAGAGCTCCGTCCTGAATTTCCAAGGTTTGCTTTCATCCGACTCTGAATATATATTTCTTTGGTCCCTTTGTCTTTTAAATTCTGGATTTTTCTATGTTTTTTGTAAGGAAATTCTAATCGGTCAACTGATAATTCCAAGGCAATTCCCATTTTTGGCTGTAAAAGGATGCATTTTTCGTTATATTCAAGTAAAAAAAAAATGGTGTTTGATGCTTAAATTACTAGTAAACTAGCCTGATTATCTCAGAATCTTTGATGGGATGTCTTCTTTGACCAAAAAGATTGTAACTTTATCGAAAACGAAGGTCGGGGTTTTGAAAATTTTGAATTTTGTGTTTTGACAGCGGAGTTTATTGAAGATTGGGAATTGTATTCGGGTGCAGAGTGAGGAAATGGGATCAGAAGGACCAAAGAGTGTGGTTGTTCATGTGAGCGGGTTCAAGAAGTTCCAGGGGGTTGCTGAGAATCCCACAGAGACTATAGTTAGCAATCTGAGGGGGTTTGTTGAGAAGAGAGGGTTGCCTGCTGGTCTTAAGCTTGGCAACTGTGATGTTCTTGAAACAGCAGGAGACGGTGCACGCGTTGCTCTTTACAAGGCCATGGAATCGGGGATTTCATCAACCGATTCTAAGAGTAATGAACAAGTCGTATGGGTGAGTGTCTCCTTTAGGATTGCAAAATTTAGTTTCGTTTTCGGGGTTTGAATTGCTAGAAATGAAAAAAGCATCCACATTGTTTTGGGTAGTTAGATAGTCTTGTTCTAAATCTGGAAAAGTTATTTTCTTTGGGAATGTTTGGACTCTGTCACCGCATTGGTTTCCTTTTTGGCATGTGAGGAATTAACTTGCAGTATAAAATTTATGCATCTATTGACTTAGATGGTCCCCTTATGCTTCATGAGTTCATCTTGCTACCCTTGTTTACTACTGTGAGGAGAGGACTGACAAGACATTTTGATCTCTGATTGTTTAGTTGCTTTTGTTAAACACACAATGCACACTTTTGCTTCAGTTCGTCGTTACACTATCATGGTCTAACCCCATTCATCTGCCGTGAATTACATTTTGTTAGCCCAAGATTAAGGCTAACATTGATATCTTGATTCCTAACTTGCCATAAGCTTTTTGTGCCTCACTGGAGGCTTCTTGTCAGGTTTTGTTGCTTTGCAGATAAATGTTTTCATGAATTTGTGTGAACAGATTCCAATAGACATTTTTATGCAGAAACATAAGTTAGCAGCAGTCCTCTGTATGTTGTTATAATCATTTTAATTTCGTTGCTTCTTCAGCTTCACTTGGGGGTAAATAGTGGAGCTGTAAAATTTGCTATTGAGCGGCAAGCAGTAAATGAAGCCACTTTCCGCTGTCCAGATGAGTTAGGATGGCAACCTCAGGTGAGTCTGATTCTTCCTATTTTAGTGGTGTTTCCTTATTTTACTTTACCAGGGTTCCTATTATCTTGAATTTGTTGAACTTAGTTTTCTTTTATTGCTCTTCTTCCAGCAACAACCAATAGTCCCTGAGGATGGTGGAACTTCTCGAGTGAGAGAGGTATTTGTATAATCTATTTGCAATACTATATTCATTATTCATAAAACACAATTATCTTTTGTAAAATTTCGATACTATGTCACAGTCGGGCATCAAATACTTAGGGTCGTAGTTCAATGTATAGTTTCACTTTGTGCTGAATTAACATTTTGCAGAATTTTTGCGTTTTCTTATATAAGCAACCAAGGGAAAGGCTTCAAGCCTTCGATGTTGCAGGGTTTGACATTGATTTACGTGGAATGTAATGATAATGTCACGTATTGGTGTGCTTAGTTTCCCAATCAATAAATTGTTAGATGACTTGTGGATGAACCCTCATGACTGATTCTACTAATTCTAATTGAAACTGAATGGGGAACTGCTGCGTAGGAAGTTTTGCTGTATATAAACAAATTAATTGTCCATCTTCTTTTAAGTTTTGATTGAATCACGAATACTGGACTTGGCATAATGTGTCGTCATCCAAGAAACTATTTATCATGCTCATGTAGTCCTCTCGTCCCCCTTCTGTCTCACGTGTCCATGTGCGCTAACTTTTCCACCATTTGGTTCTTGAAGACATGTTGCTCGACCGAGGCAATCCTTAAGATATTGAAGAAGAAAGGATATGATGCGGCAATATCAGATGATGCCGGGCGCTTTGTGTGCAATTATGTCTACTATCATTCCCTCCGTTTTGCAGAAGAAAAGGGCCACAAATCTTTATTCGTCCACGTTCCTCTCTTTGCCAGAATCAATGAAGAAACTCAGATGAGCTTTGTGGCCTCCCTTTTGGAGGCGATTGCAGCTACATGTTAATGTTATTGATCTAAAAGCTTCTTGTGTTTTTTGCCTTCTGCTGCTAAATGTAAATCAACGGTGTCAATATCATTATAATTGTGTAATAATTTGTATGAACTTGATTGCTGTTTGCTTATGGTGAGGAAAATGGGTTTCCTATTGTCCGGGAGGTGTCGTCGTCGATGTAAAATAATGTTCGTCGTCCATGTCTTGTGACGGTTCGAAGATTTGCTCACTTTTTTTCTACTTACTCTTTTTTTCCAAATGTTTCATGGCTGTTCGTTTGCATATTGCAAGCAAAGTTGGTCTTGTAGGAATCAAATAAATAAAGCACAATTTGCAAGCAAAGCAAAGGTATTCACAAGATCTAATATTCTAGTGGATATGATATTGAGTTTCTACTGATATGTCTCGGTTGAAAACTCTCCATTTTTCTAAATTATGTAATAGTTTTAAATCCTTCCTCCTCCTCTTAATATTAGTAAATTTTTTTAAAAAAAAAAAATGTATTAAAAATGTGTTCTTCGAGCTTGTTATCAAGTTTGTTAGGTCAATGTATATTTTTGCAGATGTGAGGTAGTTGGTTAGAGTTATGTTTATTTTTATATTCAATTTTTAAGTTTTGTCTCTTCGTCATGGTATTTTAGAATATCGTCAATTACACATTTTGTTATAACAGTTTAGAATATCAATGAAGAATTGTTTAGAATATCATCAATTCTACTTTTCGTTATAACAATTTAAGATATTGGTGAAGAATAGTTTAGAATATCGTCAATTTCATTTAGCGTATTCGTCTAGAACACCGCATAAAAAACGACACCAGAACGACAAAGAGGGTAATGAAATTGGTCAATAATTAATACGAACCCGAGATTAATACATTCGAATGCTGTCAAATTCACTTCCGAGAGCCGCATGGCCAATGCCGATTACCAGGCCACTGTCTTCCCGGAAATAAAACTAATACAAGCATCGAAAATAACATAGTATTGTCTGACTCATTGGGATATGAGAAAGGGCTTTTAGTGCCAAAACGAGTAATACTAATAAAAGGCTGTGCTTCTTACATCTTCATTACTATTAATTCGATGTGTTCAAAAAAGGGAGTTTTAACGAAAAGCCCGCGGTACTGTTCACTTAAACGAAAAACCACATTTTTACACTAAAAAGTCAAATCTGGTACTATTCACTTTACCCTTTATTTTGTACTTATCGTTAAAACTCAAAGTTTTCAAACCATTTTCATTAGTTTTCCTTTTAAAAAATAAGTTTTTTCCATTGTTTTTCGTCGTTAATAAATATAATAACGCAAATTTTTTTCCGTACGTTTCAAAACAACGTTTGCACCAAACATTAACGTATCCACAGCTTCGTCATCACTGCGTTCAGATTAGGGATGGGCAAATACCCATTGGTTATGGGTAACCGCGGTTACCCGTCCGTTTAAATTAAACGGTTACGGTTATGGGTAACCGTTTAGATAAATAAACGGTTATGGGTATAACCGTTTACCCGCGAAATTTAAATGGGCGGTTATGGGTATTAACCGCGGTTATAAACGGGTAACCGTTTATCCATTTATTTTATATATATATAATTAACACAAATCATATTTCCTATCGGACAAAACTTAGATCAATGCTATTGACTATAGTGCATGATTTCATGGTCCATTATATATATTATGTTAATACTTTACATTCCGAGTTAAATAACCAAATAATACTGTCTTTTAACAGTTTTCGTAACCCAAGAATACCTAGCCAATTTTATATTACCTTCATTGTTAACAGTTAAAAATATCGTCTGTAAACTATTATTTCAATTATTGGAATGATATATAAGGACTTAAAAAATTAAAATGTGGAAATGTATGATGAATGTACCTATAACGGTGTTTAATTGTTAGAAAAAGAAATTATGACAAATTTTTCTTTTTTTTAATTTTCAAGTTGTTAAAAAAACACGTAGACGGGTGAAAAATGAGTAAATGATAAAAAAAGAGTAAATGGTAAAAAAAGAAAGGATAAACGGGTTAAAAAAGGATAAATGGGTAAACTGGTATTAAACGGTTACGGTTAAATGGGTACGCGGTTATGGGTATGGGTAACCGTTTATAAACGGTTATGGGTATGGGTATAACCGTTTAGGCAATTACCCAACGGGTAAACGGTTATGCGGGTATGAGAATAAACGGTTATGGATAAATAACCGCGGTTACCCGCCCGCCATAACCATTGCCCATCCCTAGTTCAGACTCGTAATTTGAACCCGGTGCTCGCGACCTAGTTTACTCCAACAACCGGAAAATCGACGGGTTGATAAAATCCGGGGACTTGAACGCTGCCCTCAAACTGTTCGATGAAAATGCCTGTATAAGGTGTTACCTATAACATGCTTATTTCTGGGCACGGTCGACATGGGTTTCCGGAACAGGCTTTTCACTTGTACGCTGAAATGGTTTCACAAGGAGTTAGAGAAAGTGCTTCGATGTTTTCGTCGGTTTTGGGTGTTTGTAACGTCTCAGGGTTTTGTAGAGAAGGAATGCAAGTTCATTGCAGGGTTGTCTCACTTGGGTTCGGCTTGAATTTGTATATGGGGAGTTCACTTGTTGATCTTTATTTCCACTTGGGATTAGACAATGTAGCTTTGGAGCTGTTTGATGAGCTGCCGAACCGAAACTTAGCTGTTTGGAATGTGGTGTTACGTGGGTTTTGTGAACTTGGTCGAGTGGATGAGCTATGTGGGGTGTTATCCAGGATGGAATTGGATGGTGTGGATCCAAATGCGCTTACTTATTGTTATTTGATCCGCGGACGTAGTAGTGGGAGGTTTTTGGAAGAAGGAAAGCAGCTACATTGCCGCATTCTTAGCCCTGGTTTGGTACTGAGGTGATTATGAAAAAAACTGGTACAAAAAAAAAGCTGGGAGTTTTTTTTGTGTTTGGTAAACATTCAGCTTCATTTTTTTTTCACAGTTTTGGGTGAAAAAAAGCCAAAAACAAGAAGCTGCGAAACCCAGCTTTGAAAAACCGGCTTTTTTTTCACATCTGTTTTACATAAAAGTTTACCAAACACTATAATATTGCTTTTTTTTTTCAAAAGCACTTTTACAAAAAAGTTTACAAAACACTCTGCTGCTTTATTTCACAGCTACTTATTCTCACAGCACAGCAGAAGCATTTTTTTTTCAAAGCACAACAATATCAAACCAGCACGGATGGGTGGAATCGAATATTTTGTTGCCAATGCTCTGGTGGATTTATACTCTGCTTGTGGGAGCTTGATTGCCAATGCTCTTGAGTTATTTGCTAAGATGCAGTCTTGTGAGAAGAGGACTGAGAATTTTGAAGTTGGAAAGCAGATGCACTCTTATGTTGTGAAATCGGGTTTTGGTCACGGTGGGAATGTTCATGTTCAGTCTGGTCTAATAGATATGTACGGGAAATGTGGTGACATTGAAAGTTCAAGTTTAAGTGTTCATAAGCAAACGCTGGAGTGTTGTAATTCTTTGATGACCTCTTTGTTGCATTGTGGTGTTATTGTGGACGTGGTGGAAATGTTTGGTTTGATGGTTGACGAGGGAATTGGTCTTGATGAAGTTACTCTATCCACGACCCTGAAAGCCTTATCTATTTCTGATTTGGCAAGTTAGGGAAGCTGCAAATTGGTACACCGTTGTGCAATAAAATCAGGTTTTGAATCTGATATTGCGGTTTCGTGTTCACTAATCAATGCATATGCAAGATGCGGCAATGTCAAGCTTTCTCGGAAAGTTTTCCAACAACTTCCTTTACCAAATGTTATTTGTTTTACATGGATAATCCATGGATATGCCCGGAATGGAAGGGGAAGTGAAGGTCTTGACTTGCTTCAAGAAATGATCACAAAGGGTCTCACACCTGACAAAGTGACGATCTTGGGTGTGTTAAGCGGGTGCAACCATTCAGGACTGATCAAAGAAGCAAGATTTGTGTTTGATTCAATGAAAAAACTATATGATATTTCTCCGGACAGAAAGCATGTTTCGTGTATAGTTGATCTCTTAGGCTGTGCTGGTTTGCTAGAGGAAACTGAAGAGTTGCTGCAGCAGGCACCAGTTAATGGGGACTGTGTGATGTGGAGCTCGTTGTTGCGAAGTTGTAGGGTACTGTTTGGGCCCAAAATAATGCTGGGCCGAATTAGGACCATCTTCGGCCCAATGTCTACTCAGGCGCTGAGGATTAATGTCATGGGCCGAGAGGGTTCAGGATAAGCCGAGTATTAGCCGGAGTGGGATGATGCAGATAAGAATAAGAATGTGATAGAGGCCGAGACCCATTAGGAGAAGGAGTCCCAAGAAGAAAGCGAATCAAACTCGCGATTGGAGGCAGGTTCAGAGTCCTAGTTGGATTGGGATCGGCCGAGATAGAATTGGATTAGTATCGGCTGAGGTAGAGTTAGACTATGAAGATGATTTCTATCCAATGATGGTTTGGAGTATTTGCGCTACTATAAATAGAGGGGGGAGCATAACATTCACCCTCTCCAACTCAACACACAAAACTGCCATGCGCAAATTCTCGCTCTACGCAAAACCTCTCAACTTTGAGATTTTTATTTTCTTTTCGCCAACACATCTTCAGTTTGGATAAACAGCACTGTGAAGGCAACCGGTGGTATCTTCAATTTGGATAAACAGCACTATCGCCGTAGAACCAGTCGATCGCGGAGCACCTTCAGTTTGGATAAACAGCACTGCGTCGAGGCCGATTGGTTATCTATCCAAGTCTCGGTCGAGGACTTTCCGGTTCTCATCGACAGAGGTCATCTCGCCAGCCTTCTCGGTGAAGTGAGGTGTTACGAATTACCAAGCTCGGCACATCGAACGCCGAGTTGTTTTATGATTGGATACTCACAGGTTAGCTTCAGAGTTCGGCATTCCGACGGCCGAACCACTTTCACCGTCAAGACATATATCTGTTTTGAGTATCTGTGCCCCTATACTTTGGTGTCGATTCAGCGTGCTTATACCTTTACGAATATAATCACTGTGACCGAATCCAGCGCCGACGATTCGTGAACTTCGCAAGACTAGCAGCCTTGTCTTCAGGCTCTAGAACCCAAAGGTCGAGGCGTGTTCCTTCCTCGGCCGCAGTCGCAAGATTCAGAAGTCTGCCACGCACACAACGCAACATCAACATTTTACTCACAGGCCGAGTTCGGCCGTCGAGTTGGCACGCCCCGCATTCAACCGAAGGACGTAGTTAGCTTATTAGTTACTCGGCCTGCGCGCCAAGTAGGCTTGGTAGTTTTTAGGGTCAACAGGTACACAAGAACGAAACAGTCAGATGACGAACTGTAAAAACTTTGTTATTGGAGCTTGATGTCGAAGATCCAGAGATTTGGTTGCAATCTTCAAACTTTTATTCTGAAATTGGAGAGTTTGACACTGCAATGCAAATCAGGGAAATTGCAATTGCAAGAAAAGTGAAATGGGAGATGGGTCACAGTTTGGTCGAGGTAAACAGTCACCATCACTGCTAGCATTTTGAAATGATGAAACCACCTGATCGGATTCTTCATTGACCTCACTGTTACATTGAATGGAGAAAATCTTGGGTAAGGATTAGGGGTGGGTTCGGTTCTAATCGGTTCGGTTTTTTGCCAAAACCGAAACCGAATCGAAATTTCGGTTCGGTTCGGTTTGGTTTTTTCCGGTTCGGTTTTTTCCAGCTCGGTTTAGGTTTTTTTTTTTTCAAAAAATGAAAAAAATTGAAATCTTAAGTTTTAACATCTCCAACACAATCATAACATAAATATTCTAACTAGAATCAAAGACAATGAAAGTAAACATTTAAAGTTCAAATAGAATTATAACATAAAGGTTTTTTTTTTTATAATATTTTGGGTTTAAAGTTTAACTATAAATAGATTTTTTTTTAGAAAAGTAAAATTTTCTATCATTTTCTTCACACCTCAACTCTTAACTATGAATAATATAAAGAGCTAGTATAGATTGGTGGGCGTGAGATGAATTATTTTATCATGATAGTACGCACAATGAGAGCATTAGGCTTACAAATTGGGTTTAAAAAATAATACCCAAAACAAATAATTAAATAAATAAAATTAAAAGATATTAATTTAATTAATTCGGTTCGGTTCGGTTTCTAGACCACTAAAACCAAACCGAACCAAAAGAATTCGGTTCGGTTTTTTCAATTCGGTTCGGTTTTTTCGTTCGGTTCGATTTTTTCGGTTCGGTTTTTTCAGTTTCGGTTCGGTTTGGTTTTCGGTTTTTTGAACCCACCCCTAGTAAGGATACCGTAGACCACCTCTCACAAAAACACAGGATCCCTTGTATTTTAATCCCACTCGACCCCACGCAATCTCACCTTGTTTGAGAGTTGTCCTACTCAAGCAGTCTCACCGGAATTCTCTCCACTGCATGATGCTTCTGTTGAGAGTTGTCCCACATTGGTGAGGGACAAGGTTTGCAATGTGCTTATATGGTCTTGGGCTACTCCCCATATTACCAATTGGTTTTATAGTGGAACCTCAATTTCATCATGGTATCAGAGCAAGGTTGTCCACGTGAAGTCCAACGGCCACACGCGCTCCACGTCACCCAGTTGTTATCCACGTGTAGGCTTAAAAATCCGCCACACGTGCGGGGGCGTGTTAAGAGTTGTCTCACATTGGTGAGGGACAAGGTTTGCTATGTATCTTGGGCTACTCCCTATATTACCAATTTATTTTATGATGGAATCTCAATTTCATCAGCTTCCAGCTAAATTTTCACCTAGCTGGCCCCTGCTTATGAGGTTTACATCTTCTCAATATAAGTACTGTTAGTCTGTTGCTATTGTGTTTTTCTATTTTTGGTCTAACTAACTCGTTGACCTTTTCTTTTGCTTTTCTTACAAGAAAAACATTTTAGATTTTGTTGGACGGCACTGCAACTGTACATCCACTCATTTTATTTCAATTTTTAAATATTCAAATTGTCCTTAAAAATCCTTAAAATTCGATTTTTCCAGAAAGTATTGCACTTTCCTTTTATCCTGAAACAGATGCCTCACACTGAAACCCCTTTTACTGGTGCACTTTTGTTCACTGATTTTAGAGTAAAGCAAGCAACAAAGATTTTCCCTTGCTTTAAGTGTGGGCTTGTAGAAAATGTAACATCTTCATCCACTTCCAAGCCAAGCCATTTTATCCCAGAAAACCCTTTGCAATTCTGAAACTAATCTGTAAGTATAAATGGTAACCCATTGTTCATCGAAGTTATACCAGTCGATCAATCTTGCAAAAAAAACAGAAAAGACAAGCATGGATAAATTCTTTGCTGTTTTCGGTTTTGGTATGCTGATAGCAGTATTTGGAGTTGCAGGAAACGTGGTGTCTGATGACAACAGTCGCATGCTTCATGAGCTTGAAAGTTTTAACATAGAAGAAGACAACGAGCTGGATGTTTTCGACATTCTGACATGGAAAAGTGAACGAGGTTGCAAGATTCTTGTTAACGTGGATAGCTTCGGTGCAGTTGGAGATGGAGTTTCTGATGATACTCCGGTGAGCATACACACTTGTATATTTGGTCACTTTTTTTTGTCATTCAAATGCGCCTCATTTCCTGAACAATTAGACCCACTTTTAAATACTAGATTTTGCCAAAATATTGATGCTCAACTTTTGATACCAATGAACTGAAAGAATATTATACATCATATTGTGATCAGCAGTTAATTTATTGGAAAAAGGACATGTGCTTCACAGCTCTAGCATGTCTGAATGTTGCCAATTTTAACCACGAAAGATCATTTACCCGAACTATTTGCCGTAATTGTTGACATTTAATCCTTTTACAATGCCATTATTCTTAGGCTTTCCAGAAAGCCTGGGGTATCGCTTGCAATACAACAAATGCAGTTTTCTTGGTACCCCAAGGACACCAGTATCTAGTGAATGCTACAAAATTTCAAGGGCCGTGCGCGGATAACCTAATCATCCAGGTAAAACCTTTCTTGATTTTAGTAAAGTTAGATCCTTATAATCCATCTTCGTTCTAATCATCAATGATAACTCTTTTATATTCCATCTCTTTTTACCTCTTTGCAATGGTATGAAAATATGAAATGTTCATGTTTGTAAATGGTATGACTGATGCACAGATTGAAGGAACTATAGTAGCTCCAGATGAGCCTGATAACTGGGATCCGAGATTTCAACGAACATGGCTTCATTTCACTAATTTGACTGGAGTCCTTTTCCAAGGGGATGGCGTTATTGACGGCTCAGGCAGTAAATGGTGGGCAGCATCCTGCAAAAAGAACAAGACAAATGTAAATCTTCGCGTTTTATCATTTCTACTGTATCCAATTACTTAAATTCAAACCATTTACAATTTCATATTGATTTATCTCTGTTTCTTCTTTTCTACAGCCTTGCAGAGGGGCACCAACAGTATGTACTTTTCCCTTCGATCCAAATATGAATTTATTTAAATGACATGGATCAAGGTGATCATTGCATAGAATTTAAGTTGGGTTTTTATTTGCAGGCGTTTACTATTGATAAAAGCTCAGCTATAAAGGTAGAAGGCATCACCATCAAGAACGCCCAACAGATGAATTTTGTCATCTCTCATTGTGATGCGGTGCGAGTTGATGCAGTACTAATCTCGGCTCCAGGAGACAGTCCCAACACTGACGGAATCCATATCACAGCATCTACTAATGTGGTTCTCCAAGACTGCAAAATTGGAACAGGTTCTCAAACTTTCTTCAATATCATTTCTCATATCACTTTTCATAACTCAAAAGCAGGAATTGGAATGGTAACGAGATCAAATTGGTTATATGAAGAAAGAATATCATAAAATAATACAATAGATTACACTTGAAAGGTGCTTAATCACATGACTCATTGTGTTTCCTGTTGATTAAGGGGATGATTGCGTCTCAATTGTCAGTGGTACCTCCGGAGTTAAGATGAAGAGAATCTTTTGCGGACCAGGACATGGAATCAGGTATCATCTACTTTTGTTGCAGACTAATGCTACAGTTTGTGTCTCATGTAGTCATGTCCTCCCAAAAGAGATACAAAGCAGGCTCAAATTAGTCATTCGTCGTTTGAAATATAAGTGAATGAAACCGAAAATTAACATTCTCATTACCTTTCTTGGCACGTAATTCTGTTACTTAGCATCGGAAGTCTTGGGAAGGGCAACTCCTCTGGCATCGTCACGAAAGTGGTCTTGGATACGGCATACCTCAGGGAGACGACCAATGGCCTCAGGATTAAGACTTGGCAGGTTTTTAATCTAGTAATTGGATTTCTTTATTTTATTTTTTTAAGGATTATTGATGGATCCCCTATGGTAACATTCGCTTTTTTGCATCTGGGTATGTAGGGTGGTTCTGGTTATGTACGTGGTGTCCGTTTTCAGAATGTGAGGATGGAAAATGTATCAAACCCGATAATCATAGATCAGTTTTACTGCGATTCCCCCAAACCTTGTCAAAATCTGGTAATGCTCTAAATTTCTTCTTTCCTTCACCTCTGAGTTCTCAGCCATTTGACTCTGATCATAACCAAAACCCCGTCAAATTTCGGTTAATTGTGATTGTGTTGCTTTTCTTTGTCCTTACGTTTCAGACATCAGCGGTGGAAATAACCGAAGTCATGTACACGAACATTTCTGGAACCACAAACAGTGCGAAGGCCATGAAATTTGCCTGCAGCGACACAGTTCCATGCAGCAACATAGTCCTGACTGACGTCAACTTAGAGAAGAAGGACGGCCAAGTGGAAACATACTGCAACTCTGCGCAAGGCTTCGGGTATGGCATTGTGCATCCCTCGGCAGATTGTCTGAATTCCCATGACAAAGACTCTACAATCACCGATCAGACCTCTGAAGCTGAGCTCGCAGATCTCACTAGGGCGGACATTGTGCACACGGAGCTCTGATTTGGCTCCCTATGTGCACCTAACTAAATAACTGTTTGACAGTATACAGAACAGGGTTAATGAGCTTGTAGAGTGCTCTCTAGCAATGTAAAGGAATCTTGGAGGGAGGTTTAAGGGGCAGTTGCGGAGAATATTACTACGTAGATGAATTATAGTTATGAAACTGATCACTGCGGATGATTATTATAAAGAACGATTTCCGACTACGCCCGTCAAGTTTTTGAGCAAGAAATTTTCGATGCAGCATTGTCATTTTTTCTAAGACATTGACGCATTGAAAAAACCGCACTTCTACTCTTTATTTTTTCGACTTTGATCTTATTTATTGATACTAAATACTTAAATCTAAGCGATTAAGGATTAACCAATCCGAGAGCCTTGCCCTTTATTATCACTATATTAAGAAATGGTATGACGTAAGAAATGAGTTTCGTTTTTGGAATAGGGACAACTAGAAAATTAATTTGCAGACAGGGACGATTGAGGACCACTGGGATATTCGAACCCGGTCCAACAGAAATTATGATTTGTTTTTTGGCAAGATGACATTCAGAACCCAACAACTATAACCAAAGGCTTGTTCTGCAGCAATGGAACAACATGAAAAATAGAAGCTGTTTACAGTAAAGAATCACTGACTGGTTGACGAAAGTTTTGGGATTATTCTGCTTGCTAACTGACAGATGCCTGTATTTGGTTAATCAGCCGACAGATTTGATAAATTTCATTTTTTGTGATTATGAGACGAAGGCTCAGGGCAAAAGGGGTAGAAGAATACCTGGAAAGACTTTGAAAGAGACTATAACAAAAGATATGAAGTACTTGGAACTAATTGAAGACTTGGCGCAAAACCGTGCGCAATAATTTCTTGGATTTTGTATACCCGACTTTAGTGAGATAAGGTTTGATTGTTGTTGTATTTTTGTTTTTCGTAATCCACACCTACTTCTTCTTTTTTTCACGTCCCGCATTCTCACACAACGGCGAGTGTGAGCATCTAAATTGAATTTCATTCACTATAATTGAACTATACATCGTAAAAAATAATCTATTCACACGTGCGTTATACATAAAGTGAGTCAAATTGAAAGAAAAAGGCAATGGCCCATGAATATTTTTTTGCATCTTGTGCTTGGATGAGATTGGACCTAAATTATGCAGGATGATGAGAGACAAAAGGAACCGAAAATTCACTAAGTCAGTGGATTCATGCCATTGAAATTTGATCTAACGGCTACAAACAGGGGCTTACTTTAAAAGTTATAATAACTTCAGCTGTTGGATCAAATTTCAATAACACAAAACCACTGATTTGGTGGATTAGGAGGAAAGGATCCAGAGATGATCCATTTCCGACCGAAATTCCAAATGTGGATGAAAAAGGGGCCACCAAGAAGAAGATGCATGACTAATTTGTATTATCTACTACTAGCTAGTAGCCAGTGGGTGTGTTGTGTCTATATCTCTGATAAATCGGATCAATTGTTTTGATTTCATATATATTCGTTGGGTTGGTCCTCCTCACTAGGGAGAGTTGGGTCCATCTGATAGTGTAAGGGCATATCACACTAGCTAGGTTTGCAACAAAATATGTATATATATAAGCTGTATCTATAGCTTGGGGTTAGGGTTTTGAAAAATGTAATACCAGATTAAAACACATACAAATCTGCAATTTTAGTAGTCACGAGAAATGGCCACCTAGTACAAAACAACAAATTTTGGATGTGCATATATTTTATGTATGGAACTATGAAGTATAGGATAATCATAGAGAATATGTCTCGGTATAAAACATGTTATGTTCCCATTTTTTCTATTTCAAAATATGAGAATTCCATATGGTAGATACATGATTCAGTTGAATGATAGGATCCTAGTGAACCACGCTGAGCCTGTAAAGTTTATTCAGATTATTGCGAGTTTTTTATTGTTTCAATTTTGCTGCAATATACCGAAATCTTTACTCAAAAAATGCTCCTATATTTATTAGGTTCAAAGTTTTCATATCCATTGATATGCACCACTGGAATTTGCAAGATGGATCAAGAAACAATAGACGCACGATTTTTTTGTTAATTTTTCAAAATTTCTACTCGCATTGTTGCCATTTATGAATGCAATAATGAGATACTGTAATTGCTGAAAGCAGCAAAACTATACCGTGCATGCTCATTGACCGCACAGTAAAGTCAACTGCGATCACGTTTTGTCTGCCCATGCATCTTTATCAAGCAACGAAACAGAAGCATCGAGAAACTTGGTTTAAGAAAGAAGCAATTGTTAAATTGTTTAGATTTTACCATCAGCTATTTTCCTTTTTTGAATTATTGTTTAGTTTTTTTTTTGCTTCAACATCGATCGGTTTTTTTGGCAGCTTTCATTATTTAAAAGCCATGCACGTTCCTTAGATCGGACGTACCGATGGTACACTTGCGACATGCCTGAATTCTGATGCATTTCCAGATTACACAACAGGAATGCACATGTGCATACACAGTAGTCCACTGTTCACTATCATCATCATAACCCTTTGCAAGCAGACCGAACACCCAATTTTTTTCCTCTTGCACACACATGTTTATTTATGATTTTTGAATTATATCATCATAGAGAATTAATGAACACAAATAAATAAGCATGCACAAAATGAGAAATAAGATCGTGCGTGAAAAGTATTTCCTTACAATATTATCTTATTAATTCTTATTCCAACGTTTAAGTGGTTAAAATCCATATAGTCTAGGTTTAACAAGGAAACATATATATATATATATATGGGTTTATATCACAAATGGTCCCTGAAATTGACCCCATCAATCATGATGGTCCCTGAAATTGAAAATCGATCAATGTAGTCCCTGAATTTTAACTCGCGAATCAATGTGGTCCTTCTGTTAGTGTTCCGTCCAAATTAACTTTAAAAAAAGGTTAGAGAACCAATTTTTCATGGTAAAATGATAAAAAATAACCCTGTTACTTATAATTTTACTTAGGGTAAATTACACAGAACCCCCTCAACTATTGGGTCATTAACAGTTTCATACCTCGTCAAAAAAAAGTTTCAATGTCATACCTTATCTTCGAATTTGTTTCAATTTCATACCTCCCGTCACTTGTCTGTCAAATTTTTTGTTAAATGCTGACGTGGCATGTGACGTGGCACATCTTATATTAAAAAATTAATAAAATATTATAAAAACTTAAAAAAATATTTTAAATGTTAATTAAATATTTTTTTTTTCTCTCTCACTTCTTCTTCTTCTTCTTCCGCCGAACTGGGTTTTTTTTTTTTTTTTTTTTCTGTGCTCTTTTCTTCTTCCTGCCCACAGAGAAAAAGAAAAAAAAAAAAAACAAACAAAGTATTTCGGCCCTGCCGAGAAGAAGAAGGAGAAGGAGAAAGAGAAGGAGAGGAGAAGGAGAAGAAGAAGAGGAGGAGAAGAAGAGGAGGAGAGAAGAGCAAGAAAAAAAAAAGGTTCGGCCCTGCCCAGAAAGAGAAGCAGAAGAAGGAGAAAGAGAAGAAGAAGGAGAAGAAGAGCGAGAAGGAGAAGAAGAAGAGAGAGGAAGAAAGAAAAAAAAAAAAAAAAAAAAAAGGGGGGGGGGGGGGGGTTCGGCCCTGCCTAGAAAGAGAAGGAGAAGAAGAAGAAGGAGAAAGAGAAGAAGAAGGAGGAAGAAAGAGAAAAAAAAAAAAAAAAAAAAAAAGGGGGGGGGGGGCGTTCGGCCCTGCCCAGAAAGAGAAGGAGAAGAAGGAGAAAGAGAAGAAGGAGAAAGAGAAGAAGAAGAAAGAGAAGGAGAAGGAGAAGAAGAAGAGAGAGGAAGAAAGAAAAAAAAAAAAGGAAAAAAAAAAGGGGGGGGGGGGGGGGGGTTCGGCCCTGCCCAGAAGGAGAAGAAAAAGAAGAAGAAGAAGAAGAGAAGAGAAGGAGAAGAAGAAGAGAGAGGAAGAAAGAAAAAAAAAAAAAAAAAAAAAGTAGGGGTTCGGCCCTGCCCAGAAAGAGAAGAAGAAGAAGAAGAGAAGAAGAGAAGAAGAAGAAGAAGAAGAAGAAAGAGAAAAAAAAAAAAGCAAAAAAAAAGGGTTTCGGCGCCCAGAAGAAGAAGAAGAAGGAGAAGGAGAAGGAGAAGGTGAAGAAGAAGAAGAGAGAGGAAGAGAGAGACAAAAAAAAGGGGGTTTCGGCGCCCAGAAGAAGAAGAAGAAGAAGAAGGAGAAAGAGAAGAAGAAGAAGAAGAGAGAGGAAGAGAGAGAAGAAGAAGAAGGAAAAAAAAAAAAAAGGGAGTAGGAGAGAGAAGAAAAAAAATATTTTTTAATTTTTTATTAATTTTGTAATATAAAATGGATCCCGACACTTGCCACGTCAGCATTTTAACGGAGGAACTGACGAAAAGCTGACTGAAGGTATGAAATTGAAACAAATTCGAAGATAAGGTATGACATTGAAAATTTTTAAAGACGAGGTATGAAAATGTTCAGACCCAATAGTTGAGGTAATTCTGTGTAATTTATCCTTTTACTTACTACCTCTCTTTTCTTTTTTCCATCTTCACTTTTCTCTCCATTTTTGCATGGATTTGGTGCTAAAACTAAAATAAAAACAAAAAAAAGTGGTTCTCTAACCTTTTTTTGGTCATTTTACCATGAAAAATTGGTTTTCTAACCTTTTTTTAGTGTTAATTTGGACGGAACACTAATAAAAGGACCACATTGATTCACGAGTTAAAATTCAGGGACTACATTGATCGATTTTCAATTTCAGGGACCATCAAGATTGATGGGGTCAATTTCAGGGACCATTTGTGATATAAATCCTATATATATATATATGCATATTATGTATTTACGATTACATGAGTACAATAAATCGTGCCTTTGATTAAGGGTAATGTGGCTTGCATACATGCATTAGATGCTAAGAGAGGGAGAAAAAGCAACAGAGAAAAGTCTCTGGTGTCTTGTCCCCAAAGAAACAATGGCAATTGGGGTGAACTTCATCAGGGGCTCTCCAAATCCATCCGTGATTGTGGCTAGAATAAGGCTTATTTTTTTCTTTTCAGTAGGGCATCTTAATTAAACTAAGGGTGTCAAAGGTATACAAATTACAAAGAGGTAGAAACAAAAGCACTTTTGTCTTCTGTAAATATTTTAAGGATCTATTGAGATTATGGACACAAAGAAAGTTGAGATTCCACCATAAAACTAATAGATAATATGGAAAGTAGCCAAACTACTTAAAAACATATGCAAGGTCTCTCATTTCTTCGATGTGGGATTCACTCTCAACACGAATTTTCAAGCCTAACACGTGGACAAACAAATTGGGTGACATGAAACACGTGTGAACGTTGAGCTACACATATGAGACAACTTGTTCTGATACCACGAAGAAAGTTGAGGTGAAATCATAAAATCAATTGACAATATGTAAAGTAGCCCAACTACTTATAGCACATACAATGTTCTTTATTTTTCTCGATGTGAAATTCATTCTCAACATAACATAGCAAATAAAAGAGCTTTTCCAAACTGGAAATATAATTCACATGCTTAACAATGCAGACCATCCATAACCATAACATCATCAGCATTCAGCAGGGCCTACCGGCCTAGCAACAACAACACGTCAACAACGAGAAAACTGAAAACCCCAATGAGGGAAGTTAAGATCTGATGCAATGATCTAATTAATTAATATTATCTTAATTTCTTGTAATATATAGAGGTGGCTGGCTAGCTCCAAAAATTAGAAAGATCCGTGACCCCTTGCATACAAGTTAATTTCAATCCGGTGATTGCTATTCGTAGGACCTATTCGATTACTGTTGCACATTATGCAACTACCATGTAATTTCGATGTTGATGTACTGATGTTGAAGTGTGTACAGAGACAGAGTCATATGGTTTTTTGCCCCTCTTTTAAGTTTTAACAATCATATTTATCTATCTTTTATATCATGATTATCTGTATTAACACGCTGATTAGTGCTTGTAAATTGTACATTAGTACCATTGCCCTCCTAAACCCACCAGCTCCAAAATATGGAATCAAACATGAAGTTTTCGAGTTTTAGCGGCCAGCAATAACATAATTTAGGTGATGCCAAAGTGCTGTTTTCCATCATAATTTGTCTTTTAGTCACGGAGGCGAAAAAATGAAAAATCAGTTGAAATGAAGTTTTTTTAAATTCTAATGTTAAAAATGATAAAAGTTAAATAACAACGATATATTGATCAAATATTTAAAATATAATCGATCAAGTATTTGAAGATATATAATGAAAGCATGAAATTCTTCTAAATTTTGTATTTTCATCACTATTTTACTAAAAAGAGTTACTACATTTTAAAGGTTTGAATTAATCCTCCTTGGGTGAAAATGATTTAATTAGGTGTTCCATGAAAATCGTCACGTGGCAGTTAATGCATAAAATCTTTTATGCGTTGGTGAGTGAGCAAAACATTTGCTCCAATTAATAATTAATGGAAGAGGCGGAAAGAAACCCTAATCATCTATGGCAGGGGCTGCACATGGAGACGGCGCTGATCACAAGAGAACTCAAAGTTCACGAGAGCATGAAATTTAATGTAAGCACTAAACGACGGCTAATCAAGAGTGTCGTGCGTGAAAAAAAATTTAAGGTGCCGGGAAAAGGTCTAGTACATTGCTAAGTGGTTCTTTACCAGAGTGGTAGAAAGGGTTGAGTTTTTGGATGAAGGTGTTTGTTCGAATTTTGTCGGTGACTAATCTAACATCTAATCTAATAAATTTATAATTTGTCAAAAAAAAAGGTCTAGTACACCGAGTGTCATAACACATGTGGTTGTAACACATGTGGTTGTAATTTTTTATTAAATATTTAACCACTTGTATTATGATATTTAGTGTATCTAACCGTATTCTCGACACACTAAAAAATCTCTGGTTGCACAAACCGATCTTTTCCCCTTTACTTTCCAGTATCTATATCTTATTCACTCATAGTTGTGTCACAAATTAAAAAAAGAAATGCCAAGCATGCAAAACTAGCCAAAAATTGGGATTGAAAAATGACGATACGTAACATATATATTTGAATTATGTGTACGTATCATGCACGTTGTTTCTGATTATGTGTAAGAAACATATACATAATACAATAATTAAAATAGTTTGCTAAGTTATCGGGATTCATTTGACGTTTGACGTATATACTTTTTGTTTGATTATCATGGGATTATATATGTGTGTATATATATGCATGGATGCATACACCTGCACTGCAGCCAACAAATTAGGATTTGAATCTCATTCGGATCTAAATTGTGAGAATTTTAGGAATTATCATATCTTAGTCATTCATTATGCATCGTGCGGTCAGAAATCTTTTGATTTTTTAATTTAAAATTAAACACAAATAGTACTTAACGAAATATATGATGAACGACTAGAATATAAGGATCTCTAGGATTCCCACAAAGTAAATCCGGAAAAGTTCCTCTTCCAACAAATTAAGAGTAATATAGTTTTGGGTGCGAAGATCAATTAATACTTGTTGAGGACAAAAGGAAAACTGAGCATGACAGCAAAACAATTTTAACGGTTTTCTGTGCAAATAACGCTACAAGATGATCACAAATTATACAAATCCTGTCCCTTTTCATAATTGGTTATTATTTCTGTTTTAGTAAACGTTACGGAATGTAACTTAGTTGGTTAACAATATTTAATGACTTTTGCAACTCCTGAACTCAAATTTCCTCTTCCACAACATCGTTTGAATAAAAAGACAAGAATACGAAAGAGAATAAATCACACAATTCATTCGTCGTTCTTCTTATCCTATCATTTTTTTGGGCACCAATAAATTCCAGCAAGGAAAGCATAATGTATGAGAGAGGGAGAGAGCAATTTTGGAGGAAAATGGGGAAAGGGACGGGCAAGGAAGAAGAGGTCAAGGAGTTGTGGGTGATGAAATTGAGGTGTGCATGTTACTGCTAATAGCTTCTCGGCTCTGGCATATCTGTAAATTCATAATAGCCACGGATATGAGTGTAACAAACGTGGGGACGTTCATGGCCTCGTGTTTTTCCTCAATTGCTATAGCTAGCTAGCTCTATCTGATGAAATATATGAGACTCACAACACCTAAAATAATTCAACCGAAACAAACAGAAGCTATATATAGAAAACATATATATTTATATATATCACCATAATGTTTTGTTCCCACAAAATATTCCAACTGCATTCCCATCGGGGTTTATATCACAAATGGTCCCTGAAATTGACCCCATCAATCATGATGGTCCCTGAAATTGAAAATCGATCAATGTAGTCCCTGAATTTTAACTCGCGAATCAATTTGGTCCTTCTGTTAGTGTTCCGTCCAAATTAACACTAAAAAAAGGTTAGAGAACCAATTTTTCATGGTAAAATGACCAAAAAAAGGCTAGAGAACCACTTTTTTTTGTTTTTATTTTAGTTTTAGCACCAAATCCATGAAAAAATGAGAGAAAAGTGAAGATGGAAAAAAGAAAAGAGAGGTAGTAAGTAAAATTATAAGTAACAGGGTTATTTTTGATCTTTTTACCATGAAAAATTGGTTATCTAACCTTTTTTTAAAGTTAATTTGGACGGAACACTAACAGAAGGACCACATTGATTCGCGAGTTAAAATTCAGGGACTACATTGATCGATTTTCAATTTCAGGGACCATCATGATTGATGGGTCAATTTCAAGGACCATTTGTGATATAAACCCTTCCCATCGTTTTCTTGGAATTAATTATGTTGGAGTAGATCGCAATGATCGATGTAATGTTAAATTAGCGTATTTATTTTTATATGCACTTAAATTTAAATCTGTCTTTTCGTAATTGTGGGCCATGAATCAAAGTTCACCAACGATACTGCAGTTTCCTATAATAATAATTAATAATATTATTCCAAAGACTTCCAGCGCACATGTACAGTAATCTGATCATTTATCGAAGCTGATGATGTTTCTGCAGTATTATAACCGTACAACTACAGCGTCTAAACCCCAATTAGTTTTAATATTAAGTTAAACACCAAATCCTTCTTACTATTTTAATTTTACGTAATATTTATTATCCGTCTCTCAAACTCATTGTCATCGGCTAGTATTGAACATGTGACTTGAAAGAAACGGATTGAAATCCTCTTCAGATCTCATAATTTGGAGTCCACGTACTAAGGAATCTAGATTGTTCAATTTAAATTCAGCGAATCACATTAGCCTATCACCCACCTCACACACAATTTCTCTATCCAACGTCCATATCTCTCTTTCTCTTGAACTGTTCAAATTTTTCGGTCCGTGGTTTGCAGAGTGTAAGATTCGGAAAGGATCTCAATCCGAAATAAACCATTTTCCCCCACTGTTCTGTTGATTGACTGTTACCCAATAATGGTCGTACAAACTGGATTCTAGTACTCTTTTGTTCTTACTTCAGAATTCCGTACAAACAGAAAAGGCAAAACTATGGGCGCACTGGGTTTTACATTATTTCTCAACTTATATGCCTAAAATACGCAAATCACCGAAAAAATCAACTATTATTACGCCTAATTGTTATTATATTGTAAGTGATGAGTATTTCATATGGGTTGAATTCTTGAAGTGAAATCTCACTAATTAATATTATCAGTTATTAAAGGACTACGGAAGTGTCGGGATTTACTTAAATCCTTCTCGGATTAAATAATTTTGATTATATAAAAATATGAGAAAAGTGCAGGCAAACACCCCATCCAACACTTTTAACTAAATTAAATTTAAAAAAATATGAAATTATAGAGAAATTTGTAGCAGCAAAATCCTTAGCCTGGGTGCAAGTCAAGAGGACAAAGCACAGAGGAAAAACCGAAAGAGTAAAGCCCGTGAAGGTTGCATGTGATCATAAAGTGCTGTTATAATCAGTGCCGGCCCTCGACACCTATTCCCACTCACGCGTGTCCTTCGCCTTTTGAATCCCCCACTCCCTCTGCTAGGTTAAATATTTTACTACCCCTTAACTCTGTAGGGCTATCATACGTAGATTAAGCTAGTTGGTTAAGTCAGTGTTTTCGTTGTCGTCGCCTTATATTTGAGTTCACATCTATTTTTCTTAAATATTTACTACCCTTTAACTCTACAGGCTATGCATATGCAAGTTAAGTTAGTGTTTTCGTTGCTGTAGCCTTATATTTGAGTACACATCTATTTGTTCTTAAATATTTTACTAACCCTTAACTCTATAGGGCTATGCATATACTGATTAAGCTAGTTGGTTAAGTTAGTATTTCTGTTATCGTCGCCTTATATTTGAGTTTACATCTACTATTTGTTAAATATTTTACTACCTCTTAACTCTATAGGGCTATGCATATGCGGGTTAAGCTAGTTAGTTAGGTCAGTGTTTTCGTTGCCGTCGCCTTGTATTTGAGTTCACATCTATTATCTCCACCCTATAAGTTAAAATGGTTTAAAATAAAATATAGTATTGCAAACAGAAAAACACTAAAAGAAAACAGAGTGGAAAAAGGACATGATTGAAATGCATTTTACTAATTAATTAAGATTTGAACAAGGAGTATTTAAATGGACAATGTGTTCACATAAGCATTAGGAAATTGAATGAGTTGCAACAAAGAGCTGCAATATTTGGCATGTGAGGCAAAACAAAATTCCAACTATAATTTTATACCAACTATAATTCACAAAAAAAGAAAACATGATAATTAATAAAAGAACAAAAGGAAATAATAATGAGAATGAAATTAATAAATTAATAAATTCATAGAATTATTAAATTAGAGCTTATGCATGTTTGTCTCCATCTGTTTGCATGCTCCCATTCTATATAAACACAGCCACCACATCTTTTTTCTATCTAAACTAAACCCAGTACTCTCACACCACTCTCTCTCTCTATCTCTCTCTCTCTCTCTCTCTCTCTCTCTCTCTCTTCATCTTTCTCTCTCTATCTAACTCATCCACAACCCCACATTGTGCAGAAATGAGTGAGTTCAGTTTCAGAAGCATCACATTCATGCTAGTATTTGCATTTCTGGTTTGGTCGTCGAATTTCGACGCTTGCATGGGCAGAAGAGGCCGGCATTGGAGGCAAAGCAGAGCATCCTTTGCTTCTCTTTCAAAGAAAAAAGGAAAAAGCAACCACGGCGGCAGAGGCGGCGGCCACTACCACAGCGGTAGTGGATCAAAACCCAAGCCCCCATCTCATAAAAAGGCACCATCTCCACCTCATAACAAGGCACAGCCTCCACCTCATAACAAGGCACCATCGCCACCTCAATATAAAGCTCCACCACCACCACAGAAGGGTCCCTCCACTTATAATGTGCTAGATTTTGGTGCTAAGGGTAACGGCGGTACCGACGACACAAAGGTTTGTAGTTTGTTTAAGCTCATCATAATTTTACTCCGTAGCCAATTAAAAACTAATCAATCATGGTCAAGGGTTAATCAAAATATCTTCATAATTTGAGCTTTGATTAATAAAGTTGCTAGCTTTGTACCCTGCTTCGGCTTCTTACAGTACTACAGAGTCTGTTCTCGTTAACTACAAATCATAAATTGACACGTATAATAAAATGATTACTAACATAACAACGGGAAAAAACATGTAAAAAGTTAAAAGTATTTTCCGCTACATTTACGAATTTAGCTCATGATATTTCCATGAAAACGACAAGGAATTCCAACATGCTCCTAGCTGTAGTGTAAATGAATGGTAGTCACTTAACCATTGAGAGAAACAAAATAGTTACTTTGGCAAACTTTTTGCCTTTTTGTATCACTTGCACGTGATTTCATAAGGGTTGGGTTGGGTTATTTGGTAAGTTTACCCAAATTATAGTTAAAGTATTGTGGTCAGTTTAATTAATCTTAAAGAACTTCAACGAAAAACTCACATAACTGTTCACTTCAACGAAAAAATGTGGTCCACTAGTGCAAACAATGGAACACAATTAGGCCAAGGGCTTGTGCGCCTTTGCAAGAATTGCCTTGGCTTGTGCCATTGCACTAGTAGGGCCTACCCATGTGCCCTTGAAGACCGTTAGATTTTCAACGATCTTTTTATCTAGACGGTTGAATTTCGAACGTTAAAAAAAATTTAAAAATTAAAAATTATCTTACGTGGCACCATCTGATTTCAACAAAATTTAATCAGCTGCCTGGATTAAAGGGCAGTGACAACAGAACAAACCAAACTGGTGGGGCCCACTGAACAAATTTTATTCTCGTTACGGCCGTTGGGTCACGATTCCAACAATAATTGTATACTGTTCCGCACAACAAATTAACACCAACCGGATTTTCTACGGTTAAAGTTTACATGCGGTAGTTTGTATAACATCTAACAAAGGGGTTTTGTTATGGTGTCACGCAGGCATTCCAAGCTGCATGGGCCGCTGCTTGTAAAGTCGAGGCATCAAGTATCATTGTTCCAGCCGGTTATCAGTTCCTTGTGGGCCCCATCTCATTCTCCGGCCCTTACTGCCAGAAAAACATTTTATTTCAGGTAAAAATACATATATACACAGTACCATAGTGGTAGAAATTAAAAAAACCAAAAATAAAAAAATAAAATGTCAAAGTAAAAGTAATTGCACAATTCGCATGACTCCTTCAATCCAGAAGGTCAATGGGAATCGAATTCAGTACGCATTGCGTGAACGACTAACGTTATCATTCACCTATTATGATTTCTGTCTTTTGTCTAATATACGGAATTATGAATAATATTCAGCTAGATGGCACGATACTAGGGCCGACGGACTCAAAATCCTGGGGCAAAGGCCTGCTGCAATGGCTTGAATTTACAAAGCTAAATGGAATCACAGTACAGGGAAAGGGAGTGATTGATGGAAGAGGCTCGCCTTGGTGGCAAGACACTTCCTATGGAGACCCAATAGATGATGATTTCAAGCTCATTGTGCCACTAAACAACTCAGTCCAACAACGCCCGCCAATGCCGGTAATTAAACTAAACTAAATTTTCACACTAGATTTCAACGTTAAATTTCGTGATCATTGAGCTTAAAGTAATCAGCATCCTGTGGCTGACATCTGCGGCAGATAAGAAGCGAGCTGAGCGGGAAAATGCCGAGCATCAAACCGACTGTAAGGACCATTTGTGTGCCAAAATCTTGAAGCTTATGTGATCCTGAGTCTGGACCTGCAGTTTCAGTTACATGGTTTTGTATAATGTTGATTGTACAGGCGTTGCGGTTTTATGGGAGTTTTAATGTCACGGTCACAGGCATAACGATTCAGAATAGCCCCCAATGCCATCTCAAATTCGACAACTGCCAGGGAGTGCTGGTCCATGATATGAGCGTCTCGTCTCCTGGGGACAGTCCCAACACGGATGGAATTCACCTCCAGAACTCCCAAAGAGTGCTCATCCACTCCACCACTCTTGCTTGCGGTAAGTATGCACCTTACTCTTCAAAATCTATTGTTAGTGCAGCGCAGTGTGTCGGACTCACATATTCCACACTTGTTATAATTCCTTGGGGGATCATTCCATGAGCAATCTTATCCTGCCTGCAGCCTTACGTATTGGCATCTTCCATCGACAATCCTCGACCACTAAAAATTTGACATGTAGCAACAGGCAATCTGCTACATTCCAAGAATTATAGCAACCTATTATGATGATGCATTTCACACCCTAAATCATCAGTGGTCTATCCCAATTTAGGATTAGGTCTCAAACCCATGACAGCAACAACTCTTGTTTTGTAGTATACCCAAGCCTCAATCGATATTTTGTCATCATCGGACGCTAGAAACACTATTGAACTCCCCTGCCCTTCTGTCCAGTTCAACTTAAAAACGGCCCACATACAACGGATAAAAGATAAGGAAAACTAATGAAAAGGGCTTGAAAACTTTGAGTTTTAACGATAAGGACAAGATAAAGGGTAAAGTGAATAGTACCAGATAAGAAGGAAAAGTATCAAGCATGGCACTTCACATCACAATGATTCCTAAGAACTAACACTGAAGAATCAAATTTACACTCTTAACTGCGAACAACGGACAAGGCATGATATAGGCAGAGACTTAAAGCCAAGTCGATTAGTATAACCGTCATGGATAAATATTGAACTAAATGTTTCAATTCTAATGATTTGTGCAGGAGATGACTGTATTTCCATACAAACTGGATGCTCGGATGTATATATACACACCGTGAACTGCGGACCAGGGCATGGAATCAGCATTGGAGGTTTAGGAAAGGCCAACACGAAAGCATGTGTTTCAAACATTACCGTTCGAGACATCATGATGCACAACACGATGAATGGTGTCAGAGTCAAGACATGGCAGGTATGAATTCACCTAAAAGTTTTTCACACATTCTTCCTTCTGATTATTAGACTTTAACATAGAACTCTCTTCTGCATCGAATACTCAAATGTCGACTGCAAAACTATCTCAGTAATGCTAGAAATGGTTCCTTAAAAAACGTCTTCTTTATGGGCTGTTCCGACACGTCAAAATAGTTACTAAAGCTTGACAACTTACCATTTTCTTTTACTCATATAACCGAATCCTAAATGTGCAGGGCGGATCAGGGTCTGTTCAGGGAGTGCTGTTCTCAAACATTCAAGTTTCTGAAGTTCAACTCCCCATTGTGATTGACCAATTCTACTGTGACAAAACCACATGCAAAAACCAAACATCAGCTGTGGCTCTATCGGGGATCACCTATGAGAGAATAAGAGGAACTTACACCGTAAAACCAGTACACTTTGCCTGTAGTGACAGCCTACCCTGCGTAGACGTAACACTAAATGGCATACAGCTAAAGCCATTGCAAGAAAAGTATCACCTGTACGACCCCTTCTGCTGGCAGACATTTGGGGAGTTGAGAACCCCAACAGTCCCACCCATTGGTTGTTTACGGCTTGGCAAGCCATCAGGCAACCATGTAAATTCAAATCGCGATGCGTGTTGAGATTTTTAGTACTAAGTATACATCTATATATGTATATCTGATGATGATGATGGTGTATTCACTTTGTGTGGTCGGCATGATTTCCTGACCCCTTTCGCACCATCAACTTATTTGGTAATTGGTAATTGGTATAGTGTGTGTATAATTTGGCAGTCCTACTTTTACAGGAATTCTTCCTCATCTTTGTTAGAGGCTTACATTTATATCCTGCTGTTATACAAGATTACATAATAACAGAACTTCCATGAATTGTCTAAATTCTAGTGACTCCACAGCTTCAGAAGCAAGCAAATTCAACATTGTGTATTGAAAGAAGTACAAACAATATAAGCAAATGGCTAAATAACAAGAGAGACTTACATGAAACATATGCTTCGCCATTTTGGGATCCCTAATCTATCACGCGTCATCAGGTGTTTTAACTTTTCCGCATGATACTGGTTTCATGTAAGTCCTTCGGGATCGAGATACCTCCCCTTGTACAACACCATCACGTGTATTTCTCACTTTCCTGTACTAGTGTTGTTATCATAGGGAGATATCTCGCGCATCAGAATTTCTAACAGATTAGGGATTGAAATTGAAATCCATATCAGTATTCAAGACACATACTATAGATAGCACAATAAGCAGATAAATTAGTACAAAATAAGAAGATTAATTAACAGTTGATTTAATAACAGCAGATTAAAGCATGAAATCCAATCAGTACAATCTTACAATTTGATAAATCATATGAAATGCAAAGAAATTTATCAAAAGAAGTCTGAAAACGCACCGTTTTTGTCCTTTCCCCTGATTCTGATTTGATTTCTGCCAACTGAAATCCTGAATGCACACAACATGCTTGCGAATTGCAATGGCAGTTTTACCTCTTGCGGCTTGGCGCCAAAAACGACGCCGCATGACAAATTGAAGAAACGCACCGTTTCGCCTTTTCGCGCCATATCTTATCCAATCCAAATGTCTCATCTTTAACCTCCAAAGTCCAAAGCTTTGATCCTCTTATCCAGTTCTCCTTCAATGGCAGAGGGCTTAGAGAAGGACGTCATGACCACCGCGACTAGGAGGGTGGTCTCCATCGCCAACCACCTCATTCCGGCCCATTTGTCTCCCGGCTCCGCCGCAATTTCTCTCTCCAACGCCTCCATGAACGACAGCTACCACCGCACCCACGGCGAGGTCTCGACTCACCGAGTTGTTTGGGAAAATGCTCGCGACGTTTCCGGCGATGAATTCACTGATATTATATACGAGAAAGCCGTCGGCGAAGCCATTGCAAAGGTCAGGCTCGTCAGGTTGGTTTTGATTAATGAATTCTAATTACTGAGAGATCAATGCGATTTGATGTGTCTAAATCTGGTGATTTTTGTGCTTAGGTTACGATTAATAGGCCGGAGAGAAGAAATGCTTTCCGGCCGCGGACTGTGAAGGAGCTGATTCGCGCGTTTAATGATGCCAGGGACGACGGCTCCATAGGCGTCGTCATTCTTACCGGGAAGGTACGTCCTTACCCTCTTTCGCTTTGCACTCCGAACTTTCAATTTGGTTTTGATTCGTGCCAATATCCTAACATTAATTTAGCTCCGTCACAAATTTCCATTACTTCTGTCACTTGGAATGCACGTAATCAACTTTTAGCACATATTCGCCAACAAAATGTTACATTTGTAACGAAAAATTACTAATTAGCAAGTACGTTGAATCGGATAGTTGAGCTATAAGAAAATATTAAGAGGGAATTGAAACATACTAATCCGCAGCGAATTTAACGGACACATTTGTTGGAATAATTGACGACAAGGGTACATTGAGGATTAGTAGCTAGTAACATGATGAAAATATGTCAACTTTACACTGTTTTGTTGGTAATTTGGTTTTTTTAGGGAACCAAAGCATTCTGCAGTGGCGGTGATCAGGCTTTGAGAGGAAAAGATGGTTATTCTGATTACGATGATTTTGGCCGTCTTAATGTGTTAGATTTGCAGGTATATACATACATTTATGTTTATATGTTTATACGATTCTGTAACATAAATGTTCTTACTGGTATATAAATCATCTCAAATTGGTATGTTCAGGTCCAGATTCGACGTCTTCCAAAGCCAGTAATAGCCATGGTATGCCCTTCTCAACGTCTTTAGGCCTTTGCTGTTGGACATCTGGAGAGCTGCGAAACTTAAACGTTTCTGGTTGTTGAAAGCTTTACCACCACCCTAAATAAGGGAATGTATAATCTCATTTCTAACTGTTGTTCATGTTAAATGGTTTATCAGGTGGCTGGTTATGCTGTTGGGGGAGGACATGTATTACACATGGTCTGTGATCTAACCATTGCAGCAGAGAATGCTATTTTTGGTCAGACTGGTCCTAAGGTGCTCATATCATATACCTTAATTCTGGTTAAACGTCGCAAACTTGATTTTTAATCACCGTCAATCATTCATCTTCGTTTCATCTTCAATCTAAGAATGGGTGAGAGCAGCATGCTAACATACAGAAACCTTGCAACTTGTACATTTGCAGGTTGGAAGCTTTGACGCTGGTTATGGGAGTTCCATCATGTCCCGTTTGGTAGGAATTGTTTCAAGTCTGACTTGTGTTATGCAAATACTTGTTTCATATTGCTCTAACTTGGTATGTGTAATGAATGGTTTTGGGCAATCAGGTCGGTCCTAAAAAAGCACGAGAAATGTGGTTTATGGCAAGGTTTTACACAGCTGCTGAAGCAGAGAACATGGGACTTGTTAACACTGTTGTACCAGTAAGTTTATTCTCAATGCGATACAAATCTCATCGTATGGCCGATGAATTGAATACAAATGACATTTTCCTTGAAAATTAGCCTTATATCACTAAAAGTTTGCAGAAGATAGCATTTTCACTGTTTTATTCGGTAATCCAGCTGGAGACTTTAGAGCAAGAAACGGTTAAATGGTGTCGAGAAATGCTAAGAAACAGCCCAACCGCGCTTCGGGTGCTGAAGTCTGCTCTTAATGCAGTTGACGACGGTCATGCTGGACTGCAGGTACCTTCAGTTAGCAACCATATTTCTAGAGATGCCACGGTCTTATTCATATATGCATGTGCTAATTACTTCACCAATGTTTCCAATGCAGCAACTTGCTGGAGATGCCACGCTCTTATTCTATGGCACTGAGGAAGGTAACGAGGGGAAGACGGCTTATATGCAGCGCAGACGTCCAGATTTCTCAAAGTTTCCCAGGAGACCTTAATGCTGAGCACTTTCCCAGCATACTTGGACCCCTTAACCACTTGTTTGTTTGTTTGTATTTCTTCCTTTCACCCCTTTCCGGATAAATGGTTTGGTTTTGAAGTTCAGACGTTGCTGGAGAGGAGAATAGATTTATGGCTGATTTCACTTGTAAGTTACTTTGTCATCTAATAAGAAGCCTCCTTTCACGTAGAGTTTGACTAGGTTTCCCGACTCCGGAAAAGTAATTTGTTCAAATCTCTTGCTCATTCCGTCTGTTTTTTAGGCGATATTTTAAACTACTCTTGCAGTTTCATCTTTGGGTGATTCAAGTGCTAGATAGCCCTATACATTTATCTACTATGTTTGATTTATCAGTAAAGAAAATAAATTTTATACTTTGTAATTTTTTATTAGGAAAACTAACGGAAAATGGCTTGAAAACTTTGAGGTTTAATTAAAATGACAAAAAGATGTTGCAAATGAATAGTAATAGGAGTGACTTTTTAGAATAAAAATGTATTTTTCGTTAAAAATGAACAGTATCATAAATGTTTCGTTAAAACTATAGTTTTTATTGTGTGTTTATTGACGAAAATGAAAATAAAAGGGGGAGAAGATAACTCTTTGATAGCTTGAGTTTATTAACTTCATTTGCATTCCCAAAAAAAGTTCAAAAGCAAAACAACAATCATAATATACTAGCAAAGTTGACAGTTAGGAAAGAGAGAGAAAGAGAAAGAGAGTGAATGAGTTGAGAGGGGTAGTAATAAAGTGACATAGTTGTGAGCTTTAGAAAAATAGCAGTAAAAACTTGTTCGTACCAAATTATTTTAATGCTCACATTATTTTCTTTTCTAATAGCTTCTTTTAGTTTTGTATTAAAAGGGTATAGTAGTAATTATATTTATTTTTGGTTGACAAACAATGTTTTATTAATATGTAGTTTTGATTATTGGATAAAAAAAAAATAAAAAAAATAATGCAAAATAAGGAAAAAGAAAAAGAAAAAAGAGAGCATGAACTTCGGACTGAACCATATGGGCTTTTGTCTGACGACTGAAAAAGAAAGCCCAGTAAAGTAACGACCCAAAACACGGCCCGCTTCAAGCTGACGTGGCAACGTTCCTCCTCCAATCTCTGCTCAAGCAAAAACTCCTCCGACCTCGATTCAGAAAACTCTGCTTCAAAATCACGTCCTCCACCCAACCCAAGTTCGGTTTTCTCCCTCAATTCGCAACCGCAAAACCCTAAATTATGAGAAAGCACAGCTCCTAAAACCCTAGAAGCGATGAGCGGGAACGAGTTCCGCTTCTTCTTGTCCTGCGACATCAACCTCCCAGTAACCTTCCGGATCGAACGGCTAGAAGGAGCCCTGCCTCCCCCCAAGTCCCCTAGCTCCGGTACTTGTTCTCTCTCGTTTTTCCGTTTGGTTCCCGAGAAATTATTTTACTCAATCGACGTTCTTCAATTCAATTCTTTTTACGCGCTGCAGACGTTGACCCCACTTCCGCAACAGAAGAGAGAAGACCGGAGCTGTATGTGGAGTGCGCATTGTACATTGATGGTGCTCCGTTTGGGCTTCCGACTAGGACAAGGTTATTTTCCCCTTCACTGGTTTCTCCTTAGTTCAATTGCATCAATGGTGTTTCTATAGATTTTGAATTTTTGTATCTTCTGCTAGGTTGGAATCTTCAGGGCCATTATTTTGTTGGAACGAACTCATTACTCTGAGTACGAAATACCGAGACTTAACGGGTCACTCACAACTTGCTCTCACAGTATGTTTCCTGTTTCACCTCACATCTTAAACAATTGGGTTTTTCTGCAATCCCTTGTATATTAACTAATAGTTAAGGATTCCCATTTGATTTCGATATCTTCTTGCTCGGTGGAGTTATAGGTTTGGGATGTTTCATGTGGGAAGGATGAAGGGTTGGTTGGTGGTGCTACAATTCTTCTTTTTAATAGCAAAAAGCAACTCAAAACTGGGAAGCAAAAGCTGAGGCTTTGGAAGGGAAAAGTAGCAGACGGGTCGTTTCCTACTTCTACTCCTGGAAAGGTTTCTGATTGTTTCTTTTTAAGCAGTTACAGATAGGGGCCTTAGCGTTGTTCCTTGAGTTTCCTTAATCGGTTTGGCTTTGTTTATGTATCCCTCGTTTAATTTTTTTTGTAGGTCCCCAGGCATGAGCGCGGGGAGTTGGAACGCTTGGAGAAGCTAGTGAATAGGTATGAGAGGGGGCAGATCCAATGTGTTGATTGGCTGGACCGCCTGGCTTTTAAAGCTATGGAGAGAATAAAGGAACGTGAAAGCTCTAAAAATGGAAGTTTGCATTTATACCTGGTTGTCGATTTCTGTAGTTTCGAACATCGTGTTGTTTTCCAGGTAACCCCAGTCTGCAACTAATCTGAAGTTGACAAAGTTACCTGTTGGCTGATATTTAACTATAACTATCTGTTGGACTTTGATATTTAATTAGTTGGTGTTATTTTTCACAAATGCATACTTATATTGCTATTTAAACTCTTCATTTAAGCCGAAACTCAAGATTTATTGTTATCACATCTTGAAATAAGTAACTAGCTTTTAGTTGTTATTTTCGGTGGATGATGATTTTTCCTAGCACTAACCTTTATTTATTGGAATCTAGGAATCAGGGACAAATTTCTTATTACCATCCCCAATAGCTTCAACAAATGAAATTGTCACGGTCTGGGACCCGGAAGTGGGAAAGATAAATCCATCAGAGCACAAGCAACTAAAACTTGCTAGGAGTTTAACACGTGGTATCATTGACAGGGATCTCAAACCAAGCTCCAACGAAAGAAAGTAAGTTATGTTGATTAACGGTGTTTTCATAATTTTTATTGTCACAACTACGTTCATAAATACTCATGTTGCTGATTAATTGGCTGGAATTCTGTTCTACTTTTATGGTACCAATTATATGTTGGCAGATACTTCTCACTTGGGATCAGTTGTTGTGCAATGGTTGATTTAATTACCATTGGATTTCATTAGTGTCTTATTATAGATGGACCAGTCTTCTTAATTTGCCATATTCTTGTTTCAACATCACTGTTATATGTTCTTCTGATTGATTTTTTTTATTAAGTAAGCTGGAAGTATATAATTGTTTTCCTTTTCCTGTAGGTCGATACAGAGGATTTTGAAATACCCACCAACTAGGACTTTGAGTGGCGATGAGAGGCAGCTCCTCTGGAAATTTCGTTTCTCATTGATGTCAGAGAAGAGGGCCCTCACGAAGTTTCTCAGATGTGTTGAATGGAGTGACGTTCAGGTCTGCATTTCTTTGTTCTTCCTTCTCATCATTTTCCTCTTTAACCATTAGTTCATGTGCCATATTACTACTGCATGCAGTTTTATTTAACTCCTGTAGTAAAATTGTTTTTAATACTTCTTATTTCCAGCTTATTCTATTGCTTATATATAAAGGGAGCTTGTGTAGCTGATCTTAGGACTTCGGCCCAACTCTGATTGTAAGCTGCAGGCCAGCTATTAGCTTCATATGTGACTATCCATGTCCCAATAAGGATTTTGCACTTTTGGCAATATGCATAGTGTTATACCAAAATATCAATCATTGGTTTAGTTTTTACATGAGAAGTTACTTTTATGCAGACTGTGCTGATCTCTATAGTTGACAAGTAACAGATTTTATATTTGGAATGCTATCTCTCATTCATGTACTTGGCTTGCTCTTTCTCGTTTATGCCAACTTTATCACTAAGGAATAAGAAATAGATTAGATTTTCAAGAATTGTATATTCATTTGTTTGCAGGAAGCAAAACAAGCATTAGAACTGATGGGCAAATGGAACATGATTGATGTCTGTGACGCATTAGAGCTGCTATCTCCTGTTTTTGAAAGTGAAGAGGTGGGCATGTCTGTAACACTTGAGCTGCTGTTACCTATTCTCTATTGTCATACAACTGTTACCTGTAGGACTTTTTTTTTTAACCTCGTACTCCTGTTAAAATCAAGTTTCAGATCCTAATCACCAGGATTATAAGTTAACCATATAAATTTTTCTGCCATTGTGCCCCTTCCAAACCCATGGTAGCTGATTACTGATTAGGCCGAATATAAGAATAAGATCATGAAGAAAAGAGGGAATTGCATCTTGCATCTGTTGTATAAGTACAACCTACAAATTCCATGCTTTCTTTGTCATGCTGAGCAATAGGATACGATGTCCTAGATAAGAATAACTCTGTTGATCTGGGAGATGAAAAGTGTGCTATTCAGTGATGCATATAGCACTCCATCATTGATTTATTTAAAATCTTTTACACATTTAATTTGAAACTGACCAATGGCCCAACTTTAATACCTCCTACCAGGTTCGTGCATATGCTGTCAGTGTTCTTGAAAGAGCTGACGATGAAGAGCTCCAGTGTTACTTACTTCAACTGGTTCAGGCTCTTCGATTTGAGCGCTCTGATAAATCTCGCCTTTCTCATTTCCTTGTGCAACGTGGTATGTGGTCAGATACTATCTTCACATCTGTATGCTATGCATGCACATGCACATACCCTCATGCTACTTGTAATGTTTTTCTTTGGGATGTGTGCATGGATGTGCAAGGCTACACTTCAGTTCTTCACAGTATCTAGGTTTTAAAGGCATCCTGATTATACTTTTGATCTGACAGCATTACGAAACATTGAGTTGGCTAGCTTTCTACGCTGGTATGTTGCTGTAGAACTTCATGATCCAGCATATGCCAAACGGTTTTACTGTACCTACGAAATTCTGGAAGAGAATATGATGAAGGTGAGAGTTCATAAACTACCGTGATGTGGTCGTTTGTGTTGTCTGTTTTGATTTGGTATGAATCTGGATCCTTAGAATAGCATAAACATTTATGTAGATTCTCCAACAATCAAATGTAGCTATTGGGATTACCTATCTATTTGGTCAATATGATAATGCCTTCCTTAGTTTTTCATTGGCTGAAGCCAGAATGGAAATAAACCGTATCCAAATTTTTATATCAGTTGCCAGCTGGTGTGCAAGGAGATGAAGATGGATTTAAACTGTGGCAAAGTTTGGTGCGCCAGACAGAATTGACTGCACAGTTGTGTTCAATAATGAGAGATGTAAGAAATGTACGTGGCAATACCCAGAAGAAGATTGAAAAGCTTAGACAACTGCTTTCTGGTCTTCTTAGTGAACTTACGTATTTTGAAGAGGTAATACTTTGGTTAAAGTTCCTTGTCTACTGATCTTATTATCTATTAAACTACAAATTCCTTATAGCCTCACCAATTGAATCTTTGTGTGTTGACTATGTTGGTCTGTGATGTTTCTAGCCAATAAGATCACCACTGGCTCCAGGAGTCCTCATCACTGGGATCGTGCCATCTGAGTCATCAATATTCAAAAGTGCACTGCATCCTTTGCGTTTGACTTTCCGAGCAGCAAATGGGGGAAGTTGCAAAATTATCTTTAAGAAGGGGGATGATATCCGCCAAGACCAATTAGTAAGTATTCTCCTTCACACAGACCCTTGTGGTTGTGGCATGCACACACTTGAGAACTCTGATAAGTGGATCTGTGCTTCCTGTAGGTTGTTCAAATGGTATATCTCATGGATCGATTGCTGAAATTGGAAAATCTTGATCTGCACTTAACTCCTTATAGAGTTCTTGCGACTGGGCAAGATGAAGGAATGCTAGAATTCATACCATCCCACTCATTAGCACAGGTATTAAATCCTTTAAAGGTTCCTGATAGATAGTGATGTCATCTCAATGCTTACATTAATTGATGACCTTGTTTTGTTGTATCTTGATTTTAGACTGTTAAATTTATTATATATGGTAAAATGTTTTCTTTTCCAGATTCTCTCAGAGCATAGAAGCATTACAAGCTACCTGCAGAAATTTCATCCAGATGAGCATGGACCGTTTGGTATTACTGCTACCTGTCTGGAAACATTTATAAAAAGCTGTGCTGGCTATTCTGTTATCACATATATACTGGGCATTGGAGACAGGTGAGGATTTGAAGATGATGACATGCTTTGAACTCTCTCTCTCTCTCTCTCTCAAAAAAAAGAAAGACAAGACAAGGAGTAAAAAAGTTATAAGCATCGTTCAAGTTTTTGGAAATGAGGGTCATTTTCTTTCCGCAAGTTCTATATAGCTACCAATTCCATAAGTATAGTCAACCATTTGTAGTCAATCATTTTTTTGTTTTGGCCAGACACAGTATTCTATCTGCACAACTGATGTTCTGCTTATGCGGTACAGAAATGCATATTTTAAAGCATTAATTTGTCCTCTGTAGGCATCTTGATAACCTTCTCCTTGTGGACGATGGACGCCTTTTCCATGTTGATTTTGGCTTCATTCTGGGTCGTGATCCAAAGCCATTTCCACCGCCAATGAAGCTTTGCAAAGAAATGGTTGAGGCTATGGGTGGAGCTGAAAGGTACTTAATGATCAATTTTTTTCTGTGTTGCTTTTATTTTCGTCATGTTTGCTAGATGGGGTTGCATTAGATTTATGGCATGAAATCCATATCATAATGGGTGCAAGATTAGCATACAGGAAAGTACAAGGTTTGATTAATTATATTTCCTGTGCAGCCAGTACTATACAAGGTTCAAATCCTACTGTTGCGAAGCATACAACATTATTAGGAAATCCAGTAACCTAATCTTGAACCTGTTTCACCTAATGGCGGGTTCCAACATTCCTGACATAGCTTCGGATCCTGAAAAAGGCATCCTCAAGGTGACTTCTTTTGCGATTATAATCATTGTGATTGTAAATCTAATGTTTGTTTTGATGGCGACTCTTTTGATATGTATAGCTCCAGGAGAAGTTCCGGTTGGACTTGGACGATGAAGCTTGCATACATTTCTTCCAGGACTTAATCAATGAGAGTGTCAGCGCATTGTTTCCTCAAATGGTTGAGACCATTCATCGGTGGGCTCAATACTGGCGCTGATCCCTGAAACAAGTTGGGTGTCATCTACATCTTTGAAAGTTACCGGTAATTTCCACGTCCCTCGTTTTTGTTTGCAGTTTTGCACCTTCTGCATATAAGTTCATCTTATCTTAACGTGTGTGGAAAAATTGGTAATGGTGCTGGAGTTGGTTTATGTTTTCAGATCTTGAATTATTGCATTTCATTATTTTTTTTCCTCCAGGTTCAGATCCGAGCTAAATAAGATGAAGGGGGCATATGCTTGAAGAAACAGAGGATTGCTCCCCAGGGAGCATGGGATGAAAATTAAAAGGGGCAGCCCATATTTTTGTGCATAGATTTATGTAAATAAAATTATAAATTTCATTTATTTTCTTTCACCTTTGCATGAAAAACCAAATAACTTGTGGGACTTGTAGATCCAAAATATAAATTACAAGTTTCTTCTTTGTACAATAAATTACTTTGATGTCCGATAATTAATTATTTACTAGCATATGGGCACACTCAAAGTGTGAGAAATTTTTTTATTTTTGTTTTTGAAATAGGAGAGGAAGAGAGTGATAGAGATGTGGGAGTGGGAAGTGTTTTTTTTTATTTTTTATTTTTAATTAGATATATGTTATGATTACATAGAGGTGAGATTTTGAAAAAAAAAAGAGCAAAATTTGGTTTTGTGAAATTGCATTTCTGCCTCATATTTCTTATTTATGTTCTGTTTTAATTAAAGGGTTAAACTGATAATTTTATAGGATTTTAGTTGATAATGAGTGTTTTATTAATTAGTAGAGATTAGTTATTACTTTGTTTAGATACAAAGGCACGTGACAAGACTCAGACACAAAGTGAAAGACGTTAACGATCTATCAAGAGGGATTTTCTAGCATACACAAGTGTATGTTGTAGTGATACGTATTTAACTGTTAGATTTGTAGCTGTACATTCCATCCGATACATATTAGACATCGGAGAATAATAGAATTTTACCAAACCGTAGTATTGAATGGCAATAAATAAAAAATTTAAATAAATATTGTCGGAACAATTAAATCTCGTTGGTGATGGTGGCGATTGCATTGCGTTAAAGGAAAATTAATGAAAAGTAAAAAAAAACTTCCCTTTTAACAAAAAAATCATTTTTAAAGGTATAGTGAATATTATCAAGTAAAAGTAAAAATGTGATTTTTCGTTAAAAGTAAACAGTATAGAGAGTGTTTCGTTAAAACTCATTTTGCGCGTTAAACCCTACGGAACACAAAACCTTGTTTACAATGTGGACGCGACGATGGCGCATCTGTCGTCGTTTTAAATCACCAGTGACATGGCGGGCACTGATTGGACGCACAATGTCACCCGCAGGCTTAGCATCGTAGGGGCATTTTCGTACTTCAAACCAATTACGGGAAAAATAGTCGAGTTTATAAACCCCCAGTTGACGATCCTCACCCCTACACATTCACGCGTTGGTTCAAAGCTTCCGTCTCCTCCTTTCTCTCTCCCTCGATCTCCATCTTCAAGATCCCTCTGCGAAAGCTCATCGAAGGTAAATTCCGACTCTCAGATCTCGAATTTCTCTGAATTTCATCGCATTTTCACCGTTCTCGGTTGGATTTCGGTACTTTTTGCTCCCGATTTGTTTTGGATTTCGCGGTAATTTCGTTAATTACGGTCAGATTTAAGGTTCATTTGTGTTTAATGTGGTAAAATGCTTTAATTCCGTGAGATTTGTGTTGATTTTTCACTCTGATTCGAATCATTCGGATCTCTATGATTATTCTCCAACTTTTCATCGCAAATGTTTTAAATTGCGATGCTGTAACTCCAGATCTGCTTGATCTGTTGCTGCATGGCGCATAGTTACTAGTTTGAATGCGTCGAAGTGTTATTGGATGAGATAATATGAACTTGCAAATGATTGCCTTTAGAGCGTTTTACGTTTGGCCTTGCCGGAGTTTGATCTGTTTGATCTGTGATGTAAGTGAGTTGGTGTTTCGATATGTAGGGATCCGTAGCCAGAAATGGGGCTTACATTCACGAAGCTTTTCAGCCGGCTTTTTGCCAAGAAGGAGATGCGGATTCTGATGGTTGGTCTTGATGCTGCCGGTAAGACCACCATCCTCTACAAGCTCAAGCTTGGTGAGATCGTCACAACCATTCCCACCATTGGTGAGTTCCTTCTTCCCCTACCAAGCAATTGTGTGCTCATCATTGTTATGTCAGCTTTGTAGAATGTCTGCATCGGATGATATTCCTCACCAATTCTTCTGCAATTAATTGACATTCTAATCTACTTGTGCAAGAAATGTTGATCTTGATGTTTGATATGGTTGATCTGATGGAAACGAAACTTGTGTTCCAAGATGCTAAATGGTTTGGATGGCAACACAACGCTATAATTCCAATGTGATTTTTTATGGTTGGGAGACGTAGCCTGTGATCTGAAAGAGAATGTTGTTTCTTGCTTGATATAATAGCAATGATGTTTATTTTAATCATCTTGTGAGTTTGCAACGAAAGATAAATTTGTCACAACATAACAGAAACGGTATTTTTGCTAAACTTAAAGTATAAAGGCTTTTTTCTTCTGCTTTGTTTTCTTTTATTTTTATGTTCTGTAGACAGTCTACAGTAGACTGTTCCTTTATGAAGTTCATTAGGCTTTTTAATCATTTTTCTTTTGATTTTTTAAAATTATACAATTGTAGAATGAATAAAAGAGTACTTGATTGACAGGGTTTAATGTGGAAACCGTGGAGTACAAGAACATCAGCTTCACTGTCTGGGATGTCGGGGGTCAGGACAAGGTATGAAGTTTAGTTCATGTTTCTGAGCGATGTAAAGTTATTTAAAGAGATTTTGATGATCTCCGAAAGTTTTCTCTACTTGTTTTTGTCTACAAGACTTTGAAAGATTTTGAAAATTGTGGGTGACAAGTTGGTAAATCATATTTCTTTCCTTTCAGATCCGACCATTGTGGAGGCACTACTTCCAAAACACACAGGGTCTTATCTTTGTTGTGGACAGCAATGACAGAGACCGTGTTGTTGAGGCAAGGGACGAATTGCATAGGATGTTGAATGAGGTTTGTTGTCATGTTGCTAATGAAATTTTATTTGTCTTTGTTTGCGTACCCTGTATTCCATGCTGATATGTTTTAAAATCTCATCCTTTCAACTTCTGGAATTTCCCGGTATGAGATTTAGGATTATGAATTGGCTGAAACTTGTAGTTTATATGAACACAGCATAAGGTTTTCTATTTAATTAAAGACGATAAAGATGCAGTGACTTAAGTGGCTGCATTCGGAAGTTAGTTTAGTATGCTGTTGATGCATGTTCACTTTCAAAGGTTTTACCTAATTGATATTGGGGAGACATCAGAACAAGTTATTTATGTTGCATTATTTTGTATAATTGGAATATTCTGTTTTCAGGATGAACTGCGTGATGCTGTGTTGCTCGTATTTGCTAACAAACAAGATCTTCCCAATGCAATGAATGCTGCTGAAATCACCGATAAGCTTGGCCTGCACTCTCTGAGACAGCGTCACTGGTAATCTTGATGGGCTTCTTTCCCCTTGTGTGATACAATTTTTTTAACCTTTTATAGGTCTAACATGCATCATATGTGTTGTTTTCCAGGTACATTCAGAGCACCTGTGCAACCTCTGGGGAGGGTCTATATGAGGGGCTCGATTGGCTCTCCAACAACATTGCTAACAAGGTAAACTAGTTCCCCATTCACTGGTTTATATTTCTGTAGAGTGAAATGTGTGTAATTACGGAACTTATTTATAACCATCACAGCAGGGCTTTCGTGCTGCATGACTTGGTTGACAATCTCTTTTCAGAAATCTGATATTATTGTGACATTTGAATCCTCCTTCCGGCTTCTCATACTCGTCCTTTAATTGCAGGCGTGATCGTATTGAGGAGTCATTTTGTGGACCGGAAATTCTGGATGCAGGGGTGAACATTATCTAGTTCCTTTTTTTTTCTTTTTTTTTGTTTTGAGACAATTGAATTGTTGTTAAACCTTGTATTTCTTCTGGGAATTCTCATTTCGTCTAGGAGGAAGACCTTTTATATTATGTTATGATAGAAAGAATGAATGAGTGGGAGTGGGAGTGGGAGTGGGAGTGGGGGTGTGGTTGGTCAAATTTATACATTTGAGCTCTTGGTTGGATTTTGGATACAGTTTCTGAATTGTAATTGCTATATCTACCGTGCTGCCGTTTTCGCATCTTTTATTGCATAAATTCGAAGCCCTTAACTGAGACTAGAGGTGGTTGTGTTGTGCCTTGCTTTGTTTCTTGCCACGCAAGAATTCTAAGTTATGCGGAACCACACGGAGAAATTTTAGTACTCATGCCACATGGATGGGATATTTTTGGGTCTTGGATGGACAGGTGGTGGTATCACGTCACTCGTCCATCCGAGACCCAAAAATATCCCATCCATCTCCTGTACCTTACTCACCCCATTTGGATCCCAACGCAGCGGGTCTTTGGCCGGACATTCTTTTGATCTGGGGGACCCGAGAAATTCGGAGACATTTTCTTGTGCAACGACCACTTGTCAAGTTGTCATGTGTTAAAACAATAATTTATGTGTCCGATGAATTGGTGACACGAAAAAATTCCTCAAAAGTGAGCATATATATAATACTTGATTACATGGAAGGTAGACCTGACATTTTGGACCCGACCCGACCCGACCCGTTAATATTAGTATTTGGGTGGGTGCTTAACGGGTCGGGTCGCTAACGGGTGGACCCGTTAACAACCCGTTAAATAACGGGTCATTTCGGGTCAACCCGTTAAACCCGTTAGACCCGTTAGCACCCGTTAGTGGATGATATTTTAGTAATTTCAATAAAATCTTAACAACAAAAAATAGACTTTATGCAAAAAAAAAATAATAATAATTGTTAATGGGTCTTAACGGGTGAAACGGGTGATCCGTTATCTTAACGGGTCAGGTTCGGGTGACCCGTTAACTTAACGGATCGGATTGAACCCGACCCAAAACCCAATAAACCCGACCCGTTTACAGGTCTAATGGAAGGCCAGAGTGTGCATGAATATCCACATCATTGTAAAGACTAGAGACGGGTGAAGGTCGTACACAAATATGAATATCCACGTCATTGTAAAGACATGAGGATCCTAATAAAATTCCGTTTTTGGTCACAACTTAGAGACGGGTGAAGGTCGTACACAAATATGAAATATCCCCCGCTTAACAACAAAACAGTTTTGGATTAGTTTGTAATTTTGTGCATGAATATCCACGTCATTGTAAAGACTAGAGAATAAAAAATCGGCCTTCTCTCAATTTTCGGCTGTGAGATCCCACATCGCCCAAGGGAGTGATCCTTATATGTATATTCTCATCCCTACCTAGCACGAGGTCTTTTGGGAGCTCACTGGCTTCGGGTTCCGTAGGAACTCCGAAGTTGAGCGAGTTCGCGCGAGAGCAATCCCAGGATGGGTGACCCACTGGGAAGTTCTCGTGTGAGTTCCCATAAACAAAAACATGAGGGCGTAGTCGGGGCCCAAAGCGGACAATATCGTGCTACGGTGGTAGTCGGGCCCGGGATGTGGTGGATCCCGGGCCGAGATGTGACATCGGCAGTCAAAAAGCATCTCTGTCTTGGAACCTTCTTTTGGAGATTAAATTTTTCACATTTTCAAGTGTTAATTTTTTTTAATAGGAAATTCGGGTTAGATCAATAAATAATTATGTATTTCATCGAATAGGTCATTAGTCACTTTAACTTTAAACATAGGTTAATAATTAATTTGATTTCTTTTCAAATAAAATCAAAATTACTCTCGACTTATCTCTCCCTAAAGTGAAAAAATGTTGATTGACTTAATGAAAATTGAAATATAACATCCGGTTTCGGAAAGCAAGCATGGATGGATGGATAAATATTATGGGCATCTGCAGTGGTTATGCATGCATGCAGATGCATACAAAAACAAGGCAGCTGGTCCGGTATCCAGACCGAAGAATATCTCCTACCTGCGGCTCTGGCCATGTTTGAGGGGCTGCATGCACGTCCAGTTCTGCCCACCACTACAACAAAAATGTCCACTGCACACAATAAATTATATGTGCCCTTTGAGGCCAAAGAGCACCAACATATGTGCCCATAGACCAATAGCAACAGTGCAGCAACTAAGTTTCTATCTGTGCCCTCTATGGGCGTCACCTTTGATCAAAGAGCACAATAAGGTATGATGTGCTGAAAAGTGTAAGCACAAATAAATGTCCTTTTGTGCCCAATTCTGACAAAGTTGTTACTGCCAACCATGTTAGCACATTTATTGTTATTGTGCCCAATATGTCAACTATTTAAAAAAAAAAAAATAAAAACTGAAATCACCAACGAATTGAGATTGAGGCTAAACAAAAAATTATTTTTTCATAAAATTAAAACAGCCCACAACCACAAGCATCTATAATTTTACAATTTACAAAGATAATCACAACCATTATATATAAAAACAACTAGAATTTTACAGGTTCTATCCCCAACTCATGATTCAATCATTTCACCCCACACACTAAACTTCTCGAAGTGAAAATAGTGAGCAGAATTTGTTGTCCTGACCGATGTACATGTACAACAACATACCTGCAGAATAAAAGGTATACACTAGAGACTATTACCAACTTAGTTATGATCATACCAACAAAACAAACGGTATATTAGCGTTTTCTTCAATTCACATATCCATGAAACCATACCCCTCTGTATTCCCGAATCCTCAATCTGCTCTGAGAATATGAGAGGTTGATTGAACTAAAACCTGAACTACCCATCTCTCTACCACCATAACCCATAAGCCAAATTACATTGCAAAAACAAATGATGCATGAAATCCCTTTCGTTTTAGTTACTAACATACTTCAGCAGAGAGAAAAACAGAAGCAGATACAATTAATTCATTGTGTGTGAAATAAATAAACGTAATAAAAACATTTCGTGTAAGGCTTAGCCAATTTTATGAAAATTGGAAAAGTGCCAATGAGCTAACATTCAAAATCGTTACTGATTGTTACCAATTAATAAGTATGAATTCATTCTAATGCTTATGCTTTAACTTTTCAAGGAAGGCCCACTTGATGTATTAGACAATAGTGACGGAGTCAAAGGCCAGCATCAAATGTGTGATCAGATATTCAGTAGTTTTAACTCTCGGGAAAAGTACCTGTACAAAATAAAGGCCAGAATGATGGACCTTTCAGATTCCCTGGAGAACCTTTCGAGGATCGAGTTGCCCGCTGCAGGAACTGGAAGGAACAACTGAAAGCTCCAGCCTTCCTCTCCACTCCTCTCCAGGTTTCAATGTTATAGGTTTCTCAATAGCAGCAGCCTCCACACACAGCATATGCTTGTATTCATCATGTCCAAAATCAGTCAAAGCCTTCGCCCTCTTATCCCAGGGATTCCATACAACTGAATGGGAAAACAGAAAACTAATCACTACAGTACAAAATACAATTCCAACGAACATTATGAGGGCAGGTATTTGACATTATAATTCTTCAATATCAACTTGTAAATTAATCAAATCGGAGAATAATATTTTAAAAGCACGAAGAAAGAACAAGAGTTCTCTCCACTAATCCTAGTTATCTCATGAGTCATATGATACAGCAATTCGATCCGTTGTGTTGTTAGTTATGTTAAGACACAATACGCTTCAGTCAGGATTCTAGAAATTTTAAAAATAAAGAAAACAAATTCAGGCAGCAATAACTTCATTATGAAAGATTGAACATGTTAATTCTAACCGGCATCTGGAAGACATCTTTGCGTATTACAAATGTTCTCTTCTTCTCATGATCCAAAATGGCAATCTTTGTAGGAGTGCTGAGATATATCTTGTCCACCTAATCATTATTAGGAAAATAAAGTAAAAAGAAATGAACAAAATTAATAAATGCAACAAATTAAGAATGAATAGCAACTTAAGCTTACCTCTGACTCAAATGTTAAAGCATCGCCTTGTTCAGTGCAACGTTGCCTGTTCTGCGTGTTGTCAAGATAATCCAATGTTTCCAATCCTTCTACACGAACTTCGCTGAACACAGGCACAATGAAAAATTCAAAATTTCAATACTATCCAGAACTGTCGCTTTCTTTCAACTGTATGTTACATGATATGGCATTAAAATTAAGGACAAGCACAATGATGCTGTAATCCCTGCTGGTAAAATAATGACTGATGCAAAAGGCAGAGACAAAGGTTTTACATTTCCAACTGTCATATCGCACAAATTCGCAGCAGACATCCTTAGATGAGATGTTTAAGCCTGTTATACTCTGGTGACTACTGAAGTAAAGGAAAAACTGCTCCCAAGGGGTAACAATTTCCAACCCCTACAAAATTGATACCCACACTGTGTTAGTATGCTTACATACGAGAGAAACGATCGGATTCATCACCAGCTCGGGCCTCATCACCCATCGACGCCACTGCTACTCCTCTCTTCGCCGTCCCGTACGCCGCTCTCATACCTGCAAAACACACAAAACCCGAACAAAATCATATGTTTCTTAGATCTGAAATTGAAGAAACTTGGCTATGAATTTGTAGAAACTAACTTGAGGATCGGAAAGAGGATGGGAAGAGGATTATGGAGGTATAATTTGACGGTCTTTGGTGACAAGTGGAAGGCGGCGCTGTTGCTTGAAAGAGGAGGAGGAGAGAAAGGATACGGGAAGCAGAGTGAAGGGGAAGGAAGAGAGAGGATGAAGGGGAGAGAGATAAGATTAATATCCTTTTTTTCATCTTCAAGTTTTTCATATTTTTTTTATTGTTATTTTGCACAAAAGGCACAATACTTTTTTTCATCTTCAAGTTTTTCATTTTATACTAGAATAAAGACACAAATCCATAATTGTGCCAACATATTCCTTTGCTACAGAGTCATTTATTATTTATTAATATTTACTGGACACAATTTCTAACATTTGTGTCAGAAAAAGAAATTTATAATTATTAAGATATATTCTCTATTTGAAGACCCAATGAGAAGTAGAGTGATTTATTATTTATTAATATTTAGTGGACACAATTTCTATCATTAGTGTCATAAAAATGAATCTACAATTATTAACTCATTTGTCTATCTGAGGACCAACTAACTTTTGCACAGAGACCGACCCTAAGGGCACAATTGTTGGTTTTGTGTCACTGCAGGTAGGACTTTTAATACAGTAAAAAAAATAAACACTTACTATAAAACCAAAAACCATATCACCAAGTATAAAAAAACAAACTTGCAGGAAGATAACAATCTAAAAAGCAGTTCAAAAAGATACGAATCTAACAAACATTCATTGCACCTGGAAATGATCCTTTGTAAATCGAAAACACGCCGCTTAGTACTTACTTGTAAGTGAGAGATCTGAGGTTCGGCTCTCGCGAAAAATGAATTTGAACAACATTATTGCTAACTTATTTCGAGGCTAAAATATTGCACAGTAATAAACAACTCATACCATTATTTACCACAATTTTATAAATTTTAATTATTGGTGTGCTAGAGGAGGTAAAGACAAACGAGAGAGAACATATAGTGCCTCTAACAAATCATTTTTATAGACACAATTTGTGTCCATTTTCAGTAAAAAAGTTGTCATCTGACCCCATTCGGCACGGTTTCCGTGCCCATTACTGTTTTGTGTCTACTTTTTTTAACATTGGACACAATAGATGGTGCCCTCTATGGAATGGGAACTGTTTAAGCTTTTTGGTGGTCAAACTGACACAAAATTCTCAATTGTGCCCTTTGTTTTGTACCCAAAGCTCATTTTTGTTGTAGTGCACTCTCTGCCATTTTAACCGAGGACCACCCCCATTGGCCGAAAAGCTTTCAGCATTCAGGGTTAAAGCTCCCAACTTTTGGATATTCCTGACGATGGAGCACCAACATTGACCTATTACCTAGGGTTCCTTGTTTTCTTTCTCCTAGGAGCAAATCCTTCTTGGATCTCTACCTTATTAAAGTTGACACTGGAAGATTCCCACATCAACAAGCTTTGGTGACTCAAATAAGTAGCCTAACTATCATTACATAGCAGTGAATTTTGTTCTTTTACTTATGTCAAATTACTCTTCGATCTACTCCTCCAACCCTAAATCTTTGATAAGATTATACAACTGCTATGATAGGTGAAGTCGAAATAACATATTTGCAATTTTCACGAGTTGGAGCCTTGGTGTCCAATTTGGACCCATAATATGTTGTTTTGAGGATAACAACGAGATGGTTAAACGCTGATTTTCTTTGATATAATTGTTGTTTTAATAAAGTTTTCATGAACAAAATTTCGGGTGTGCAGTTCTTTGCCATGCTTAAACACTGGCTGCAACCTACAGAACTAAGGAGCCCTTTACAAACTAACATTGAGCAAGATTGTTGAGCAAGATCGATGAAACAAGGAGTACTCTCCCTTTTCTTTTTCTTTCTCTTTTTCTTTAAGGCATAATATATAGGGCCTAATCTTCTGCTCTGCGCAATTCCTGGAGATGATATGGTTCCACTTTGAGGTGTAGGTGATCTACTTTGAATGATCTTTTCGTTTATATATATCTATATCTATATATATATTTATATGATTCACCAGGTACTTTGTGCATTTTTATCCATAGATAAGATCAGATTATATATGTAATTGTACGTAATTAATCAAAGGAAGAGATGATCGTTCTCTATCAGATCGATAAGCAAGTGTTGCTTTTTTGGAACGTTTTTCATGTTATATATTACAAACTTTTTCTTAATTAGCTTAACCTAACTTGTCGCGACCAACCACACAACATCATATCAACCATTAATATATACACTTAGGAAAATGTTAGGAAGACCATGTTTTTAAACCATATTTTATAGACTACATAATGTGACGGTTGATGGTTGAATACATTATTTAATGATTTAAATAAGAAATATAATCACAATTGTCATATTTTATGATTTACAAAATATTATTCGAAGTAGATGGTGGTTGTAGCATCGCCCATATCCTTATGTTTATTTCTCTGGACTTGACATATGTTTATTGAAACGTCAATAATATTGTGGAATTTCTAATGACGTCGGTGACATTCTTCACGAAGGAAAACATTTTTGTATCTGCCTCCTCGAGACTTCGTTGTTGGATGAGATTTGTGTGGTATTTGAAAAACTACATACATCTTTCAAGATATATATAATATGCATGTGAGAAAGCCGCGGGAAACAAAATTTTACAAGGTGCTGGAGTCTGCAGTAAAAGCCCAAAAGAAAAAGGGAAAATAAAGCTAACCCTAATTCTTTTCAGTCACGATTAATACCAAATACTTTGCTTGAGGACTGACTCTTGAGGAACAAGTGCATGCATATACCATTCTCTCTCTCTCTCTCTCTCTCTCTCTCTCTCTCGATAAAAAAACATTCTTAATAACAAAAAAAGTAGGGTTTATTTAATAAATACAGACAAAAATACAACTTTGGTAATTTGTTTGGGTGCATGGATCATATATAAACAAAACCTTTTTGAACTTCATCGTTCATCGATCGCCTTCAAATTCATAGATGTTGAGAATCTTGTTATTAATTCTTGTCATCACACATGCTAATGCATGGTCTCAAACATATTTTCTCCATCGTTTTGTTTGTATTTTCCTTCCTTTCAACAAATGGATGTTGGAGTGAAAATGAACAGAAGCCTTGCGGTTGTGGGGTTTGATTGCTTTTTTCATTCACTAAAATTCAATATGTATAGCTTACCAAATTAAGAGAAAACAAAGATGTAAGCCAGGGATTCAAGAGAGAAGAGGAGAAATATGAAGAATAGTAGTGAGGGATGGTGGTCGTTGACGATGTCGGAGAAGAGTTGTCGTCCTTAGGGTTGAGTTCACCGGATTAAATAAAAAGGGTGTAGAGAAATTATTGTTGTTTGTATTTTAGAGTTATAAAATTAGTTTTTCATTTTTATTTATTCAAGGACAAATTTGAAAGTTTGGTAGATAAATTTATTTTGTTAGATGTAAAAATAAAAAATATGGGTTCAAATAAAATTTCTCTAACTTCCTTCTTAATTTGACGTCGACCTCTAAAAATGATCATTTCTCTATCAAAGGCCCCACTTCAGCCGACTACTTCACCCTATGATGCTAACTTTCTTAAATATATTTCCGCAACGGAAAATGATTCCCACTTGATGCCTAATGCATTTCCCCCATTACAAGTGATTCTTAAAGATTTTAATTCTTTTAATGAATCTAAGGGTATTCAATTAAGAGTTTAAGTGATTCTCTGAAATTTAAGGTGTATCTAATTAGAATTATAAGATACTTTATTAAAATCCTTAGAAATCCAATTGTATTCAATTAGGATTTTAAAGAAGTTTATAACATTTCAGGTGTATTCAATTAGAAATTGATTTTAAAGAATTTGAGAAAGTTGAGGAATTAGAGGAAGTTTGAGAGATTTCGTAGTGTATTTTATTTTAAGCATTCACAAATCTCACTTCTTCCCATTAGATTTCGAGGGAATTGAATCAAAATTTTATTCGGAATCTCTATAAATCAATTAAACTCCATAAAAATCCATAGATTTATAAATCCATTAAAGTATCTCAAATTCTCAATTGAATACACCCCTAAATGAAGCCTCCTGTATTTTTATCGACCATGACCTTATTACCTCCCATTAATCTCAGCCGTCCATCTTGATTCTTGATGATAAGGCTACCCTATTTAGATGAATGGTGGGTTTTAACAACAAACATTGTTCATTCATTCTTTCTTGTTTTTTTTATCTCTCCAATACCATCATAAACCCCAATAGAAAATTATTTATTAAAAAAGAAAAGAAAAAGAAATTGGAACTTTGAATTTGGGTTTCATTTGGGTTCATCTGACATGCATTTGGTCCTCATTTGTTTATTTAAAGCATCCAAAGGGGCAAGATTGCAACTCAGGAGCAAAGTTTAGTAGGGTGGCTTCGTCAGTGTAACAAATTTACTTTCCTCACACTCCTCATTTATGAACACACCAACCTAATAATTTTCATCAAACCACTCTCTGCAACTTTCCAAATCACCCCAACGTCTTCCCTTTATTACTATTCAGCACACAAAATCAAGGCAATGGCACCCCAAGAAGTTCCAGCTGATGTGTTGCAGGCAACCAGCAACAGTACTACTACAGGCTACTCCAAGAGGGCCTTTGTGACATTTTTAGCCGGTGATGCTGATTATGTCAAAGGGGTTGTGGGTTTGGCTAAGGGCCTACGCAAAGTGAAGAGTGAATACTCTCTTGTGGTTGCAATATTGCCGGACGTGCCGGAGGAGCACCGTGAGATTTTACGGTCTCAGGGCTGTATTGTCCAAGAGATCGAACCTATTTATCCTCCTGAGAACCAGATCAAGTTTGCAATGGCTTACTATGTCATCAACTACTCGAAGCTCCGTATTTGGAATGTAAGTATGTAAAACCATACCACATATTGATCATGATAATGTATAAACATCTAATATGTTATGTTGTCAGACTGTCGAATGGAATTAGTCTGCCAATGATTTAAATCAATTGTCGTACAACATAACATATCAAACTGTGAACAAAATATGCGCACATGCATTTCTTATGGTTACGATAAATATGTATACGTGGCATTGGTATATATTTGAGTATATGGAACTTAAATATATGCAGTTTGAGGAGTACAGCAAAATGATATATTTGGATGCGGATATCCAAGTGTATGAGAACATAGATCACCTGTTTGACACGCCTAATGGCTACTTCTACGCTGTGATGGACTGCTTCTGTGAGAAAACATGGAGTCACTCACCTCAATACAAAATTGGGTATTGCCAGCAGTGCCCTGACAAGGTTTCATGGCCTGCGGACATGGGCTCTCCTCCTCCACTGTACTTCAACGCCGGAATGTTCGTGTTCGAGCCTAGCCGCTTGACTTACAACAGCCTTCTTCAGACACTGCAAGTTGTCCCACCCACCCCTTTTGCAGAACAGGTAAGTTTATTAGAAATTTTGATTATTTTTAAATTAACTAAGCGAAATTTATGTGGGGTTGTTTCTGCCATGCGACATAATAATTTCACTGCGAATTGAGATTAATAAAAAAATCTTTTTGTTTGTTTTACAGGATTTCTTGAACATGTTCTTCCAAAATACTTACAAACCCATACCAAATATATACAACCTAGTTCTAGCCAATCTTTGGCGCCACCCAGAGAACGTGCAGCTTGATCAAGTAAACGTGGTTCACTACTGTGCTGCAGTAAGTATTATTTAACAGATTGATTACGCATATTTAATTTAATTAACCACTCTTAATGAATTGTTTCTTCTTAATTATAGGGATCAAAACCATGGAGGTATACCGGCAAGGAAGCTAACATGGACAGAGAGGATATCAAGGTCTTAGTGGCCAAATGGTGGGAAATTTACAACGACGAGTCCCTGGATTTCAAGGCTGAAAACCCAGTAACTGCGGAGGAAGAAACTTTCTCAAAGCCGCTGTCGATCATGGCTTCCATGCCGCCAACCATTCCATACCTTCCTGCTCCATCTGCTGCTTGATCTATAATACAATCTTGAGTCACTAGTTATTATTCAGAAGTTAATTGTGTGATCAATGCATCCGTCGTTTATTTTTTGGTCTCATACTTCTAATATATACTCCTTTTTAATTGGTGGCTTCTGATTGGCCTTGTTTTCTTGGTCGTGAGAGTTCATAGAAAAATCACATACACATAAGTGTATTTGAGAGCTCTATAATACGTACTAAAAAAAAAAAAAATCTATATATATATATACACATGCATGCTCTTTGTGCATTTGATCTACATCAATTTTTTCGGCTTGCGCTGAAAATTGAATTTCACCACTTTTTCTTCGGGAAATGCTGGTTGAGGACTGCTGTATAATTCTCACAATCGGGAAGTTCTTGGGTAAAGAAACTGGAATGGGGTTGATGTCAGAGGGAGGGTGGGGTTATGATCAACCGATTCAACCCAATTCAAAGTAGTTCTGAACTGAACTATGACTCGGTTCAAAACTTGGACAACTCAACTCGTTTGCAATACCACAGCGGCACAGTCCAACTTCATCCAATTGGCACTTCATTCCAACTGATAGGTACCTTTCTGAATGTATGGTGACAATTGTCGAGCTATACACGTGGCAGTCTTACAATGGCACTGGACCGTGGTACCAAGACCCCACCAGATAGCCGACATACATTGGTTTTTCGCTCAGCTGTAGATTTCTGGGTGGGCCAGTGATTTGAAGTTCGGGATCATCATATCGTGTTAATGTCAAAACAGCACAAACTGCAAGAGATGGCTAATATACACCGATTACATAGTATGTCGGTATGCTAAACAAATAATTAACCCTTGAAAGTTGAAACTTCAAAGTCGACGAGTTGTGACGGGATGCATGGGGATTGAGGGACAGCAAGGTGAGAAATCTTTAAGGTACCGTTTGGTACGCAGACGGGACAGAATGGATGATGTAAATATTGAAAAAAATAAGGGGAAGTTTTGTCTTAAAATGTTATAAATTTGTGTTCCACGGATGTGGAACGGGTCGTTCCAGGGGGAGAGGTGGAATGAAAAATCAGCCAAATTTCGTCCCATGGGACAACCCGTTCCACAATTTTTTGGCGTACCAAACACGGGACGGAACGCCTCATCCCTTTCCGTCCCGTCCCGTTCCACGTACCAAACACACCCTTTAAAGTATAACGTATGGCTTAAACTTTAAAGAGGAAAAGCAAGCACAAGGAAAGATGAATACAAGCAAACACACCAAAAAGACGAACAAAACAATGGATTTTGTCACTTCTGTTATTATTGTTGAACCACAAGCAAAATTCCATTAGAAGATTACAAGGAAACATAACTACATAATTGCTGGATAATCACAAGATTTTTAAGTATCTGCAGACTCAAACTCACACTCACAGATGACTCTGCTACATACTTTAGGGTTCCAATATCGTAAAGGGAATTGAAAAGCAGCGGAAAGTAAGTGATGAAACAAACCTCAGTTTTCGAGCTACATGCCCACGGACAAGTACTCTTGCTTTCTGGAGAGCATGCAACTCCACTACCAAGCTTGAGATGGTCCCTTACAAGTTACAAGAGTTCCAGTGTCAAGACTCACAAAAGGAACTTTCAATTCCTGTGGCATATATGAAATCTCCATTTTTTCCTAATGTAAAATCATAATCTTCAAGCCCTGACTGTAAACGTTCAAGATTTGAGGCTGCAAAAGGTAAAGGGTTCTATTCATTCGCTAGAAAAACATTTACATATCTAGAACCAGGAACATCCGCATTTTCAACCATTCTATTGCAACATTGTGGGAAGAAAAAAAAAGCAATTGAAGCTGATCAAGTTACTCCTCTCTTTTTCATGAACCAATGCGGTGAAATATGATAGGATTTCTGCATTCCCCACTCCCTATATTGCAAAGTTAATTTGCAAGAGGATGACAACTCTCATACTAGACAAGACCATCGTGAGATTTAATGAGACCGACATAAATTTAGATAAGACCTAACATATAATATCTCATATTTCGTCGACCTTTGCTGCCTAAAATGTCCTCTCTTACTTATTTAGTAGAAATCCAAAACAAAATCACATGATTTTATGATAATGTTTTGTAGAGTCGGCGAAGACAAACAAATTGGTGGAAAGCAGCGAAGAATAATTTGGTAGGAGGAAAGCAATTGACAGTTGACAATAGTTGTAACAGTATTTGGTGAACTGAACAAATTATTGACTTATATCCAATTATATGTCACAAGATAAGAATGGGAGTTGGACTAGTTGCTACTTATTTATCACATTTTTAGTACAAGTTGTTACTGCTTTGAATCAATTTCTCCAAACCTATACTTTAATGGTGAGTTGGTGACCATTTCAATTTTTTTTATAGAGTTGTAAGACGAAAGTAAATTTATGTGAATGTTTGAACAAATACATAGGTATTTATAGGATTTTTGGGTGAATCTTTATTTAAATAACTTTTTATAATTGTTTTAGTCGTTGAATTTAATTTTGGGTCGTTTGATTTTTATTTTATTTTTTTACCGTTAGATTTGCTCATATTCGACCTCAGCTTGGATTTAACGTATTGATAAATTTGATTTAAAAAAGAATTAATATAGACCGTTGGATCAACCAACGGTTCAACCACATGGGTTGTTAGTCTTTTCACAAGAGGCCGACAGCATCGTCAACTGGGTCCTAGCACTGAGTCTCAACCGCTATCCTTGGCTCATTTTCCAAGCTAAATTTGACCCAAAAATAAGTTTTAATTTAAAACATTTTTTAGTCTAATAATTAGAGAAGCTTTGGAGGTTTAAAACTCAAATTTTGGATTTTTATTTTTTTGAATAAACGATATTATCTACATTAAGAAAAAAAGAAATGAGCTAAGCTTCCCAATGAGCTAGTAATAATGTAGTTAAAATTTGCCAATGGAAAAATCAAGTCTAAAGAACCCAACAAAGTTATTCTGGACAGCGTCCCCACGAGTCTAAACTAGTTCCCGCAAAATCACAACTTACAAGACAACCTTCGACGGATGACCCCTTGAAAGTCAAAGGTTAAGATTGAACTGCAGAGGGGCAACTCTACAATTTGATTCGAAGAAAAGCTCAAATCAAAAGAGAAAGCCGACCCAAATGGAAATTGGGAACGCTAAACTTACAGAGATTTCAAAACCCACCAATTCGGAAGCTCAAATTTCCCACCTTGCTCTCGATATTGGAGGCAATTCACTCTCCTCGATCATAACCTGGTTTTTTTATTTTTGGAGGCCAATTGCTCAAAGTCTCATGATTTTTCGATTGTTTTTGTCTTTGTTTTGCCGCAGGTTCTCTGATAAAGTTGGTGTATTTCTCAACGAGCAGTGTCGACTCTTCTTCTTCTTCTTCGAATGAGAGTTTAGCAGCTTCTAATGGCGATAGAGGGCGCCATGTTCTTGAAGGGAAGCTCCATTTTGCAAAGTTTGAAACTGAGAAAATCAATGACTGCATAGACTTCATTCGGTCCAAGCAACTTCTCTTTACTGGTATGCTTAAATGTTTACGTATTTGCTTTTCTTTGCATCTCCTGATTCATTCGTATCTCATTTCGTTTCAAACCAACTTGGGAAATGGAAAGATTCATTTTTTCACTAATTGAGATTATTTAACCTTGTTTCGCTCAACTAAATGTTCATGTTGAAATCTTGGATTGAAAGTTGAAACTGCCATTTTTATTGGTAAATGAAGTACTTCAGCTTGAATAATGGTACCCGTATTTTCGACTGCGAAATTTTTTTAGTTACGGAATACGAAAGAAGATCATATATGCCTTGAATATAGCTGCTTGTTCGTAGTTGTCCTTATCGTTTGCTGGTTTTGGGTCATTGCTTATGGTTGTAGATGATTTCAGGCTCCCAACAACACGGAGCTTCTGGCAGCGCGAGGTGCGGTATCAAGGTAAAAACAGGTGTTTAGCTTGGCCATACTATTATGACTGTTTGTGGCATGTACTTGTTCCATAAGCAAGCTAATTTATTGACTCGTGACAATGATGAGCAGGCCACAGGTGGTGGGGCATACAAGTTCCTGGATCTCTTTAAAGAAAAGCTTGGGATTTCTCTTGACAAGGCAGATGAAATGGACTGTCTTGTGGCCGGATCAAATTTTCTGCTCAAGGTGGGATCCTAATGCCACTTACATAGATTGGTATGTACAAGTTGGTGTGTTTCTTAAGTCATGTCATGTAATCCACAGAATGTGTGGGTTGGGAATTGGGATGAGCAATAGCGAGCTCAGACGAGAGGAAATACTCTCTGTTTTCTTTCAGAAAGAAAAGCAAAGTGAATGAGTCATGAAATGTGGAACTTGGAAAATTCAGCTTCCGTTTATAGAGATATTTCTGTCTTGTTTGCTTTCTTGCCTGAGAATAGCATTGACGTTTTGATTGTTATTTAAGTAGGCGGTTCAACGCGAAGCATTCACATACATGGATGGTCAGAAAGAATTTGTGAAGATTGACCATGATGATCTATATCCTTATCTGCTTGTCAATATTGGTTCTGGTGTCAGTATGATCAAGGTATTCTCGTCAAAGCTGATGCTTTATTTACTGTATTAGTTTCATATGTTTAACCTTTCTAAGGCTTGACATATTGTCCTATGCATTGCGCTTGGATAGGTAGATGGACCTGGTAAGTTTGAACGAGTAAGTGGAACCAATGTTGGTGGTGGCACCTTTTGGGGTTTGGGGAAGCTTTTAACAAAGTGCAAGAAGTACGTTTGTCTTTTGCTTAAGTGCAAAGCTATTGATATTCTCGTTATATGATTTTCACTTGGTAACCAAAGCTGCGACTGTGTCTCAGTTTTGACGAGTTGCTCGAGTTAAGTCATCAGGGAAATAATAGAGTGATAGACATGCTTGTCGGGGACATCTATGGTGGAATGGACTATACGAAGGTACGCATATTCATGATAGACAGGTCCCTCTTTCGACATAGGATGTTGGACATGTTCTGGTCGTATTTCTGTATGCAAAATTAAAAGAGTTCCTAAATTAAACAGTGATGAGGGGATCCTGGTTTCCATTAGCTTTCGTCTCACGCTTATTAACTGCAATGTAATTTTTCTGAGAATTACAGATTGGTCTTATATCAACAACCATTGCTTCTAGCTTTGGCAAGGTAATTTCTGACCATAAGGAGCTGAAAGATTACAAACCTGAAGATATTTCTCGGTCCCTCTTAAGAATGATTTCAAATAATATTGGACAGGTAAGCCGTGGCGAAAGATCGTAACCTTTACCACCAGATTGAAACTATTTTTGTTAACATGCCGATCATATTGTTTCATTTTTTATCTTCTCTCCAGATCTCATACTTGAATGCACTGAGATTCGGGCTCAAGCGAATAATTTTTGCCGGATTTTTTATTCGGGGTCATGCTTACACCATGGACACGATTGCTGTTGCTGTTCATTTCTGGTAAGCATGAGTTTAATGTCCTTTTTCATGCGTCAGAAATGATTCATACTTGAGAATTGAAGTATAAATTATGTGAGAACAATCTTCATTCATTTGGTTTTCTTTTACTCATCCATCTTTCCTCGTGGTTTCGGGTTTAAAATTTCATTCATTTGATCCTTATTTGCAGGTCTAAAGGTGAAGCAAAAGCAATGTTCTTAAAACACGAAGGATTTCTTGGAGCATTGGGTTCATTCATGAGCTATGAAAAGCATGGTTTTGATGACTTGAAAGTCCATCAGTCAGTGCAACAATCCCCAGCGGGTGATGATCCACCAAACGGGGAATTGAATGAAAACCAAAGTATAGACTGCAGTGTCTACCTCTCACAGTAATTCGCGTCGCCTTCTCCCCCGGGGCTTGGATGTAAGAATGTAGAGGCAATTCTTGGTTGCCTGTCTGCCTTCTGGGGAGTTCAAAGGCTTGAAACTTGCGTTGCTTATGTAACATTGTGGATAAAATACAAGGACGTGTATTCAAAACTACAAAGAGAAAAATTCAGATGGAGAAAGAGGAAAACTTTATAGTAGCACACAATGTAACTTCACACGATTGATTTTGAATTGTGACTATCCGTCTAGGTTTTGTATCTTGTCAAAATATTGTAACTGCGCATCGTTGAATGCATTTTCGACTGTCATTACATTTTAGTTTTTTGTGTTTAGTGTTCATTTAGTGTAAGAAATACCGAGTGCTTCTATCGTCTTTTTTTTGGGCCTGTTTGGTGATGCGTATGGAAGGGCTAAAACCGCTTCCAAATAGCCAAAATGCTTATGGTAGGGTTTAGGTTTAAGCACTTTTTGGTACACCCCTCGCAAGCAATGACCACAAAAACATGTGTTTAGTGTAATTTATAGCAACTTCTTTCAATGTCATTACAGCATTAACTTAGCTTACAAGGCAGATACAACAAATAGTTTCTGACAGGCAATCAGAACATATAACATACATGGGGATTGAACCATCCTCGATTTCATCCTCCACCCTCATCGAAAGATCGAAAGGGAGAGGAGTTGCTACAAGGCATGATAGATGAAATGAAATATTGACGGATCTATTACATATCAATAAGGAATACAGATAGGTGCTTACTAACTCAACAGAATTCGATCATTTGACAGGCGGTAGCCTCCGATGGCATTGCTTTGCGTTCCTCCTATGAAGGGCCCATCTTTCTTTGATGTTAGATATATTATCAACATGACTAAGTACTTGCCCGTCCTGAGACATTTCAATCTCTTTATTAGACTCTCCAGGATTTAATTCTCCTCGTAATCTGGCAGCTTCCGCAAGCATGTCGTTTATCAGCATCTCAGTAGTCTTGCTGGTGATTCCCCTTAGGTACCATGAAATCGGTGGAGGTGGAACTATAGTTGGTTGGATCAGTTGCTCCAAGCTCACCTTTGAACCAATCCTTCCTTTGCCTCCTGTGCAAGAATTATAATCTGCCCATGTCCTGGGTTTAAATGGAAAGCAGGTTTTTTCATCGACAAAAAGAGGTTCGACTCTCCAGTAGCCTTCAAATTTCTCCATAAACCCTGTTTTGACTTGCTTGAACTTCATCTGGCAAATGGCATTTTCAGAAATTAGAGATCCAATTTTACCATGACATTGCAGAACATGAGTTTCTAAACTATTGACATGATTTGCCGACAAAATATAAACCATACTGGAGATCCTAAATATGTGATGGGTCAACAAAGAACATGCGGAAAAGCGACAAAAAAAAGTTCTTAAGTTACAGTACATCAAGAAGAAGATCGAGTCTTACTGAGTGGTCTTTTCTGTTTTGATCTACTAAAACACGAACCGCAATGGTCCCTGACCACCAAAGAAACTTCCATATAGCTGCCTGCTCCAGATCAACCACCTGCCTATGGCCTTCATCAACCAAAACGTTTCTTGATATCACTTCCTGAGACAAATAATTAACTTGTCAAATTAACATATACAATTTTATATGATAGAATAGGAAAAGAAGAAAGCAAAGAGCATGTCGGCCCAAGCCTCTCCAGCTTGCTAACAGAAAGTTGTTCCTAGTTAAATCTGAAAGGAAAGTGGACAGGAATGGTATCACTTACCTTAATATTTTTGAAAACCCTCTTATTGTCGGGGTCAGTTACAATATTATATACTGCGTCTGGGGGTAAACCAACATTGACGTTTACACTCAGGTTGCAAAGAGAACCTTTTGGTACACTGACCTGCAAAGAGAAAGTTGTTTGTGACTTAAAGTTAGTAGGTAGTCAGAGAAGCCATAAGCTCTTGAGATGTTCCGTCGAAGAGAATGTGGTGTCTACATATTTGCAACCACTACAACATTCCTGGTTCTTGACTAGAATTTCTCTCTTAACCAACATATGATGCACGAAGGTGATGTTTAAGGACTTAACTGCACCGTTAGTGTAGAGGGGACCAAGGTGATACATGTCAGGACTTGACTGATATGAAATTTTCCTTTCCAAGGGACTTCACAAATATAGTTTAAGAAATTGAATTAACCTTCTTTCTTTTGACGTCGATTACCAATCACATTTTGGCATACAACAAGTTTACAACAGGATAAGGCCAATTTATTCCCATTCCGAAGGAAAGTTACTCGGTACAAGGAAGCACATCTCTCACCTTTATATACGGTGGTTGATCAACCCAAGAAGGATTTTCTCTCCATGCTTGCAACTGCTTCTCGAGGTCAACCTCCAAAGATGCAGCCTTTTTAGGAACAGAGCTCACCTTTTTCACTCCATCATCCTTTGCTAGTCTCTTGAGCTGCGACTGTAACACGAAGCGCCTGTTAATACTAATATCAAATCAATACCCATAAGCAAATCACAAGTTTTAGTGAAATAACTTACCTTTAGGCAATTTTGCAGCTTGTGAGGAACCTGCAACAAAGCTTTAGAAAACGCCAGATCAAAGGCCTTGGGCTTGAGGTGCCCATTTCTCTTGTTCTTGTCGATGTCTACGCTTGTCTTGGTCACCTCTGTCTCACCCATTGAAAGGACAACTGTTTGGAATTGGAAACACAAGTTCTATGAAAACTTTCGTGAATTTCGTTAATGTAATTCGATTTGCATACGAGGAAGCAAACATTAACTTTGTTTTGTTTGCTTATGGCGGACCATTTTTGATCCTGTTAATTTAAATATTAGTACTTAATCCAACAACCAATTAAATTCCTAACACCACTTGGCCGCCATTCTATATCCCAAGCTAGTACGCACAGAAACACAGATGGTACAATTTGTGGCTAAAAACAATTTGATTATAAAAAAAAAAAAACCACTTTAAATCTGCAAATTCCATTAACATTTACAGCAAATTCAAGACCTTTACTAATCCACAATCAAGAAAAAACAAAACCCATTTCAAATTTCAGAGACATCAATCAAACATTAACGGAACAATTAGAGAATTCCCATGTCAAATTTCAGAAAAACCAAAAGTTCTGGAAATTAACAGAACCAACCCGGTAAACAAAGCTCAGAGATTAAGCAGGGAATTAGAAGAAATGGGTTAACTTACATCGATTGATTACGGAGCAAATGTAATAAGAAGAATATTCATTCCGGTGTCGAATTTATGAAGCTGATCCATGAATCTGGTGGCTTTTCTAATTCGCTGTTTCTTTTTTTAACACTTTTGCCAAGATTTCTTTCGAATTTGGGAGAAAGAGCGGCCACGTTATGCACGTGTAATACCGGACCAGCTCCGGAACTCGATCAATCACGGAGTAATCTGAACGGTGACGGTGCCTACACTTGGGTATGTGGACCCATGAGAGATAAAGGCCATGAGCTAGATTACGAGAGTTGTTGTATTTTTTTTGGTATTTTCTATTTTGTATTTTTCTTTATAGATATGATATGTTAAAATAATAGTTTTTTTTTTTTTTTTTGTCAAAATTAAAATAATAGTTTACAACAGGAAACATGTGGACCATATTTTTCACGTCTTTGTTCATAGGGCAGTTCAGACGAGATTTTCAATCTGACCGGAATACTAAGTGCTACATCATGTGTTATTATACGAATAGTGGGATATATGTATTAAAAAATAAAAAATTTCACCACTTATATAAAAACACATGGTGTACCACTCATATTTCGATCATAATGAAACATTTCTCGCAGTTCGTGCCATACGACGACAATCCACTCCAACGACCATTTCGATATGGGTAAGGCGACCCAAACCATACAACGACAATTCGCTCCAACTGAGGATGGTTACTGAAAGGGATATTAAACATGCCCCTTGACTAGAGTCATAATGGGAGTATATGGTCAGATTGGAGTGCACCAAGCGGAGTCCTAATGGGCGTATGTGGTCTGTCACCCCATACTGTCAAAACGGAGTACACCACACAAAGTCCTAATGGGAGTATGTGGTTCGCCACCCCATAGGGTCCAACCAGAGTGCACACGCTGAGTCTTAATGGGCATATGTGGTCCGCCACCCTTACAGAGTCCGAAGTGCATACATGTAGGTTCTCCACGTCATGTTCAACTGCTCTCCACTCAGGTCCCATCAGACCCACGCTACACATGGTCTGACTACTCTAAGCCACGCCTCTGACTAACTGGTCAGATTGTGGCACTCAGACTGTCACGCCCCAAACCAAGGATTAAGGTAAACCTTGGGTTAGGACGTGAGTCACACCTTAATTAAAACTTAACTAATATAATTAAGTCTGTGACTTGAAATAAAAACAGGTTTAACTCACTTGGAATATAATTCAACTAAACAACATATCATTATTGAAAATTTCTGCCAAGATTACAACTTATGAACTACTCAAAGTTCACACAAAAGTAGTTCTTTATTCAAACAAGAAAGCAAAAGCCAACAAGTTCATCTTTTTATTTCTTTATACATATTTACGCAACGGACAACAAGCAGACTTTAAGTTTCTGGTTCTGTACCTGCAAAATTTAGTTAGGGTGAGCTTAAAAAGCTCAGTAGGGACCTATACCTTCATTACTAAAATATCAGAGAATAGTTAACATAGCAGAATTTAGACTAAAATCAGAATGAGGCATAAGAATGCAATGCAAATGCCTTAACTGTACCCGTTAATCCATATAACTAAACACCCAGACCTTGTACGTCCCATTTCGTACTTATACTACTTGATCCCGAGTGTTTAAGTATATGAACTAACCCCCATCCCTAAACATCCCTGAACTCCCCTTTTTGTTAGTCATCTTGCCTAAACTCTTCGTCTCCAGTCCCGAATTACCCTTAAAAAATCTGTGCACTGTGGGCTCGCCTGAGACCTGGTGCCTACTAAGAGTTTGGCTCAACTACACAAAAACTAATAGCCACTACCTTAAATTCCCAAAGACAATCCTACTTTACTCCCATATCATAAATCTGAATTTCATTTCAAACATTTATACTCAAACAATCATCAGAATCAGCATTCATATTCAACTGGAATTCAATATGAATATCAAACTTGTATGTGTACTTAAGTAAGAAATAATTAAATTAATAGATATAGAAGGTTTCCCAGAACCCCCTACCTCGAATTCGATTAATTTTGCTCTTCTGAAGAACCTAATCAGATCACACAAAAACACAACCAAAAGTATAAACACAAGTAACAAATATTAGAAACCAAACTAAGTGCTAAATCACAAAATTAATATTATCAAAAGAAAGTACATAAATTCTGGAATCTTATACTCAAATAATGCCATTCAAATAAGGTAAAGAAGACTAGAAAGGAATCTGAGACAGAAATTAGATGTGGTAAGAACAATGCTTTACATTTCCAGAAAATCTGCAGAAAAACAGCATTATTGAACCAACTTTAGACTCCTTTTTGAACATTCAAAACTGAACCAAATCGTGTAATATTACATGGGTTTTGAAGTTTGGGTTCTGTACTTTAAAAGCATATAAAGTTTGTAGAAAACGGAACTCTAAATTGGAAGTTATGTCCAAACAAAAATGGGGTCTTGAAACTGAAAATCCAGTTTTATGCTGCTGTTTGGCAGCTCGCGACCCAAGTTCAAACAAGGTTTTGGTTGATCAAAACTCAACGGAACTGAGTGAAATCAATTGGGTTACGATCATAAACATATGTATTCTTAACACACTAAAAATCTTCTCCAAAGGAGCACATATAGACCTATAAATTAAGAGCAAAATAAGGCTACTTGAAACTTGAGTTTTCTCTGCAATAATTCAATTTTTCTGCAACTCACATATCAGTTCACTCCCAATTCATATAACAGAATCCAAAACACTTCCAGGTAGTCCAGAAATCATGTATACAATACCCAAATATAATACCCAAATATAATATGACTCAAAATTAACAAGAAATTGACCTTTTGAACCAAACCCTTAATCAAGAAATTTGATCTACACACCCAATCCGAGTTACCAAACTCTAATTCTTGTTCAAATTCGTTCGTTGAATGATAGAAAACCCTAAATAAAACTAGGAACTCCAAATATAAATCATGGCAGTTTCAATTTCACTTAAAGAAATTAAATTCGAAAAAATGAAAATAAACAAAGAACAAGAAATTTACCCTTCAAAACTCCGAATCCTTCCTCCCAAATCACGTTCTCTAACTCTAAATTTCTTTGCCCTTATCGATTTCTGATGCCTTTCCCACTTCTCTGCAACCCCTTTTATAGTTTCTCTAATCCTACCCAATCCTATCAGAGTCATGATGAAAACTTAGCTTCCTAGGTCATCCACCTCCTGCTTGTAGACCTCTGTGGCTCTTCTCCGTTCACCCTCTGTCGAACACACTCCTTGGTGAAACAGGAGATGAACAACTCTCTAAAGCACACTCCTTGGATCAATCAAACTTCGACCCATCACACTAAATCCTAATTTCTACCCGATTTAAGTGTGAGGAAAGAAGATTTTTCCTAAAGCTATGGAAGAGTCATGAACCTTCTCATGGCTTCCTTGTTTCTATCGCAGGAAAGAAGAAAGAAAATGAAATGACTTTCCTTTCCTTTCCTGTTTTCTTTCTACGTAAATGCCTTTTTTTTTTTCTTTTTTATATTTTAAAGCTACTTAATTATTGTACCCAAAAATAAAAATCCTTATTTGCCTTAAAACAATAATAATAATGACAATAAAAATAGATAAATAAAAGTATAGTATTAAAAGCTACTAAACAAATAAAAACTAAGCAGACTAAAATTTTGTATAGAAACAATTATAATCACACTTCACTCTTAATTAAACGAGGGATATTACACAGACCCATGTTGCCCATGCTTTTGACTGCACAAAGCCATACTTCTGACTCCAACTGCTCTGACCATGGACGGAGCCAATGAAGGCTCACTGGGGGCAGATGCCCCCACTCAAGTAACTTGTTTGTTTAGTTGCAGACTATAATTATATAATATACACGGGTTATCTTTGAAGAAAATATATGTATCTAATATTCAACATACATTCATTCTACTTATACTTCATATCAAATATTACATGAGCAATAGTGCTCTTGTTCTGTCATTCAAACAAAAAAAAACCCTCTCCTGCCTATCATGTACTTATATTTTTCTCATCACTTTGCCACTTTCCACTACTATATTGAAATTTTTGTAACATTGGAATTGTGATACATCATCATTTGAAACCATCTTTAATATCATATTGTGTATAACCATACTATAATAAGGTTTTCTTAGTTGTTTTCAGTTGCCCCCACTAGAAGAAATGTTTGCCTCCGTCCCTGGCTCTGACCCTTCAGATATATGATAGAGTGCACAAGAGATAGAGTTTGGACGCCGATAAATACGCTCCTCGACTCCTCACAAATGGTTGGACACTTCTTTCTCACTTAGAGCATTCTGCTCGTTTTCTCTCTCAAATACTGACTTGATCATCAGAGAACCTAAGTCAGACCCACCCTTGGCGCCTGGTTTCACAATCCTTTGCTTGTCTTTGTTCTTGCAGACTCACCCCGCTTATGGAATTATCCACTCCGCCCCTACAACATGCGTACAATCTGCTCCAACAAAACACATTCATAATAAAATTACGTCATCAAAAATAAGACAATCACAATTAAGTGTTAAAAGTGATCGCAAATATGTATCGTTTCACATTGATAAGAATTGGACCCAAAACTCAGTGGCGGACCCACACTTCCAAAAGAGGAGGGGCATTTTACACATTAGAGGGAAAATGGGAAACTTTGGAAGGGAGAAGGGGGACTCGGGACATTGTAGTCTCTAAGGACTTGTTTGGTATCCTATTTAAACATTTTTATAATTTCTCAAAACATTTCTTAAGAAATTTTCTTGAAAACAATTTTCTTTAAGACTCAAAAACTTGTTTGGTATGCGATTTAAAAATTCTAAATCTTACAACTTAAACTGGACAAAGAGATCAACAAAGAGGAGGTTGAGAGAGAAAGAGGATAGAGGAGGAAAGAAAGAGATGATTGGAGGAAAGAGAAAGAAGTGAGAGGATCGGATGAGATAAAGAGGAAGAAGAGTGAGAAAAAGAACTGAGAGAATGAAGAGAGCGGATTGGAGGAGAGACGAAAAAGATAAAAAAAGAAGAAGAGAAGGACGAGAGAGAAAGAATAAAAGAGAGAGAAAGATTTGTAGTGAGAGGGGAGGAGGGAGAGAAAAGAAATGAATGAGCTTAAGTTTAAAAACTCTAAAAACTCACTTTTTCTGTTTTTAGAGAATAGACTATATTTTTGAGTTGGTCTTGAGTTCAGTTTTTGAAAATTGTCCAACCAAACAAGTTTTTAAGGCCTAAAACTTGAAAATTGTTTTTGAGTTTAAAAAGTTGGATTCAAGTAGAGTACCAAACAAGCTCTAACTCTTTTCGCCCTACCAAAATCTCCCCCAACCAAGCAAAGATAACACTTTTTGACCAAAAACAAAACAGAGATAGCACTAATTTGGTAGATGTCATAGTATAGGTCTTTTTATAGGACTGCTGCTAAACCCTAAAATCTTAAATCCTCTTTCTATCATGCAATTAGCATAAAACACACAGAAACACCTTTGTATAAAAAGAAAACATCATAGTTTACAAAATCCATACGCATAAGGCAATTTAAATGCCTTCTCAGACTTTACGGCACACATCACCGTCACAAATATAATCCTCCGTTGCCTTGGGAGGGTCATCCTCTGTTCCTCCATTGTTGCTCTTGTTCAATGCACATTTTGGGTGGAGATCTAAGTTGCAGTCTTTGCAGTAAAAAGACCAGCCACTTCCCGGCTCCCTACACCAGCAAACATAGTCGTGGTGGAGCACACGCGTGAGCTCGTGTTCAGCATGGAGTACACTCTTCACTTTCTCAGGCCACCCCTTTGCTTCTTCCTCCAACTTTTCCTCCAATTTCTTCAAATGCTCTTCTGTGAATGGATAAGCGTCAGATCCATGCGCCTGTATGAGTTGCCGGGCCTGCGTGCTGAGTGTCTGGCCATTGGGGCTGATGGCTACCAATGCAGGAATGCCTTGGATTTTGAATTTGTGCTGCAGGAGGGCCTTCCTTGGATCGCCTAATGGGATGGCTAACCAAGGCATGGTTGCAAAGAGTTCTTTGAAGGAGGGTTGATCGCGATCACTTGAGAGGAAGATTATTTCAATGGCATTGTCCTTTGCCTTGATCTGATTGTATGCTTTTATAAGCTTAGGCATGAATGCACGACATGGAGGACACCAATGAGCTGAGAAATAGAGCAGAATGTGCTTCCCAGCAAGCTCAGACACACGTACCTAATCAAACACAGACAGAAACTTGACGCATGCAACTAAAAAACCTCTGACTGATGAGAATAAAGAAACATTTGAAATTTAATTGATATCATAGAACATTAGGAAAGGAACCGGCAAGAAAATAGTACCTTGGAACCGTTATTTTCAATCACAAAGTCTCTGCCCCCAGCAACTAAAAGTGACTGTATAGTCTGTTCTTCGAGTTTCAACTCTGCAAGCACGGCAATCTTCTCTGGTGTAAAGGGGTAGGCTTCAGCGCCATACTCTTCAATGAGTTCAGCCGCATTGGAGTGTAAGGTCTTCCCATCTAGCCCAATTATAACTAGTGTAGGTAAATTCTCAAGCTCAAAGTAGCGAGCAAGTTTTTCACAGTTCTTGTCCTTAAACGGCAATGCCAACCATGACACTTGAAACCCTTCTTTGAAGTGTTCCTCTTTAAGGTCCAGAGATATCAACACAATCTCAAAGTTCTCTCCTTTCTCCTTCACTTTCTCATGGAACTTCACAAGTGCCTGAGTAAATTCTTTGCATGGCTTGTGAGTATTAAGCGAGAAATACAACCCAACAATCTTTCCTTCAAGCTCGGATACAGAAACCTGTCAATACATTTTTTTTGGGTATCCATGGTCATCAACTATCTCTATCATATAAAAGTTAAAACAATCCAACGTTAAGTGCTAGCAATGTAACATCAAAGGGGAAAAGCTGTACCTTATTGCCATCCTTCGAAATCAAATAATCCCGGGAGCTAGAAACCAAGAGAGAACTCAAGGACTGATTCTCCTTCACCGCGGCTTCCTTCTCTTTTAATAAATTCATCTTCTCCGCGGTGAACGGATAACCATCCGCCCCGTGGTCCATTACAATTTTTGTCCCACCATTAGTACAAACTCTCCCATTGGCATCAATAATGACAAGATGGGGAATCCCCCTGACTTTGAAGAACTCCTTGAGGCGTTTTCGGGTCTCCAAATCCGAAAAGGGAATCGAAAGCCACGGCATTTTCGAAAAGTATCCGGTGAACGATTCCTCATCTCTATCAGAAGAGACGAACACAACTTCAAAGTCGCCTTTGGCCGCCAAGTCCTGGTGGACCTCCACCAAGTTTGGGGTGAACCGGCGGCACGGGCCACACCACGAGGCGGAGAAATACAACCCCACAATCTTTCCGGTCAAACTACTGATCTCAGCCTATATATTCATAAAAAAAATAATCACCACAAGAAAATAAAATAAAAACAGCCATCTCAATCTGTTCTTCGTATAATCAATGCCAAAGTAAACATTTTGAGATTGAACCAAGCAATTACATAGCATTTACCCAACTGGGTTTCCATCATAATTACATTTAGATTAACATTCCTCTATATTCTCAGAAAAAAAAAAATGCAAGTACTTTGGTTTGCTTTTTTTTCCCCTGCAATCTCAATGAACATAGAGTCGAAACTTTAATGACAAAATATGATGGTTATACTTTTACCTGGCCGCCGTTGTTGCGGAGGAGAGGAGAGAAAGGAGGTCGTGAATGACGCCGTTTTCGTCGCCGTTAGCCATGCTTTCTGAGTCTCTCTCTCTGAGCCGCAATTGGAATTCGGTATGTATTTAAGTTTGGTGGTGAAAGTTTGCGACTTTTATGAGAATCGTCGACGTCGAGGGCACCACTTACAATATTATAATAAACACACGCAAAATACGAGCTGGCTAGCTAAGATTGAGTTTCCGTCTAAATCCCCATGGGATTATAGTTTTTTATTTAAAAATAGTAGTTCCTCTTGAATAATGATAACTATAAACTGGATTATAAATCATGTAAATGCAATCTTCTTATTATGAAAATGGACCATTTCAAATTAGAGTGTGTTTCGAATTCAAAACGCATGAGTATAAACTCAACAACAAATCTATTAAGATAAATTGTATATTAACAAATTTAATAGTCAACTTAACACTTTGTTAATTGGAGGATCCTTTTAACTCCGTTTGGTTGTCGGATTAGAGCTATGAAAAGAAAACTTTGGGTCAATCGTCCTTATCCGTTGTGTTCCCAGTGGAATTTATGGAAAGGTTGGAAATTTTAAGCTTCACCTGTTCAGGCTGAGCCACTGCGTACGACATACAAACAAACAAGAGTGCAAGAAGCGCAGGCCATGCTCAAGCCCAGCTTCTTATCATAAGCACTCGTTGGCAACGTGCAAATTATTATTAATTCAAGCCATGTGTGGTTGTCCCAAAGTCTTATTTCTTTATAGAGGAAATTGCAGCAATAATTCATTAATTTTAACAAAATTGGAGTAGTGGTCTTTTAACTAAAAATCTATGACTATTAATTTTGTAGCTCATCAAAACGTGCAGTTATGATCATTTTCGTCAACTCCGTCAGAACTCCTGTCAAAATGAGTCGTGCTACACATGCTGAATCAAGGGGCAAATATGGAAAATCAAAATGAGAGAATTGTAGCAATGGTCTCTCAACTTTAACTCAATTGGAGCAATGGTCCCTTAGCATTAACCCCATTAGAGAAATGATCCTTCAACATTAACTCAATTGTAGCAATGGTCCCTTAGCATTAACCCCATTAGAGAAATGATCCTTCAACATTAACTCAATTGTAGCAATGGTTCTGTCATCATGACTCATTACGGTTCTGATGGAGTTGACGAAAATAATCATAGTTACACTTTTTTTATGAGTTAATGGACTAGTAGTTAAGAATTTTTGATTGGAAGATCAAAACTCCAATTTAATTAAAATTAAAGAACTATTGGTAGTTATTGGAAAAGGAGGACATATAGAGATGTAAATTTATTTGAACATTATTTCGTTTTTAGTTTAGTAGAAATTGAACAAGTGAGGAGTAAAGGAGGACAAAGGAGATGGTTGGATGAAGAAGGGGAGAAATGAAAGAGATTATATAAAACAAAAAATTATATTCAGTTTTAGTTTTCATCATGCGTTACTCTAAAACACATTTCTTCCACAATATTTTTATAACCATCTTCATTCTTCATTTCTCTCATAAAAACTCAAAGGTATTTTAGCCAAAGTGATCCATGAAATTGACATAAATCGTTACTTTAGTTCCTAGGATTTGAAATCGATAAAAGTGGTCCTGAGTTTGTCCACTGTCAATCATTTTGCTCATTCTATTAAATAAGGATCAAAATGACAAAAATGCCCTCAATTTAACAATCAACGGGCCAAAATGATTTGACAAAATTTCAGGTATTTTGTCATTTTCTTTTATTTAACAGAAATTTTTCGTGAAATGACCAAAATAATTGACGGTAGACAAACTCAATGACCAATTCTATCGTTTTAAATCTTATGGACCAAAATGAGGACTTATACCAATCTGGAAATCATTTTGGCTAAAAAACCAAACTAAAACTAAAAACTAAAAACGAGTTCATTAAGAGTTCTTAGTTTGATGAATATGCATCTCTATGCATCTCTAACTCTAAACTTGAATTCAAAGATTAAATAATTTCGGTTAGGTAATAATTAGGGTAAATTACATTTTACCCCTTAAGTATAGGGTCAATTACAACATCATACAATATCTTTAAAACATTACAATTTCATACATCAAATATGATTTAATTGCAATTTCATACAATCCGTTACATAATCTGTCACATCCCGGCCCGGGTCCCCACCACATCCCGGGCTTGACTCCGCCGTAGCACAATATTGTCCGCTTTGGGCCCCAGCCAAGCTCTCACGTTTTTGTTTCTGGGAACTTACACGAGAACTTCCCGGTGGGTCACCCATCATGGGATTGCTCTTGCGTGAACTCGTTTAACTTCGGAGTTCCGATGGAATCCGAAGCCAGTGAGCTCCCAAAAGGCCTTGTGCTAGGTAGAGATGGGAATATACTATCCACACCCCTGGGCGATGTGGGATCTTACATAATCTATTAGATTGGCTGTTAAGTGATGATGTGACAAATATACGATCCAGTTTTTAATGAGGTGGATGTCAACTTTGGACCACATGGATAAATTTTTTTATAAACTATGTTATAAAATATAAAGAATTATTATTATTTAGAATATTTAATAAAAAAATCAATTTATATTATAATTAGAAACTAAAAAAAAATTGAAAGGGGATTTGGGCAAAGCTTAGCCCTGTAACCCCATCTCTTCCTCGACTCCATCCCATCTCCTCAGTGCTTGTCTGCAACCAATAATCCCATTTGGGTTTGGAAAGCTTCTTCGCCACCCTATAGAACTTCAACCTCTTCTTCCTCGTGCAACCTTCTTCCTCCCTGCAAATCTCATGCATTGCAAGACGCTCCCTGAACTTCCTCCCTCCCTCTCCACGCACCAACACATTGCAAATCCCTGCAATTAAATAAAACCCAGCAAATCCAAATCGAAATCCCTCGCTGCAAGTGTACATGTGGGGTTTCAAAGAGAAAAAAAATCGACACCACAAGAAGAACACCATCTGGTCCCTCCCTTAGAGCTGTCGCCATGTCAGAGCCGCCACCTCCTCCGTCAATCTGCCACCACACCCACCGTTCTCTCTTCCATGTGACAACTTAGGTTCCCTATTTCAACCACGGAGGCTCTCGATTTCAACTGATTGGCGAAATAGGTTCCCTATTTCACCCACCGTTCTCTCTTCCATGGGTTTCAATTGCTGCGATTTAGTTGTGGGTGAGGGTGTGGTGTCGAGAGTTAATGGTGACGGAGAGGCATGTTCTTGGTGGTTATGGAAGATGGGGTTGATAAGAGGGAGAAGAGGTGTGGGGCTGGTGATGGAGCGGAGGAGGAGTTGATAGGAGAGAAGAACGGTTAGGTGTGGGAGTGGGGTGGGGTTGATTTTTTTTTTTTTTTTTTTGACATTTTAATTATTTATTAAATAATAATAATATTTTATATTTTATAACATATTTTATAAAAAAAAAATTATCCATACGGCCCAAAGTTGACATCTATCTCATTAAAAATTAGATCTCACATATGCCACATTATCACTTAACAGCCAATCTAACAGATTTTGTAATGGATTGTATGAAATTGCAATTAAATCATATTTGATGTATAAAATTGTAATGTTTTAAAGATGTTGTATGAGCTTATAATTGATCCCATACTTGAGGGGGGAAAATGTAATTTATCCTAATAATTATTATAATAATAGTTATAATATTGCATCATCTGAAACCCAATATGTAAGAGTTTAGGACACAATCGTAACAAGTGACTTGTTTAACCCAAAACACACATTTCTCAGCTTCTCATGATACGCTAAATGCAGTTTCAAGCCTTAAATCACACACACATGACACATACGTACTTCTTAAGCCTTTGTACAAACATCACCCTCACAAACCCCTCCTTCTTTGGATTCCTCTTCTTCCTGCTTGGCATCATTTTCGGTCTCTTTATCTGCCTCCAACGCGCACTTTGGGTGGAGATTGAAATCACACTCCTTACAAGAGAATGACCACACCAGTCCCGATTTATCGCACTTGTCACACGAAAATCCTGTACGTCGCGTGAGGACAAGCTCGTGCCTCTCATGGAGTGCACTCTTCAACTTCTCAGGCCACCCTTTTGCCATCTCCTCATATTCCACTTCCATCTCCTTCAGTCGCTCTTCGGTGAAAGGATAAGCATTCGCCCCATGAAGCATGACAAGATTTCTTGCTTCTTTTGTGACGGTTTTGCCAGTAGGACCAATGGCGACGAGCATGGGGATGCCCTGGACCTTGAATCTGCGACTCAAGGGCACTTTTCTTTCATCGCCAAAGGGAAGAGCAAGCCATGGCATTTTAGCAAAGAAGTCATTGAAAGAGGTCTGATCCCGGTCACTAGAGATGAAAATGAGTTCAAATGCATCGTCCTTTGCCTTAATCTCTTGGTAGGCTTCAACAAGTTTTGGCAGAAAGGCGCGGCAAGGAGGGCACCAGTGAGCTGAGAAATAAAGGAGGATGTTCTTCCCCACTAGATCTGTCACAGGAACCTGAATGCAGAAATAATACTTGTTATTCACTTACTACAACACAAAAAACACACAAATGCACACGCACAATACAAGTTACATGCCCTGAAAGAAGCGATATGTGGGCTTTCGTCCCACATCACACAAAAGAATATCACTGTATAAACCATAAAAGGGGGGGACACCTTTATCTTACCTCAGTTTCATCTTTTCCAATGACAAAATTTCGATCCCCGGAAATCAAAAGTGACTCCAGGGTTTGAGCTTTCTCCTTTGCCTTCTCTATCTCAGCAAGCTCTGCAAACTTCTCCGCCGTGAAGGGGTATGCCAGACTCCCATGCTCGTCAATGGCATCAGCAACGTTCTTACTAAGTGTTTTACCATCTGCCCCAATAATAACCAAAGTGGGTAAGGTTGACAGCTCAAAGTACCGAGCCAACTTCTCAACATTTTTGTCCCCCACGGGTAAAGAAAACCAAGGCATTTTCTCAAAATATTTCTTGAATGATTCTTCATCATCATCAAGTGGCAGCAACACAATCTCGAAGTTCTCTCCATTTCCTTTCAGCTTCTCATAGACCTCCCCAAGTTTTGGAGTAAATTCTGCACACGGACTGTATGAAGACAATGAGAAATAGAGACCCACTATCTTCCCTTCTAGTTCAGAGACGGGCACCTTGATTTATGCACAAATTAATAACAAAAGTCAGATTGTGCAGCCGAGTTGCATTTCACGGCAAATTCATAAAATACGAGACTAGTAAGTCAGTATCATAAACAAGAAGTGGCAATGAAACTTACCTTCTCTCCGTTATTTGAAATTACAAAGTCACGTGAGCGGGAGACCAAGATTTTTTTCAGGGTCTGTTCCCTTCTGGAAGCTTCTTCTTGATCTTTTAGTTCTTTTATCTTTTCCTGTGTAAAAGGGTAGGAATCAACTCCGTACTCCTGAAGAATCTCAACTCCATCGTCACTCAAAACTTTCCCATCTTCGCCAAGGATCACAAGATGGGGTATCCCACTAACTTTGAACAATCCATCCACGCGATCACGTGCGTCTGAATCAGAGAACGGAATTGCAAGCCATGGCATCTTGGAGAAGTACCCATTGAATGACTCTTCATCTTCATCAGCCGAGATAAATATAATCTCAAAATCACCATTTGGAGAGATCTCATTGTAGGCCTCGACTAAAGCTGGGGTGAATTGTTGGCACGGACTGCACCACGATGCAGAAAAATACAGCCCAAGCTTTTTCCCCTTCAAGCTCTCAACCTTAATCTGAAAATCCAGAATTTGACGTATGATTCCTCTCTCACATCATCCCACTACCAATATTACCATTAACCCTGAGCCCTCTACATCTGAATAATAACTTTTCTTTTCAAAATTTTCGTAAACCTTTAAAACAAGTCTTTCTAAATCAACCACTACTCAAGTTAATACATGTACATGTATTCAAATAAATTACAGTTCAAAGGACAATAGTCGGATCATAATCTAAAGCGTTCATTTTCATATCCCTCATTTAAATATCATCTATGCACAAAATTAATAAATTGAAGATCGTTTAGTAATCAATAAGTATCTAAAAACCGGGCGGTTGGAGGAACTTAACGTTTACTATAACTTCAGTTTGCACAAACAAAATGCTGAGTCCAGTCAAACCAGATATAAATTCAACCTAACAAAGTCTAAAACCTTGCAAACAGAGCAATTTCTTTAATTTGCTTTTTTCACCAAAAAGTACAGAAATTTGCTTTTTTCTTTTGCCACTCAAACAAATTGAACCTCTATTTATTTAGTAATTTCAAATACATGTACAAGTGTGATAAAAAAAACCCAATTGTTAAACTACTTCAACAGAGTGTTTAAAATATCCACAAATTTGTCGATATTTTCATCCAAATAACCGAAAAATCAAAGTATCGATATGGAAATGAGGGTAAAATGCAAACCTAACCCGATATCGGCTAGATATAGAAAAATCAATGAAACGATTCACTAAAGAAATTTTTCCAGAACCCATTGAAGATTTCAATCTTTTGAATTTTTTTTGAAATTTTTTTCTCTAATTTCGACTAAATCTGAATGAGTTTATACCCACCTCATTGAAAATTTTCATAATTTCTGTCGAAAACAACCGATTTTGATATGAATATCGATATATCATCAATATTTCCAAAAATTTACATATCGATAATTTTAAACACTGTTTTTAACATACCAATTCAACGACCCCAGACTGAATCTATTTCACTAACACTCAAAATTTTACCCAAGATTTTTTACCGATAAGAAATTAACTAAAAAATCGAAGAGAATCAGAAAAAAGAGCCGAAATTTTACCTGATCACCATTGTTACGGACAAGATAGTCCCTCTCCGCAGAAGAAAGAAGCGAGACAACGTCGTGGGGTTCGGCGTTGACCACATCGGCAGCGTTAACTTCACCCTCTGACATTTTTGATCTTTCGAAATGTTCTTATACGAGGTTGGGGTGTTCCGAACTTGAAATTCGCCGGAACTTGTGTGATATGTGAAGGTGAGGACAGTGTGAACTCAGGGGCTCCATTTATACTGCACGTTGGGTGTGGGAGGAATCTTTATGCGTGACGGAAACGCTGGATACTAAGTGTTATTATCAAGTGCTTTGGATGTGTTTTTAAAAAGGTTGAAAGCGTTTTTTTGTGAAAATATTTTTGAAACTAATTCTTAGTTAAAATGCAAGTAAATTCTGAAAAAGTATTTAAAGTGCTTCATGAAAGTAGCATATAACTGGTGTTTCTTGCAGAAAACATTGCTTTTGGAACCAAAAAAATATTTTCTTTAAAAACATTTTTAACTATTTTAAAAGTACATCCAAACAAGTTCTGACTAATTAGAATTTTTTTTTTTTGACGTATTAAATTAATTACTTATAACGCTTAATATATCAATTCGAATTTTAAATCCATTGAAAAAAAATTTGAGTGTAGGGAGTCTAGAATTTTCTTGAAGAGTGAGAGGATAAGAGGATCTCTTTGAGAAGAGTTCCGTGTAGGAGGGGCGTTGGATGCATAAGCACGCATGAGTCAGCGTCACCCAGTAAAATCTCAAAACAATTTCAATATGCTGTTGTTCCATTTTCTTCTTAACAAAATGGAATGAAAATATTACGCATTAAATTCACTTAAAATTACAAAGTGAGTAATTTGAATATGAATAACAAGAGTGGAAAATTTGAACACGAATGCAAAGGATGGCCCCATAAGGCACATTAGGCATATCAGTGCCAGCTCTAAGTATGTGTAAGTAGTAGTGCATAGGGTTCCTAGCTCGAAAGACCGCTGATTTATGATTTTATTTTATTATTTGAAGATCGAATAATCAAATTAAGTTGTTAGCGTAAGTGTCCTCTCGCTTCTTATCTCTGTAGCTCTAACAGGGGGTTCAAATACGTCTCAAGGCCGGCCCTGAGATACATGCAGTTGAACATGTTGGTTATAAGGCCTTTCAGCCTCAAATAAATAAATATTTTTTAGTATAAGTGATATTCTACACTAATCTTATCAAAAAGAGAAAGAGGAGTATGAACTCAATATGCGCAATATATTTAAACGGAAGACAACCACCACTTGTCAAAATTTATTATTTGTGTTTTTTTTAAATATTCTTTGCATTATACTTTTCTTTGGGATCTCTCTTCTCGATATAAAGTTTAAATAACAGAAATAATATTTGTTAAGTTATTAATTCGTTTATTTAAGGTAGAATTTCAAACTGAATCTTCATGTTTAAGTTTCCAAGTGTGAACATTGGAAAATGACAAAGTGCATCAAACATCGACTCCATTGACCCGTATGGGCTGTGGCCCGTTTTGATTGTTAACAACAGCCCAATCTGGCAAGCTTCAGTCGAATTTGTAAATTGTACCCGTGTCCGTGTGTATATGGTTTATTGGTAGGTGTCTGACCACCTCCGCATTATACGCCCTCGCATTCTCCGCGCTCGCGGCCTCCCCGCCGCCGGTCGGCCACCCCTTCTCTGAAACCACCACGGGAACGCCAACAACTCCCTCCCTCTCCATCGCACTCACAAACGCATCCACACTCAGCGTCGAAAAGATTACTATACACCAACTCGCCGTCGCTAACCACCTCACTGGTGGCTCCAACGCGTAGTCGAGACAGACGTAGTTTATGCTGCTTAGGTGGCTGAAGTAGGGGTAGGAGTTGACCATGAAGGGGGAGTTCGTGTCGCGGAGGAAGCGGAGGAGGGGGAGTAGAGAGGGTTGGATGGAGGGGTCGAAGGAGGCTGAGGAGGGAGGGTATGGGGTGGAGAGAACGGAGGCGCTTAGTGGGGAAGAGAGCTTGATGGAAATGTCAAGGCCTAGGATTTGGAGGGCTTCGTTTTGAGAATGGCGGGAAGGACGTGGGGAGTGTAGTAAGGGTCTTTGAGGAAAACCTCGTTGCCGAGGCGATGTAACGGATTTGGTTTGCGGGGGATGTGTGCGAGTAGGTTGGATCGATTGGAGCCAGTCAAGGGTGGCGGCGAGGGTGGGGAGGAGTTCGTTGGTGACACCGATGGTGAGGTGGATTGTTGGGGTGCCGGAGAAGGTGCTGAGTGTGGCGGGGTCGGTGTTGAAAAGGCGGACGGATGAGATGCCGTTGTCTTGGAGGATTTCGCGGACGGTGGAGGAACCGTGGCGGGAGATTGTTGGCTACTGGTCCGTAGCAGATTCCAATTGGTTCTGCTGCTGCTGAACCTACAATTGTAATTACAAAATCAGTTTATTGAAACTTAATTTAGTTATTTAGTGCATTCCTTGCCATGCATAAAGCTGTTGTGAATGAGAAAAAGGAGGAACCTCAACTTCTTCATGTATCAGAGCAGGTTGTCCCACGTGTGAAGCAAAATGGCCACACACGCTTCATGTCACCCCTGATGTGCTATCCACATGTTAGGCTTGAAAATTTGTCTATATTTTCGTCAAAATTAGATTGATGCTTGCAGAATATTGCTTGTATCAACAAAAGTAATAGACTACAGTGAATGAATAGGAATTTTATTACCAACCAAATGAGTGTGAGAGAAGATAGAGAAGGATGAGTGAAAATTGGGAGAGGAGGAGATGATTATGCTCAAATTTCTTTGACATTTTAGTTAATTTGAAGAATTGAGCTCAATGAAGCTGATACCTTGAATTAGTATTTAAGTACTTGATGAAATGGATTTTAAATTGGGGTGACTGTGAAGAGATCCAGCTATAAGTACAAGTTATGATTTGTTTTGGTTAATTATGTGCTTGATTGTTTGGATAAACACACTTTTTGACCAGCCAACACCCATAGCATTGACTAGAAAGCGACACATTTGAGCTGATTTTTTGACATTCAAAACATAACAGGGCGCTATAGTTGTTAGAAGTTAGGAAGTGTTGGAAGTAAAGACATTCCTTTCCCACCAGCACTGCCCATATGCATTGTGTACAGGTAAAAGATGGCCAACAAACAAACAAAATGCATGTCACTGCTAAGTCCAGTCCCACTAAACGTTGAGGATGGGCGAGCCCTTTACGTGCTAGGTTTAAGAGAAGGATTGAGGTAGGGATTAATCCGTTTATGACAGATATTTTCTAATTTCGAGAGGGCAGAGCACACTTCAGCTAGTTATAGTTCAATTTATGCTACTAAGAATTTTCTAATTTCGGGAGGACGAAGCACATTTCAGTTATAATTTTATTTAGGGAACTTTAACGAAAAGTTTCTGGTACTGTTCACTTTACTCTTTATTTTGTCCTTATCTTTAAAACTCAAAGTTTTCAAGTCATTTCCATTAGTTTTCATTTTTATTTATGCTATTAAGTTATTAACCGATATCATAACGTAAACGTCCAAAATTAATGTATACTTATACAAAACCAAAATTACATGATAAGAATAATGTCACATCATATTATGTGTATGCACTCTTTTACTAAGATTTTCTCTAATCATAAAAAGGACCTAAAATAAAGCTTCACCCACCTAGCAGAATCGTTCCATATTAAAAAGGAGATAAAGACGGCGATCGAAGAGTGAGTACTGACCCCGCCATCTTCTTAGAGAAATTATAAGTGATATTTTAATGGGTGGTGCAATTACACATTTTCTTTTTCTTTTTTTTACTTTTTATACACGTATCTTAATTTTCGTCGGATTGAATGAATTAAAGAAGATCAAATGAAAAATTTTAACAGAGAATGTGTGAAATGTTAAAAGACATGTGTGGTTAGCACCATCCTATTTTAAATTCTGAAGACCAGTACTTGTCTACTAGAAACCACTTTTATTATACTAACTGATGTTTATTTTTTGTCTAATCTCACTGTGATAATTATTTACTCACAATAATATGAAATTCTTAGACGAGTTTTTTAGCCAAATGATTCTTAAGATTGTCATAACTCATTACTTTGATCAATGAGATTTAAAATCGATCAAAGTAGTTATTGAGATTGTCCACCATCAATCATTTTGGTAATTTTTTGAAAAAAACTTTGTTAAATTGAAGAAACCACCAGTTCAATGGGAGGGGTTAATGTGACAAAAATACCCTCAATTTAATGGAGATTTCTCACGGAATGACCAAAATGATTGTCGGTGGATAATCTCAGGGACCATTTCTATACATTTTAAATCTTAATAACCAAAGTGAGTAGTTATGTCAATCTCAAAAACCATTTTGGTTAAAAAAAACTTTTCAAACAAGTTGGTGTCTCTAGTATTATTGTATTTCTAACTTGAACCTACAGAACAGTATTATTGGATGAACATATTAAATCAATTATAAGTGCACTAACAGTATGGAAAGATGTGTCTACATATATTCCGAGATCAAAGGCTGAGATGGATAGGTGCTCAATTGATTCCAATCATATGCACAATTATGCAATCGCCCAGCAAACAAATGCTGCTTTTTTCTCTCTCAAGGGGGCCTTTTGAGAACACTAATCCACTATCCAAAGGCTCCAAAATCTTGCTTTCTCTCCATACAAAGCAATCTCTTGCAGCTCCTTCTTCCACATTAAAGAGATCAACAAGGAATATCTTTACTTGTCTCTTTATTAAAGAAAGTTATTTTCCTCCTTTCTTGAACACGAATACCAAACATTTGAATCCCAGTTTTTTTTTTTTGTCGAAATTTGAATCCTAGTGTTTAAGTAACGTTATATAGTTGCATAAACCTGATTACGTTGCTGACATGCTCTCGTATAAATGTTAATGTGAATATTAATATTCACATATTAATGTTCTTGCTTGATCCACGAGTAAACCCAATTCTCTCCCTTCGCCTTCACTCAAAGAACAAAGATCTACAAGGACTTACTACTAATTATCCCCTAAATCCCATATCCTCTGTTTTCCTCCAATCCAGTCCTATCCTATCCAGACCATCATCATGTCCTCCTTGCAGCCTCAGCAGCAGCAGCAGCAACAGCCTGTTGGCCCTGTTCTTGTTTACCCTAACGATGTCAATAGACAGCCTTCATCTTCCCACCATTCAAATGGATCATTCGGGACTGTTTTCATCGTGCTGGCCGTTATAATCGTCATCTCCGCCATCGCTTGCTTTCTCGGAAGGCTCTGCAATCGCCGCCACAACAGCTCAAAACCCCGTAAGCAACCGCAACATAACTTTCGTCCCAAGAAAGAAGCTGGCCCTGCAGGTGGCGGTGGTGGAGATCCTCACGTGGTGTTTGGGAGAGCTCCCAGCTCTCGAGCAGGCCCAAAAGTAGCAGACATCGAATTTGGATACGATAAGAAAAACCCGAAAGGGAACAGCAGCAGCAGAGGAGAGGGCAGAGGATACATGAATCATCACCACAACAAACCACACCATAACGGAAATGGTGAAATGAATCGTCACATGAAAGGTGAAATGAAGCAGCATCCTGGCGGCGAGCATCATGTTGGAATGGGAGATCCGAACCAGTGGATGAAATGATGATCGCATTAGTAACTTGTTGTAGCCGGATTGGCTTTCCTTTCAAAATTAATCCTCCTGTTTCCTCTGTTCTTCCATGTTTTTTTTGTTTTTGTTTCTGTTTTTTTTTTTTTTTTTTTTTTTTTAATTAGTTTCCAACTCTGAAGCTTCAAGTATTATTATAGGCAACGTTAAAAGGTTTGTTTTTTATGGACTAGTGTACTAAATTATGGAATTGGATGATCTTCAATTACAAAAGGCCAGACCCTTGATCAATGATCGATACCCTATACATAGAAGATAAAGAAAATAAGTTCTCCCATGAAAATGAAAATGAAAGACGCTGATCTGTTATTACACGACCTTGACTATCAACTACAGATTGATTGAAATTAAAACCATTTAAGTTGAAAGCCATAGTGCTGATACCTAAAGCGGTGAACCAGATACCTACTACAGGCCAAGCAGCTAGGAAGAAGTGTAAAGAACGAGAATTGTTGAAACTAGCATATTGGAAGATCAATCGGCCAAAATAACCATGAGCGGCTACGATATTGTAGGTTTCTTCCTCTTGACCGAATCTGTAACCTTCATTAGCAGATTCATTTTCTGTGGTTTCCCTGATCAAACTAGAGGTTACCAAAGACCCATGCATAGCACTGAATAGGGAGCCACCGAATACACCAACATGAATTAGTAACATCACGTGACTATTGTACTAAAAAAATGCAGCGGGCTTATTCAAAACAGGGGGACTTGTATGAAACAGGGACGGAAAGGTAGGTGTGTGTCAAACCAATCATTCGACGTCACATGAGAAACTTAAAACACTTGCCGTCATGTTACTAATCCATAATGCCACGGTTGCATCGCGTAAGTTGTAGGTAAGTCCTTCTCCATTTTCGGATATCCACCCTAACGAAATGGGAGCAACCACCCTAACAAAATGGGAGAAAGAAGGCAGCATTTGCTTGATTTTGGAAGAGGAAAAGCAGAGTTCCTCCAGTCTTGTCCGAAAATGTCCAACCGTGGTATGCATAGTTTTCAAGTTCTCATCGCACCTAACTGAGCTTTCACTTCTAACTTACACACTAGATATGTTTCAGTTCATTTATGTCCTGCCTTTTCTTTTGTGCAAATGGAAGCGAACCAGATTGGCAGAAGAGAGTGCTTGATTAAGCTGCTCTCTGAGCAGAACCGAGGCTGGTTTGCAAGGTTGATGGAGAATATGGATTCCTTAGGACTTCAAGTTGTTGATGCCAATGTCACGGCATTCTATGGAACTGTTTTAGACATTCTCAACGTTGAGGTAAGATTCCGATAAAAGAAGATTCATCTTGTATTGGAACCTTTCATAAGAAATCATCTCATATCGATAGCGAGTAAGAACAATTTATTTTGCTCACTTTTCTTACATATGCATTGCACTGTGTTCGTCCACAGGCAAAGAAATTGAGAGACAGTTTAATCCAGCTAACAAGGGGTACAAATCAGACAGTTTAATCTGATGGATTATCGCTGATTTTGGAAAATCGAAGGTTTCATCCAAGAACATCTAAACAGCTCCTTTAGACATGTAAATATGGTGGTTTTGGAGGCTCACACGACAGTTTTTTCTGGGTCTAATGAAGTACAATTACAGTTAAATATTCTGCTAATGATTGCATCGTCGATTAATACATAGATCCCAAAAGCGTGTAAATGAAAAAATTAGGCACATTTAATTGAAATCTTATTGCTCTACCTGTACTATCAATACAGATTCTTCATATTAATGACTAAAAAAAGTACCATAAGTAAACTTTACGAGCTCTTCCCTGCTGCTAATGCTTCGAGGGAACTAGAGAATAGAGCGACCTCAACCAAGAAAAATGGAGAAGAAGAAAAGAAGCAGCAGCTTAACTTACACACTAATATGTCATATTAAGTCAAGAAATCAGTTTTTCCTTTCTTTTTATAACGAACGCAGTCTCTTCTGTCGCCCCTCCCTCGCCAAACTCTCTCTGTGGAGCACCATGAGTTAACAATGTCAGGATGATGAGTGTGTGGACATTCAGAAATTAATTCACAATTATTTCGCCACTCCTTCTAATTAGAACCGTCTGCCTTGATTCCCACTGATTATCTGCTCACCACCATGTGTGGTAAAAGCTCGAGTTTCTGATTCATCGCTTGAAGCATCCGGGCGAGTCCATAAACTTTGGGGTCCTGATACCTCTCTGGAAGTGAAATCTGCACTGGACATCTCTGAGCTGCCTCCGCTGCCTAATGCCGTCCTTCTGAATCTCATAATGTCCTTATTGTACTGACCAGAGTCATATGCAGTACTCTGCCCAACTTTCACTCCGTTCGTTAGATCACTTAATTCGCCTTCACAGTCCAATGCTCTTACCACCTGAAAATATATATGAACCAATAAGTCTGCATAGTTAATTCCAATAAATTGTCATCATTGTTCTGTTTAAGTTCTTCTCTCTGTTTATTAGTATTCACCTGCGCCATTCGTGGTCGTTTTGGAGCAGAACGGCGCACGCAAGCAGCAGCTGCCTCGATCATTCTGAACATTTCACCCTCCACATAATGCTTCTCAAGCCGAGGATCTACTAATTTGCTCAAGTCGCCAGTTTCAAGGGCTTGAATTAGAAGGGGACGAGCCTGAGAAATTTTAGGCAGAAAAATTATTGAATGTGAAAACAAAAGTGGCCTTGTAAAACCAGCGACACGCTGCATTGTGACATATTAGCAAAGGCGAAAGATGTTCATACCCATTCAACCAAACTCTCATCCCCTAAAGGTCGAGTAGGATCAACGGGTTTCCGCCCGGTTACAAGCTCTAGAAGCACAACTCCGAACGAAAACACATCTGATCTGTCTGTCAATTTGCCACTATTTGCATACTCAGGTGCCATGTACCTGAATCCAAATTGAACAAAAATGCCACAAGTGTCGTAGATAAGCAATACGGTCGTCAGGCAATAGTTCCAAAGGAGTTTACAAGGTCTTTCCTTACCCAAATGTTCCCATGACTCGAGTGGATACGTGAGTATTGGTGCCGTCTGTAAGTTTGGCAAGCCCAAAGTCTGCAACCTGTGTACGAAGAAATTTAAGAATTAGAAACTAGAGCCTCAATGTCAGAAACACAAAATCATGGGATAGCCGTAGCATCAGAAGGAATCAGTACAACATGAATTGAACAGGGATAGACATGCCTGTGCTTCAAAGGCATCATCCAGCAGAATGTTTGCCGATTTAATGTCTCTGTGAATAATCTTTGGATGGCCTATAAACATATATACAAGGAGAATACATAGAATCAGATAGTTCGACAGAAGGCGCTGACAATAGCCACTGAGGGAGTGAGCAAAAGGCCTATAAGTGGCTGATGAGGTGCGTAAAAGGCAAATCTGTAGCTAATGGCGTTTTTACCCACTGATATGTCTTTTAACCCCACTTCATTTTGTACGACTAATGTCAGTGACTATTATCGGATCTCATAATTCAAAGTCACAAAGATGTTTATAGGTACGTACAGTCTTCGTGTAAATACGCCAAGCCTTTTGCAGACCCCAAAGCAATCTTGAGTCTCTTGGTCCATTCCAACACCGGCATTCCGGCACCTGAATAACAAATCAACAATTTGAAGTACAATAACAAGTAGCTGAATATTGAGAAGTATAACTAAGAAAATCAAAAGAAGAGGTTAATTAGATTAGATCACCTACCATGCAAATGGTGCTCAAGAGTTTTATTGGGAACAAATTCATAGATAAGCAATCTTTGCTGTTCAGAGATACAGTATCCCACCAAAGAGACCAAGTAACGATGATGCACGCGACTTATAATCTCAACTTCAGCCCTGAATTCCTTCTCTCCCTGCCCGCTACCAGCCTTGAGCTGCTTGACTGCCACAACTCTTCCGTCCAGCATCCAACCCTTGTACACACATCCGAAACCACCCTCACCAATAACGTTTTGACGTGAAAATCCATTCGTTATCTCCATCAACTCTTCGTAGGTGAAATGAACCTTGGTAGCAGCAATAAGACCGGAATCTCCAGAACTGGGCGGATTACCTTGGTAGCTGTTTTCGTAGGAGGAAGGTCCGGGCGGTCCACTTGAATAGAAGCTTTCTGTTGGACCAGAAGTTGCGGAACTCTGTTGCTGCGCATGATAATATCCACCTGCATCACATACAAAGCTCAATCATTAAGCTCATAAGTACAGTTTATATTATGTTTATGTTAGACCACCACCGCTACAAGAAAAACTGACATAACTAATGCGGTATTAGCCAGTATAATATGATCTTTATAATGTCAGTACAGAATAAGAATAAGGTGTATAAATGCTTATCATTGAATATGATACTACATAAGCCAAGTGCAACTAATATTAGTGGCTATTGTCAATTTTTCTTTGACATGCACGTAAATTTTAAAAGTTCTAAGTTGTCAGGATATAAGTCAACAATGTATACAATTAGCGGACAATCTTTACCTGGAGTTGATAAGTTACCGCCATGGGGACCGGGAGTGGGAGGCATGTAATTTGGAGGGTATGGTTGGGCCTGCTTCTTTCTCTTCCTTACAAACACAACAATGAGGGCTACCAAGGCAATGATGAAAACTCCAGCTACCGTCAAGCCCACAACAGTGCCTGTATGCCTACTACTACCCCCTGAGTCGCCTGTAACTTGACTTCTCGTTGAGGGAGGAGAGAGGGTGGGGGTGGAATTAGCAGGGCGAGGGACAGGCTGAGTTGTAGTAGCTCCTGAACCCGGAACCGCTGGAGCGCTAGGCACTGTAGGAGGAGATGGGGCGGTGGGGTTGGTTGTAGGTGTAGCTGGAGATGGAGAGGCTGGAGGGGACTGAGAGACACTGGGTGAGGATGGGGAGCCTTTATCATCTTGTGATGAATCAGTTGGTGGTGATGTAGATGATGAACTGTCGCCGGAGGATGGTTTGGGAGTATTGCCATCAGTACTACTAGGAGGAGGTGGTGAAGCTGGAGAAGAAGGTGGTGATGATCCGGATGTTGGTTTGTCTTTTGATGATGATGGTGGTGGTGAACGAGGAGGAGGAGAAGGTGATTTTGGTGGTGATGATGAAGGCGGTGGTGAAGATGGGGGTGGAGAAGACGGAGATGGTGATGATGGTGGAGGTGATGATGGCGGCGGAGATGCTGGTGGCGGCGAAGGATTGGGGGATGGTGAAGATTTTGGGGCAGGTGAGTCTGATTTTGGAGGCGGAGGCTCTGATTTCGGAGGGGGCGCTTGTGATGGCGGAGGTGGCGATGGTGTGTTTGAGTCATGGGGTGGTGAGTTTGACGGTGTAGATTTGTCCTCGGTACTCTCGTGGGGCGGCGATGGTGTGTTTGAGTCATGGGGTGGTGAATCTGGGCCAGGAGGATGAGAATCATGCTCATTTGATTCCGACATAATTCTCCTTCCTTTAACCGGTAACCACTCTTCCTTTCCCCTTCTATCAAAGTTTCCTCCTTCCCAATATTCCCTGTGATTAATTAGTTTAATACAAGATTAATTAACGAAACCCCTTTCACCCAATCCAATGAAATTAACCAGTAATCCTACGTAATCCGGGCAAGGGTTTCAAACAATACTAAAAAAATATGGAAAAAAAAGCAACAAGAACCTGTACATGCAATAATTCAACTTTTACGTTGGATAGGTTTGCATGGACGCAGCAGCAGCTGCTACGTACAAACTTCAAGTACGTACAGACGGCCGGAACTCCGTCTGCATGCAAGCGACCATGCACGTACGTACGTAGAAACAAAAATCTAGCTCCTTATCGAAGAAATTAATCACGCGATCGAGCTCGCGTTTGGTCGCGTTTGAGGAAGAGATGGGAATTCCAGAGATTATACGGACGAAGGGGGGTGGTTGTGTTGTGTGAGATGTGAAAATCATTCAAGACCACCCACACCACCACCAAATGCCACCCAAAACAACAAAATTAAAAATAAAGAAACGATTTAGAAAGAAAAAAAAAACATAAAACAATCCCGAAAAATTCTCCCTTTGTTTTTCTTATTAAGGTTTTGTTTTCCTATATGTGTTTTGATTATATCTCTAAATATTGGTTGCTGTTATTTTGGGTTGGTTAAAACCCAACTGTCGCTGTCTCTTATTTTTGAGGCGTTGCTCCTCCTTGAATGTCGGGTTACCGCGCAACCTAAACGGGATGGTGGGTAATGCTTTTGTGTCACCCCCAAGTCGTGCCAGTCGGATCGAGCAGGATCCCAATCGGGGTCGTGGACCTTGTGGTGGTGAATGTGTTTGTTGCCACACCCACCCGTCGTCCCCGTCTAGATGGGGCCAATATCACGAGCTGGCAGTTTCTTTAGGGATTCTTCCTTCAATAATTGTTAGAAAAGTAGTTAACATATTACTTTTTTTTTAGGAAAGATGGTGTTTTTTCTTCTTCGTTTTGCTAAGTGAGGAAAGATAATGTTGTTACTAAGATTGCAGTTGTGAATGGCTACTATCCAAAGAACCCGCTACGCTAACAACTCAATTTGTAAACTAGCTACACATTCAAATATATACATATATGCATGCAAAAATGAAAAATCGAGGGCCCTTCCGATTTGAGGGTCTAGTTTCCTGTGCAATGGCACCACTGGTACCGAATCTAGACTCGTCTAATTATTAGATGGTGCATTCATTATATTTAATTAAAAGTTTGTTCAATGTTCACGATTAGTAATAAATCAGTTCATACATAGTTTTAAGTCATGGTTATGTACGATCATTAATAAGGTTAACCTATTCATGGAAGGTTGTTCCATGCCTAGACTATTTAAAACCCTTATTCATGTACGGAAATGGATCATTCAGAATTTAAGAATTACTTTTAAACTTGGTTTATTGAAGAGTGTTTTCTTCCTATCCCTAAACTCTTATCTCTTTGGTGGATTTCTTAGAGTGATGAGTTGTATTTGAGTGTTCGCTTGTAGTTTCATTTTGATCTCCATTATCCAGTGTCAATCTGTACTCCCTCAAGATCGACTCTGTTATGGGCATATTGCCAAGTAGAACTTGTAGAAAAATGGGCGAATTTGGGGAAGATTGTATTTAGAAATCTAAATGTGCATCATATCGTAACACAACACCGTTTTGAAGATATAATTTGATACTTGATGTGTTCTTACTACCATTAACAATTTGGCCTCTAAAACACTGCACAACTTAAGTGATTTAACAAGAATTTTTTAAATTCAATTCACACGGGGAGTCCTTTTACCTCAAATAGCACAAAAATACCATATGCAATTTAAAACCTCTGTTGCTTGGAACCAAAGAAAAGATGAAGACATGTCACGTGCACACGACAATACATTTTCTGTAATTGAGGTACCCACGTGCGCCGAATTCAATCAACTCCACAAGCCCACATGTCCCAATTGGGCCATGGACCCACCCATAAATAATGCATGTCCAGGGCCCAATCGAATTTAATTCATCATTTTTCATTTATTTATTTTATTAAATATTTCCTTACGCAATTAGGAAACCAAATTCCAAATCTGAGTCGGAAAGCTTGCTTCGAAAGTAGAGCGGAAGCCAAAAGCCACGTCCTGCATGACTTGCGCTAAATTCGGGAAATTGACCAAACCATCCTCCCACCAATCCCCCCCCATATTCCTAAAATACCCCTTCAACGGCACGCACAACGGTCACTTCTCGGGCGGCATACATAATCTGCAGAGGGGCAAAATAGACAATGCATAAAGTTCAAAATTCTTATTTCACAAGGGTTACGAAAAGTTCCCACCGCCTCAGGGTCCGAGAGTATTTATATACACAGCGGCACCATAAATCAAAACTCTAAACCGCCACAAATCTCCTATAAGTATCTCGAAGATTTTATCTTTCCAGATTTACTTGGTCCCGGATTCTGAGATCTTGAATCGTTTCTTGCTTCTTTGGTTTATGAATTTTAAAAAAAAAATTGTATACAGAGTTGTTTGTAGTTATTTGTCTTTCGATTTGTCTTCCGATTTCTCGCTGATCCGATCGGTTAATTCGTAAGTTTGTAGCAGCGATGTCGACCGATCAGTTTGAATTCGAAGACCAAATCTCGATGACTATTGATAATGACGAAGAAATTTTGGATTCCGGGTCCGATTGCGGCGATTCGAACGCCGCCGTATCGGATCGGTTTGGTGTTTTCACCCGGAGCGGGATGGTGCGGGTGGACGACGAGAGTTTCGAGCACGAGATCATCAAGAAGAGCTTTGTTTCGGGCATGGGATTGGCCGGGAGGGACACGAATATTGTGGCGGTGCACAAGAACTTGAGCTCTGACCCGACCAGGAAGGCGAGGTTTGAGTCGTTCAAGATTTTCTCTCAGGCGGTGGCAAGTAAGTGCAGCGGGAACGCCAATGTTAAGTACGCTTGGTATGGCGGATCGAAGGAGGAGCTTTGTGATGTTTTGGTCCATGGTTTCAGTCGGTGCAGAGAGCCTGCCCCAAATGAAGTGTCATACGGTGTCGGTGTTCATATGATTCCTGCCAAATTTACATGTGATGGGTAATTTTTTTTATTTTCAATTTTGATTCGTACCCAAGTCGTGTTTCTGTTTGATCTTTGAGAAATTCACATCTTTAAAATCGAAACCTTTCATTTTTATCAAAAAATTGATGGATTGTATTGACATTTGTGAAGAGCATTGTCGTCGGCTGTGGATGAAAGTGGGCTAAAGCACATCTTGCTGTGCCGTGTGATTTTGGGGAAGGCGGAAATGGTGGCGCCGGGCTCAAAGCAATCGCACCCGAGCTGCAAGGAGGTGGACACTGGAGTGGATAATCTGGTGAATCCGAGAAGATATGTTGTTTGGAGTGCTATCATGAACTCTCACATTTATCCTTGCTATGTGGTCAGCTTCAAGGCTCCTAACACTCTCCCTAATGGTTAGTAGCTCAATTCGAAATTCGAATTGGTAATTTGGTTTGTGTTCTTTGTTTGGTGGAGATTTCGGGTTTTCGAAATGAGATTTAACTCTAGTTTTGTATGTTCAGTTGTTTCAGGTGTTCCAACTGCGCAGCAGAGTGCTTTGAGACAACCCCCCACATCTCCATGGATGAGCTTCCCTGCTCTGATGTCCATTCTCTCGAAGTTCCTGCCTCCTCAGAAAATGCAGTTGCTTGTTGCTTGTCACAACGAATTCAGAGTAAGTTTTATGGCATTTTCTGTTTCTCATGTTTAATCTTCATCATTCATGACAACATGATCACTTGATTTCGAACTTTTCGATTGATTTTGCAGGCGAACAAGGTAACGCGCCCGCAGCTGATACAGAGGGTGAGGCAGATTGCCGGTGACAGGCTGTTGATTGGAGTGATCAAATCTGTCAGGAGGCAGCAGATTGGTGCCAGGGCAAATGCATAACGTTGTTTGGTGAGCAATCGTTAGGCCCTTACTTTCGGATACCCAGATTTAGAGACGATTTAGACAGACAGTCCAACCAAAGGTTTTTGTTGGCTTCATTGTATCAATTCCCGTTGATTTGCAGTGTAACGAAATCAAAATCGAAATCGAAATATACAGATTGGTACTCAAAAATGGTGGTTTCTGGTTGTTTCTTCATATGTAGCTGTGACCGACTTTGAATTGGCAAATATGCGAAGAGAGTGCAACTTGGGTTTCTATTCAGCAGTGTGAATGACAACGTGACCGATTGTTGTGGACTTTTCGGCTTCGGGCGGCTGAGTTGCTTGATCAGCAAGCACAAAAACCCCCTCTCGGGTCTATGGTGCAACTTTTTTTAATATATATTTATTCTATAATTTAAAGTCGACTTTTAAATATTAATTTAAAGTCTTACTTTTTAGATCCTATCAATTTAAAAAATAACATGAGAAATCCGTTGCCTTTCACAGGAAGGAAGAGAAAGGAGATGTAAAAGTAAAAACCAATTTTTTTTTTTTAGTTTTAACGAAACATTTTCGGTACTGTTCATTTTTAAGGAAAAACCACATTTTTACCTTTACCTGACACTATTAAGTATTCACTATACCTTTAAAAAAGGTTTTTCATAGGGAAGTTTTTTTGGATTTTTCATTAGTTTTCCTTCTTTTTTTTTAGTGAAACGATAGCGTTAGTAAGTTAAATATTAGATTTAGCCACTGACGAAGTTCAAACTCACGTCGTCATGCAGGAACACAACCCCTTTCCACCATTGTGGTAAAGGGCCACTTGCAAAAGTAAAAACCAATTAAGAACTGAAGATTAGTATACAAATGAGTTTTTATAGTCTCTACTAATTAATAAAACACTCATTGTTAACCAAAATCCTATGAAATTAATAGTTTAACTCTCTAATTAAAACAGAACATGAATAAGAAATATGAGACAGAAATATAATTTCATACAACTAAATTTACCATTTTTTTTTTCAAAGCCCCACCTACATGTAATCCTAACATATACTCCGTGAGCCCTCCCAAATTTAGCGTATTCGTGAAAATTAGATTGCCGATATACTCCGTGAAGTATTTTTTTTTCCTAACAAGCGTGGCTATCGTCAGCTCGCGTCCTGGGATGTCTGGTCAAGTCCTGACCGAAACACTCAGTTTGTGTTGCTGAGACATGTGCCTAAGAAAAAATGTAAATCCCCTTGAATGTGGAAACAAGGCCTGACAACTCCCTACTCTTTATCAGCCAAAGCAGTGAATCGCCTCTCCGGCTCTGCAAACGAAACAAAACGAAGATCAATTACAATTTACAACGATGATTAGGGCTTTAAACATCTTCGCGCGCTGTTATTATTGAAATTTGGGAACACCGGTTTCATCACAGTATCGGAAAAGCATATTAACAGAGGGGGCGAGTTGACAACCAGGAGAAGTCCGGTAATGGGTACAAACCTTGGCATTCTTCGTTCTCTGTATCTGCAACTCTTCGACAAGTTTGTCAATTCTGATACGAGTATCAAACAAGGATTTCGAAACAAGATTAGATTATTGAGTGGAGTATGCTTCTTGGAAACAACAGAAGAAATCTCGCACACCTTTGTTGAATACTAATCACATAGGATTCTAAGACTCCTCTGTTGCAGAAGCCGTACACATGGGATTCAACGTGCACCTTTTGCATGGTGTGTTTCTGCAAAATACAATGGAGTGCAGGAATAATGGAAGCGGATGTACCAATTACAGAAGGGATGGTGAAGCTGTTCGAAGTGTCCTGAAGGGAAACATCATTAAGAATTATGACAGAAGTGCCAATGATTCATGAATATCCCCAAAATCAAACAATTATTCAATCAATATAAAATTTAGAGGGAGAGAAGATGATTTATTTAAGGTTTGTAATGATAAACGCTTATAGAAATTAGAAAGTACGTTAAAAGTTCTCTAGATGCGTACTAAAACATTAATTTTTCCTTAATCATCTGCTGGTAGTGGTAGATTGTTAAAATAACTCATGCTCCATAAGAACTTATGACACTGAATGTCATAGACCAGCATACCTTAGGACTGGAATATGGGAAACGGAGCATGACCATGAGCAAGTTCTAGTGCTGTTAGCCCAAACGACCAGATGTCTGCTCTGTTTGGATACGAATAACAGACCCCGCCAGGATTTGAATGACAAGTTAACGTCAGAGAAAGCTCAAAGAAATGAAATTCGAGTTCGTCAACTATACACATCAATAAGTATTCTTGCACGACAAACTGCAAACAAATCATCCACTCACTTAAATACATATCCATGCAATTGCTGCATAACTTCTGGAGCCATCCTGTGAAAAAGGGGGTCACACTGTTAAATATGAAATGCAAGGAGTTCCAGGACCAACTCGAACATAATATGTGTTTGAAATAATTCCCAATAGTCAAATAGAGAATATCAAGATATGGAGGTTCAGGCCATCACCAGCAAGGAGTTCCAACAAACGTTTTTCTTGCATGTTGTCTATTGCCAGTATCGAGCAAGCTCGCTGAAACTCCAAAGTCTGCTAACTTAACCGCACCTTTTGTATCAACTAGCATATTTCACGTTGTTACCAGATCACACAAACATAGCAAAAACTATTTTTCACAGAGAGTTAAGAGGATACATTTGGTAAACTCGGCTTCGTAGAGAAATTATACATACACATGCGCGTGCGTGTAATAACTGCAGTTAAACATATGGATGATCAAATCTACAATGTACCATAGCAACTGCTCATGGCTAGCCCTAATTGTACATATACCAACACTTGTATTTAACATTTATCCCCGTTACGCAAATAGTAGTAAGCTAAATCCAAAAGGCTAATCTTACAAATGTGTCCAAATGTGATATTAATATACCTTGATATCTCTTTGAATGTGTCCATTGTAATGCAGATAAGCAAGTGCATTGAGAGCCGCATACAACAATGTAGCGATAACAGGCAGCTCGAAACCATCAGGATGGGCAGATTTCATAATGTGAAGGCACTTAGGCACTATCCAGAGGCCACGTAAGGCGTGACAATCCAGAGGCTACTGCCGGCAGTGAAAGAGCGGTGCGCCTTCAGCACATTCGGGTGGTCAGTCAAGATCATGGTCTGCATTTCTCTCTGAATAAAATCCAGTGGACGCAAAGTAGAAATGCGAATTACAAAAAACTCGGAAAAGGTTTCTACATAAGATGAATTGGGAAGTTGAAGAACAAGAGGGAAATGGAGCTCATGCCTTGACCGACGTCTTCGTACAATTTGCAGTCTTTTGGGTTCACCGGAAAGTCCTTTTTGGGTAAAAATTTCATGGCTTTTTTGTCATAAACAATCAAACCCCCTGCTTTGGGAGTTTTAACGAAAAGCCCACGTCACTTTAACGGAAAACCACACTAAAAAGTCAAACATGTATTATTCACTTTACCCTTTATTTTGTCCTTATCGTTAAAACTCAAAGTTTTCAAACCCTTTTCATTAGTTTCCTATTAAAATATGCAGTGATGAATCCCAACACGTGTTTCGGCAAATCCGCCAATAAACTCAAAACTCCGTAAGGGTTTCTCTTTGTGATTCCTCCTCGCTCGCTCAGTCTGTGACTCACCCGCTTTGGTGCAATCAAAAGATTTTAGTGAACGATACGTTATTTTCGAATCGGTCAGTCAGAGAGATTATTACCAGAGGAGGATTTTTGTTTATCACAGTGTAAATTACTGAATTATTGGCTATTTTAATTTTTATTGCCTCTTTGTGCTAAGTATATCACTATTTAACTACTTGCAAGTGAAAGGATTTTGCGTTTTATTTCCGTGGATTCCGAGTTTTTTTTTTTTGTCAAAGGATAAAAGTAGGATTAAATACGAATATAAAGTTTTACATCCTGAGCCAGAATATTAAACAGAAATTCTGGGCCAATACAATCCCAAACAAAATCCTTCCTCTCTTTGAAAACAAACTTAGCCACCGAGTGAGCCGCACGGTTACTTTCCCTAGGAGCAAAAACGAAAGTCACCGACTCTAAGCAACAAGCTAGAGTCTCGATGTCACCAAGAATGCATTCAATGTTGAAATCTGGTGAGGTCTCCTTCCTGATCATTTGAATAAGCTCATTAGCATCAGACTCAACTAATATCTTACGGAATCCCAGCTTTAGGCAAGCCTCCAGCCCACTTCTAATTGCACAAGCTTCTGCCATCACTGCGCTTAAACAGAAGAGCCCTCCCGTGCCCCCTGCAGCCTGCAGAAGTCCAGCAAAATCTCTTACAACCCAGCCCACGCCACCCCTGAGGGAATCCTTACACCATGCAGCATCCGTGTTGAGTTTAATAGTACCAAAGCTCGGCTTTCTCCACACCGTATTCCGAGTGACAGGTCCCGGTGTTGGCTGTCCACTCTGACAGTTCCTTCCCGCTGCCATCTTCAGAGCCCTTGCATCTCTAAACTCAGCAATATTCATTTTCCATAACTCCAAAGTATCAAGAGGGTGATGATATTCACCTTTGAAAACAGTATCATTCCTCTGTTTCCAGAGGCGCCAGAGACCAAACACAAATTCTTGTAACAGATCAGATTCATTATCATTACCTTGAGCGTGCCTACAAAAGTTGGTCCATGTTGCGAGGAAGTCTTCGCCCATAATGTTCCGAGAGTTGAGATGGAGGGGAGAAGCGAACCAGAAGATATGGCTGCTCTCGCATTGGAAGAAAATGTGGTTCTCGGTTTCATTGTGCTGCTTGCAGCTTTCACAAACGTTGTCGATTCTCATCTTCCTTCTTTTCAAGTTCCTACGGACAGCAAGTGCATTATTGCAGCACTTCCAAACAAAAAACTTCATCTTATTAGGGACCTCCAGACTCCAGATCTTGTTCCATACTTTGGTGAGTTTCGAGTTAGAGCTCGGGGCACCATGCCCCTTTTTTCCCAGCCCACCATTTTCTGCGAGCCCCAAAGCAACCCCATAACCAGTTCGCACAGTATACTCCCCATTCTTTGAGAAGTGCCAAACCAAACGATCTTTTTGCCCATACCTGCTTAACGGGATGCCAAGGATGATAGCAGCGTCCTCCTCAGAGAACCCATTGGTGATGATGTCATTTTTCCAGCCCCCCAAAAGGGGATCAATCAGATCACAGACCCGTGTAACCTGTAAATTGTCCCGGCTTTGGACTTTAAAGGTAGAAGGTTTGGGAAACCAGGGATCCTCCCTTATATTTATACTTGTACCATCACCCACCCTCCAGCGACATCCGTTCTCAATCACCTTCCGAGCCTCATAGATCCCTTTCCAGCCCCATGAAGTGCCATTTCCCCGAGAGGCATCCCTAAAGGTTTTAGCGGGGAAGTATTTGTCCTTTAGAATGGTTGCAAGGAGAGAGCTCGGATCTTTAATGATCCTCCACCCGATCTTTGCCAAAAGCGCAAGATTGAAGCACTGGATATCTTTAAAGCCCAGCCCTCCATTGAGTTTTTGTTTCCTGAGCCTTTCCCAAGCCACCCAATGGATGCCCCCACGGCTACCTCTTCCTCTCCACCAATAATTCCTAATGGCCTTCTCGATGTCTTTACACACTCCAACAGGTAGTTTGAAACAGCCCATGGCATAGTTGGGCATGGCCATAGCCACGGCCTTAATAAGTGTTTCCTTCCCCGCTTGAGAGAGGAATTGTTCGGCCCACCCCGCTTTTCGATTTTCAATACGTTCCCTTACCTCCTCAAAAACCGCTTTCTTAGAGTGCCCAAAATCAGCCTGCAAACCCAAATATTTCCCGAACCCAGCACTACTTTGGATATTGAGGATCTTGACGATCTCCTGTTTGGTATGTTTGTGGGTTTTCGGACCAAAGAAAATAGAACTCTTTGACAAGTTGATTTCCTGCCCCGACCCGCGAGCATAAGTCTGAAGCACATCCCGAACACCCAAAGCATCCACAGCCGACGCATTACAAAATAACACGGAATCGTCGGCGAAAAACAGATGGGAAATAGGGTTAGCCGAGTTAGTGACACGAAACCCATGAAGCGCCTCATTTTCCAGACCACACCGAATTAGAGCAGAAAAACCTTCAGTACACAGCAGAAACAAATAAGGGGAAAGTGGGTCCCCTTGCCGCAATCCCCGTTGAGGAAGGATGTAACCCGTGGGTCGTCCATTCATCAGAATACTGAATGTCACAGTAGAGATACACTCTTTGATCCAGCTGCAGAACAGAGGGTCAAAACCCAGTTTTCCCATCATTGCCAGCAAGAAATTCCATTCCACGCGGTCGTAAGCTTTTGCCATATCTAGTTTAATAGCCATACCAGCCGAGTCCTGCTTGGTTTGATGCATAAGAGAATGAAGTATTTCATGCACAACAAGGATGTTGTCATGAATTTGCTTTCCCGCAACAAACGCTGATTGATTTTCACAAATGATCTTCGGCATAATCCTCTTCAAGCGATTAGTTAGTACCTTAGCAAGAATTTTGTAGCAGACATTGCATAAAGCGATTGGCCTGTATTGCTTCAAACTTTTGGGGCACTCCACTTTTGGTCTGAGAGCAAGATTAGTGTGATTGAACTTCTTGAGGAACTTTCCAGAATGCCAAAACGCCTTTATCATCCTGGTAACATCTTTTCCCACCACCTCCCAGTGATCTTGGTGGATTCCGAGTTGGTTAATATACTATTATGGTTGGTTTATTGTGTAATTTAGTCTAAATTTTACATTAATTTTTTCTTAATATTAAAAAGAAAACTGAGTGTTTAAACTCATAAAGCAGTCAGTTGAAACAGAAAATTCTAAGCATGAGATTATTCACAACTTGCCGGTATTACATCATTTTGACAAGTTTATTGTGCCACATAGTTCAAATATTTTTATAAATATATTATTGTATACTTTTGTCAAATAAATATACCATTGTATTGAAAAAAAATATTTGTTTGCAGAACAATATACCGTATAAATAAATCAACTCAAAGAAAAACAATAAATAAATTGTCAACAGAAATGGAGAAGTGCGAGCGTAATGGTTTTGATTAGGCCTTCCCGCCACCTGCGATTTCTTGATTATTGGGCTCAAAATATTAGTCTTATGGGCCCGTCCTTCATTTACTCAGCCCAATTTTATTGCCTTTGTTTTTTGGAACTTTAAGAAAAAACTACTGGTACTGTTCACTTTAACTAAAAACCACATTTTTACACTAAAGATTTAATCTTATTACTATTCACTTTACCCTTTATTTTGTCTTTATCGTTAAAACTCAAAATTTTCAAACCATTTTCATTAGTTTTCCTTTTTTTTTTTGGTAAAATTTTATAGCTTGTTTTGGTTAAAGTGCTTATGTAATTATATTTAGATGCACAAAATTAATTCGGCCTTTTATCCAAAATGGTTCATGAGATTAGCATAACTCCTCATTTTGGTCCTTGAGTATTCACAGAAGGACCATTGATGATGGACAAACTCAAAGACCACTTCTATTGATTTCAAATCTCAAGGACCAAAGTAAAGAGTTATGTCAATCTCAAATACCATTTTGGCTAAAGAGCCAATTAGTTACATTGTTAATCACCTTCTTAATACATATGACTCTCACATATAATAATGAATTTATATGCGGTCAATAATGTGACCAGTTTTATATGACCAAATCACTAGCCGAGCCACATCGAAGGCTACCGTGGGGTATAGCCCAGGTAACTTTTGGTAAAAAAATAAAACTTTACATATATTTTCATTGATTTTTAAATGTGGCCGACCATATATTTAGTCACTAATCTTAGTTCTCTTAATTTAATTATATATAAAATTATATAATAGTCTTTACAAACCATATGTTTTTCTTACATCCTTTTTCTCATTGCTTTTTGTACATATATGTTTCAAGTTTGGATTTGTTTGAATTTTACCACTTTTTTTTTAATACCAAAAAATTCTTGGCTCACTTTGTGAAAAAATTCTTAAGCTAGCTGATACTATGAAAAATACAGTACCAAGTTTCTTTGTTTATAAAGATGGAAAATTTTAAGCTATAGTCCACCTACTAAAAAATTCCTAACTTAACCATTAGACCAAATAACATTATCGTAAGAAATGGACTTTAAACCTAGGTGTGAAATCTGTTCTCGTCCAGCAAATTACCTGACATATATATTAGTAGATATATGGTTGGAGTACGGTGAGGACAATAGTTAAGAGATCCGATTATAAAAACTCTTTCAAGTTTAAAAATTAAAAAGGAGAAATATAAATAGACTTATATATAGTTCATAATCGCTAAATGAAAGTATGAAATCAAGCTTAGTGACCTAATAACTTAATTTCTAGTAACCATTTTCTAGATGGAAGTTTGGCATATAGCCTAACTTGTTTCGAATTTTCCTTGACAATTTGCAACTACTCAATTAATTCATTTGCTTTTGTTGAAACAAGATGAACAAATTTTATATTTTTTATATTTTTTTTTTGTGGGCGTATACTGCTAGGAAAAGATGTGATGAATGATTGACCCACGTAAAGTCAATTTTTCCATGGATATTGGAACCTTCTTTCTTCATCCCAAAAACTGCTGACCGCACGGTTGGATTATGCTTTGCTGCGCCAAAACTTGGACCAAATGCGACCTTTCTAATCACACATTAAGATGTGTTAAGTTTGTGTTTTGTGTTGTGTGAGCTGTATGTGCTTCGGTACGACCTTCGAAATAGTAAACGCGCATCCACCAGTCCACAATGTCGGATTGGTCGAGGGGGTTTTGTTGCCTGGGTCACAAGTCCCTTGCTCATCAAGGATTAAGGAATTGACCCAGTCGGTCCAAACTTGTATATTTTATCTGTTAATACACCATGAAGTAAGTGCTTAGTGAGTTGTATGACCAAATAACAATATTGTTTAGTATTATTCAACTCTTATGAATGCGAGGATATTTAACATGTATATTTGTGTGCGTGATGAATTCAATATTTATTTAGTTTCGGTTAAGTTAATTACGATGACGTAACTTTTTTGTTGATATTTTATTGCTGATGTGTTGACCCGTCATTAAAAGACTATGGCCAATTTGAAATTGCTATGTTTTTATTCAAAATGTTTTTGATGTAACGTGAGAGTAACCAGATTTGAAGAAAAAAAAAGCAGGTAAATATTTAGTAAACTATACCACTAAAAGTGTTTTTAGCCAAAAAAAGATGGGGGCATGATTGTCAACATGAAAGTTCAATTAATTGGTATTGTTCAATTGGCTCCAAAAGAACAAAAAGCTTTTTTGAGAAGCATGTGTAGAGTTGTTTCTTCTTTCTACTGTTTTGGACCCATCATTTTGACAAAAGACACTCTTTTTTTTTTTTCATTTATCAAACACAATTTAAGGTCCCAACTTTTTTAAGAAGCTGCTTTTAGAAAAATTTAAGCAACCCAAAGGAGGCTATATATTGTTTGTCAAAGCAAGATTAGCAAAAGCTAAGATGAGAACAAGAGGGGTTTTGACCTGTCCCATGGAGCCCTCTCGTGACCGGAAAGTCAGAAACCTTGAAAACCTTAATCCATAAGGGATGAGTGGATAAAATCATAAGCAAGTAGGCATCTAGAAAGATTAGAATTTCAAACATATATATATATTAGATAGAATAAAAATTATTTAGTCGATATCTCACGTGGTAGAGATGGTAAGTCATTACCCTTTCATTTTTATATGATGAGGACTGAAATTCCAGAAGAAAGTGAGGGTAGCGTAGCATGCAAGCATAGGATCAAGAAACTGATCATTCATGCATGACGTACGTTCATTACCACCTCCCACCTTCTTATAATTCAAATATGTATTGATTCGGACTCATGTCATTAGGAACCACTAGTATGACATAAAAAACGAAATAAAAGCTGAATTAGTCTCCACGGGTTCGGATCAGTGGCACTAGTTTTTATATAATGTTTTACACAAGTTACTGCAGGGTCCAGGTCGTAAGGTATTTTAACAATTCGAATCGTCTATCTTTTAGAACATCATTCATAGATCATCCTTACAAAAAATCAGACAAATCCAAAACCATTTAGACTTTTATCTCTAATGAATAAAATTGACGAATACGGTTTCACAAAGAAACCCTAAACCCTAAACCCTTAATCTAGTTGTCATATGGTTTCAAATTTGGGTATTTTTGGTAAACATGATTTTTGAAAGAATGCCTGAAAAATAGATCGTTTGGATTGTTGAAATAACAAAGTGGGCCCTAAAAAATGTGTGTACAAGTTCTAAAAAAAGTGGTGACACAAATTCGTCCCGTTATCTATATTTGTATCATTTATTGCAGTACATATCTATAAACCATGCTTATTATTTAGGTGACCACCATGTATTCATACACGTACCCAACCAATATTTATATTTATATTTATATTTATTATTTATATTTATCTCTACTAATTAATGAAACCCTCTTTGTCAACCAAAAGAGGGTGAAAAGACAAATTAGTCTTCTATCACACAAAAAAAAAGATGGGCAATAATGTAATTTCACAGGTCCAAATTTTACAGTTTTTTTTTTTGAAGCCTCACCTACATGTGAGGTTAAAATACCTCCAATATTATAAAAAAAAAAAAAAACCAAAAACCAAAAACCTCCCACTCCCCCACGTTCTCTCTCTCTCTCCCTCTCTTCTTCTCATTTTCTAAAAAAATATCTTCATACACACAAAGTGTGTGCCCATATGCTAGTATATATAAAGAGAACACAAAAGGTAAATAGTGTTTTGGTGTCATAATGCTTTACCAAAAATAATTGGACAAAAGTTCCCCCAAAACAAAAAAACTTCAAAGGCATCCCAAAATAATGCATCAAATAAGGCAAGGGCATTTTCGTCATTTTAATAGTATTTTTTAATAATTAAGGATTTTGTGGTTTTTTTTTAGTTAGTAACTCACAATAGGCTAGCAATAATCTGATTCAATTTATCTCTTTTTAAACACGTTTAAAACATCTTAAGAGGCGTGTAATGCCGGTTATTAAAAAGATCATTCGCACGCGGATAATAATGTGTTTAAATTAGTTGTCAAATGATTTTTTTTTTTAACAAACGATATTACCTATACTAAGGGGGAATGAGGTGGACTTAGTCTCATAATGGGCTAGCAATAATGTGATTCAAGTAGTTGTTTATTAAATATTATTCTCTCTATGTAAACACGTTCAAAACATCTTAAGAGACCTGTAATGGCGGTTATAAAAAAGTCTTTCGCACACGGATAATAATGTAATTAAATTAGTTGTCAAATGATTTTTTTTATCTACACTAAGGGGAAGGGGGTGGGCTTTGCCTCACAATGGGCTAACAATAATGTGATTCAATCAACTGTTTATTAAATATTATTTTCTCTACTCTTAATGTAAATTCTATAGAGACTGATTTTATTATGTGAATTCAGCTGCTTTAATTGGTTTATAAGAGGTTTCTTCTAGCATGATCTAAGATTATTCATTTACTTCAAATATTTGACTTTTCTTCTAACATGATTTAAAACATTTAAGTCGCGCGTAGCATGCTGTGATTCAAAAAATTTCTTCTGCACGCGCGTAACAGCGTACATGAAGGCTAGTAAATGCAAATGTCATTGTCAATTCGAACACATAACCTAAGGTGCATTGTAAAATAGTCAAAGTACAATTTTCTTTTTATTGTATAAGAGCTCGCTTTTAATAAAAGAAAAACAGTAAATTACATAAAATTATCTTAATTATAGATCGCACTATAATCTCATATCTTATGTTTTAAACATTGTAATGTCATACATCAACTTATGAATTCGTTGCAATGTCATACCTCCGTTAATTAATTTGTTAAATTGACCGTTAAGTGATGATGTAGCAAATACTGGACCCATATTTTTCTAACGTGGATACCAGGTAGATAAAAAAATTAAGGAAAACTAATGAAAATGACTTGAAAACTTTGAGTTTTAACGATAAGGACAAAATAAAGGGTAAAGTGAATAGTACCATGTTTGACTTTTTAGTGTAAAAATGTGGTTTTTCGTTAAAGTGAACAGTACCGCTGGCTTTTCGTTAAAACTCTCAAAAAATTATAATAAACAATTTTAAAAAAATTATAAAATAAAAAAAATTATGTCAAAAAAGTTAATAAAGAGAAGTGGGGCCCATCATCCCCAAATTAAACCATCCATCTCTCTTATGACGCGTTCACGTAACGGTAATGAAAATATGAGGAATTGAATTGAGGAGGAATTGAACTGAGGAGGAGTTGGAATGATGAGAAGTCAGAATTAGATTTCTGTTGAAGCTGTTTACTTAAATGTTCTGGAATCGAAATAGAATTCCATAAAGCTATTTACTAATTCAGCAGAATCGGAATATAAACCAGTATGATTACTAGAATGCCCTTGTCCCAAATCAAATATTTTATGCTTTAATGAGTTTATAAAGGATAGTATTGAAAATAAAAAAAAGTGTCATTTCGATTGGTCAAACAATCAGGAATTGGATTACCACCTATATCTAGGGAATCCAATTCCACCAATACAAGGAATTGAATTCTAAAATTTGTGTGGGTCCCACTGCTTTTTTGATCCCTCCATGTTTAGTAAATACCGGAGTAATCCGTAATCAGAATTTAATTCAACATTCTCATTCCGATTACAGATACGTAAACGCGTCCTTACTGCTTGGAGCCTAGAACCCAAATTCTCCTTTGAAAATCTGGACCCGCGTCTTTATCAATGGATCACTGTGGTTAAGTTAGCACAGTTGTTAATTATGTATTCATGTTGAAGATCGATGGAAAATATCCAAAAGCGAAAAATAGTATTATTTTGTTTGTTTTTTTTTTTTTTTTGGAGAACATTATTTTGTTGTCGTTTGGTAAGGAGATAAAGGCAAGTTCCTGAATTGGCAAGCAAGTCACAGCCCCAATCACATTAGCATTCATTACTTCACCCATGACGTGTTCCTTCCCCCTGCTCTGCTCCCCCACCCAACTCTTTTTAATATCCAATCCTCTACAGCCCGGAAAAGGATCCCCTCCTAAGCAAATGGTGGGGATCCTCATAACCACGTAATGCGGATCGTTGGATTTTGATCCAACGGCTACAAACTGGAAGTCTCTCTAAAAGTTATAATAATTGTAGCCGTTGGATCAAAATCCAACGGCCCGCATTACGTGGTCATGAGGATCCTCACCATTTGCTTAGGAGAGGATCCTTTTCCCTACAGCCCACCCCAGCGTCCACCTCTTTGACTTTTCACTCTTCCTTTCTCCCCACGCAAGTCAACCCCATCCCCAACAAAAAGAAAGGAAAAGGATCCGGAATTTCAGAAATTTCGTAATCGTGATCGTTTATCGTACATTATATGGTTAAAAATTATTTTAAATTTTAAATTTTAAATTAAATATAAATAGTATCTAACGAAAATATCCGACGAGAATCCTTTTCCAAAAAAAAAAATAATGCTACGAAAATCTCTGATATCTTACAAAATAATGTTAATCTCTCCGCTAATATTTTAAAAATATTGTAATGATCAAACTGAGAAAGAAATACTAGTTATTTTACTTGAAACTTACAACAGCACTATTCCTTTTGGAATTGGATCCTCTCTTGAGTCCAAGGAGAGGATCATTATGACTAAGAAACGTGGGTCATTGGATAAAAATTCAATGGCTACAAACAGAAAGATAATTTTAAAATTATAATAATTATAATTATTAAATTTTCATCCAACGATCCACATTCCTTGATCAGTGATCAGGAGGATTATTTTCCTTGCACTCAGGAGAGGATTCAATTCCATCCCTTTCCCCTTATTCCACCAAATTCACAAATGGCTGCCTCCAACATCATCCGCGTGGTATGAACACGTGTCCCGTGTGAATCCGAAGCCTCCCCCAGCGACCTATAAACCTACCCATATTTGGTGGGTCCACCCACCAATACTGCCCCGCCTCTTATATAAAAGCCACCCCGCTTCATTTCCTTAACCAAATCTTTAATACCTTTCTTAATTACACCCCACCGCTCCTCTCTCTCTCGACCTCAAAAACCCCAACCCCAACTTCTCGATCCAACAGAACTGAAAATGCAAGCGGTTTCCGTGTTTCCCGTGTCGCCGAGCTTCGAATCCCACGCTTCCTTGAACGATTTCGAAGTCGAGTACGCACAGCTCTCTGCGAATTTCAGCTCCAAGCTCCAAATCGCCGGTTCCGGCGGCGATTTCGAATTCGTGGATGCTGAGAAGCCAGGAATGGAAGATAAAGAAGCTCAAATCGTGGACGGCGGCGGCGAATGCGAGAGCGAAAATGACGACGATTTCTCTTTCGCCCCCGCGAACGCGGACGGGTCACCGATTTCCGCGGAGGATATATTCCAGAACGGCCACATCAGGCCGGTATATCCGATTTTCAACCGAGATCTCCTCTTCGCCGACGCTGACGATGGCGATGCTTCAAGAGCCGGAACGGCTTCGTCCCCGTCTCCGCGGCCGCAGTTGATGAAGCTCTTCTTCGAGGAACGGGACACGCCGTCGTCGTCGGCGTCCGAGTCGGACGAGCTCGAAGGAGTCCCGGAAGGAACGTACTGTGAGTGGTCCGGGAAGCCGGTGGAGGCGTCGGTGGAGCTCCGGAACAAGAGCAATTCCACGGGGTCGTCGAAGCTGTGGAGAGTCAGGGACTTGAAGCTCCGGAGCAACAGCGACGGAAAGGACGCATTTGTTTTCCTTAAACCTAAGTCCGCGGCGAGCCCGAAGCCGAGCCATGAATCGGCGGCGGATGAGAAGAGCAGCGGTAATGTTCAAAACACGGCGGCGAAGTTAAAGGGGAAGGCTAAGAAAGTCGAAACGGTGTCGTCTGCACACGAGAAGCATTACGTGAAGAACAGAGAGAAGAAGGAGGGGGACAAACGGCGGTCGTACTTGCCGTATCGGCCGGTGGTTGGGTTCTTCACAAATGTGAACGGATTGAGCAGAAACGTCCATCCGTTTTGAGGGACTCAGCGGTCATTTAATTATTTCTGTATTTATTTTTGTTTACTTTTTTTAAGGGTTTTTTTAATTGTTTAATTAATTTCTGTAAATTATTGGCGACGGAGAGAATGGTCCTTGTATTTGGAAAATGGACTATTCCATTTCAGGGCTTGTTGATATTATTAGGAAACCACTATTATATATAAATATTTAAGTGAGAATATTTTTCCCCCCCAAATGTACAAGAAAAATAATGAAATCATTAACTTATTCTTATTTTTTATTTTGTTTAAATGTTTTAAGAATGAAAGAAAATAATAATAATAATAATAATAATAATCAAACATGATTAGTTGGTAAGGAGCTAAATAAAATCAAACAATATTTGATTTAATTAAAGTAAAAAAGAGTGGCTAAGAATAAATAAGGCCAAAAAGTGGTCTAAACTCGAAAAACTAATGTGTTCGCACTGTTATTGTGACGTCCTAATCCAATAATGCGTTATCACTCCTAAGATTTTCTCGAACAAGACTAGGGACAAACCATGTGTGTGGGTGTGGACGGCTCTATAATAATGCCGCGTGGACCCCCACCGACTATCGCAGCCGGCACCGTGATTGTATTTGAACCCAGCATAATTAAAACTCCCGCATTCAACCCGGCAGGGTTACTTAAAGCTTCAACATGCTATTTATTGAGCATTAAAAGTGATACGATAGATTCTTGAGCCTCTTTCATTGTATACAGTCATGTGTCTAATAAGTAATAACCTGATAAACTACCGCATTTGAAAGTTTCTTTTTCTTTGATTAGGAACGTATACGATACAAGATTCATTATCGTGTGATGAGAGAGATTGATACTGACGCAGTACGAAGCTAACAAGGATTGCAATGGTAAGTTCTGGAGTCCACCATAATTTTAGACAATCTCAAGGGTTTTGTTTGATTATTGATTGAAACTTAAGTTCACATTGGGAGCCAAAGATTATACAGAGATTAACTTAGCCTTGAAAGGCTCAAGAGTCCAATAATGGGACGTGAAACGAAAGTTAAATTTTTATTACAGAATTCAAAATGCGTTTTTGGAAGCGAAACGGCCTCGAATGGCTAAAATTCCTCATACATCACAGCGTAGCGGTGTGTTTTAACTGGAGCGTCGTTCTGTTTCCGGAAAGGTGTCGTGCAGATGCAGTTGCGTATCCAACTGGATTACGTAATTAGTTCAGCAATAGAATTCTTATTTCGCTACCAACGCGACGGCTCGGCGTAGTGGTCAAATTTTCAAGGGGAAACTGGTGAACAGAGAAGATACGCTCCCAAATTACTGCATTCTCCCCTTCATTCCCTTTTGCACCAACTGACCGAAATTGTTATGTCAATGTCAAAACATCAGAGTGGCATGGCCGTGCATGGCAAAGACTAATGGCCACAACCAAGGGTGCTACCATTCTTGTCGAAGATCGAAGATGCTACAAGAACAAAGGCAAGGACAAGACCAAGGGAATGGAAGAAAGCATCTAAATCTTGTGAGCCGAAATATAGATGGAAGGAGATTGAGCATTTAAGACTTTTGAATCTAACACTACGACGATGAAATTGCCAAATTTTGTTTAAAGCATAACGACTGAACTTTCTATTTAGTTTTGCTGCATACCTTGAGGTATCAGTTGGAGCCATGACAATGGCAAAAGCCTCAGGTATCATAACCTGAAGATAAAAGTTGGAAAGAGAAAGGTTAAAGGACTTAGCAGATGACAGCATACCGGGGAATGGTATGAAGTTCATAATGTTACTGCATCTAATTTTTGAGTTCTTCTAACCTATGTATCCTTAGTTTTGACATCCAATTAAAATTCTGAGATTATATTAAATTTTGCAGCTAAAGAACGGAGGCTGTTCCCGTACCTGATATGAATAATGAGTGTGCCAATCCACTGATGATATGAAACAACTTTGAGAAAGATGTGTCTGAAAACAAATGGTTAACAAAGTGAGCAAGAATCTGTAAAGTGTAGAGTGATACAGGAGGAAGCAAGCAGCAGAAGAATAGATAATTATGACCTACATGGATCCATCCAACCGGAAAAAGTGACTGTTCGTTTTGTATGGCAAAAGCTTCATGATCGTTTATAACATTTTGAATGTGTACATATGGACTAAAAGACTAGAGTAATCACGCCCGTACTGATTTCGAGATTGCAAATGGTGAGAATCTGAGAGATATTGGGTTTCACTAAACAAGTTTCGGAGACAGAAGAAACTGTCTGGAAATCTGAAGATAGTTTCTTATGCAATAAGAAAATGGAGTTTTAACAAAACACTCCCGGTACTGTTCACTTTTAACCAAGAATCCTGCAGGTTTCTAAACCCTTCTTTGTGTTGTCTTTAGCAAGATCAAGGAAATATTCCATTAAACGAGCCGAGTGAAAAAATAAGTACAACAATTCATTATCAAATATCAATGCAGCAGAGAAAATAAGACCCGAGTTTGCAAGAAACACATAAAACTGCAAAACGAAAAGCAAGCATTTGCTGTAAGACATATTCTGAAATCACAACAACAAGACATTAGGATCACGAATAAATCAAATCAATATGAAATAGAGATCGACTAATTATATTGAACTTATCTTCCAAAGCAGGGAAAGAAGAAGCCATGACTGCTAGGGTTTCAAGGAGGAACTTCTACACTCTAGCAGCCGAAAGTCCTTGTGCACAGAAATAGGGTTTTGCACTAGAATAGGATAATACTGTGAGTGCAGGGACCTCCTAATATATAGACGCTCACCCTTTAATCCGGCCTATTAACTGATTAAAGGGATATTCCAAATCAATTAGAGTCCCACCATGATACGGTATCTTCGTAATAAATCTATTAGATTTCCTCTAGGTTAATTGCAAGGGATAAGACTCCATAATCCTTATTAGGTTAGGATTATCGGATCACTTTGTTTGCTAACCACTCGGTAGACAATGGGCTTACAACAAAATGATCCAATACAACATTCATTGTCATTCACAATCTTACATTCTCCCACTTGAATGTCAATGATTCATCCTAACAAAATAAGAACTCATGGTGATCACTGAGTCTTCATAAGTATGCAATAACCTTTCCTAGTAACCTGTCACTTTGAATCGAATGCAGAACCAAAGAAAACAAGGAACAACTTGATCTGTTCTTTGCACTCCAGGATTACATACACATTCAACTCAAAGTACTTTGTTACTAACGAAGTCATGGTGTCAAGAGCTGATAGTCAAAACATTAGCTCACAATAGTCGAACTGAAAATACGAAAATATATTTCAGTACAAAAGTAGTTCACAAAAGAACTCAATAACGTTGGTAACAACATCCAACTTTTCTGTCAATTTAGAATATAATAAGGGAACAAGTAAAATACGATATACTGTTTTACAAAATCAGGACCTCTTATTAAAACTTATGAACAAAATTTAAACCAAATTTACTCTTAAAGTATCAGTCACCAACACTTCAAATTTTTAACACAAAAGGTAATCTCTTACTCCCACTGATTAACAGAGACAAAATTATATAGATAACTTATTATTACTCCCACTGATTAAGAGAGTAAAACAAAACTTTGTAAATGTCTACAAAATGAAACAGATACCTTTCAAATACTCCCATTAGCAAAACATTAGTCATGGGATCTAGAACATAAAATTTGTGAGCTCAACATCTTTATTCTAGATATCTGTAAGGAAGTGACTCTTGTGACTGAAAAACTATACAAAATCATTTGGTCAGTTTTGTTCATCTAACAATTGACAGAAATAGAAAACTTTAACTGAATGTTTTCTTATTGCATCAAAAGCATATAATTCCAGAATCATCTTTGGACAGAAACTAATTATATTAGGTTTGCATAGCTAAAACATAAAATACAAGGCAAACGTATATAGCTTCAACACTTTTGAGCAGATGAAGTATATGCAATCTTGTCAATTTCACGTTTCACTATACATTGATTTATAGTTGTACTGAATAAGAAAACACTTTTGAGCAGATTAATTATTCATCAATAACATATAAATCACAAGTCCAATTTCTTGAACAACATACAAGAATTAATAAGCAAAACACTTTTGAGCAGAATATACTCATTAACCCTTCTTGAATTTCCTACAAGATTAATTGCATATATAACAAATAAAATATAAACAAGTATGATAATGTACGTTTTATCTACCAAAACTATGACCATTAAAATCATGCAAAATTGATGAGTGTGAAGCCCATAATACATTATTTCTCCCACTTGGGGAAACACTCTATATAGCAGGATTAAACACCATAATCCTTATTAGGTTAGGATTATCGGATCACTTTGTTTGCTAACCACTCGGTAGACAATGGGCTTACAACAAAATGATCCAATACAACATTCATTGTCATTCACAATCTTACATTTGCAGCACCGCAGATGATGCTGATTTATTAGAAGACTGATTGACCATGTTCCGTATTTGCGTCCGTAATTTGTGATAGATTAGAACTTTGAGGCACATTTTCTATGCAAGAGATTACAGGGGAAGGAGAGCACCGAGTAAAAGAATGAACTGTGATATTCTGATATTCACTAGTTGTCTTGAAAAAGTTTGGATCAGGAAATTACATGCGAAGCAACTACTGCCAACCTAGGATTTCTCCCATCGATGCCCCTGGAGCCGTACACAAAAATCGAAGTTGATATGATAATCCTAAACAAACAAAACATCCGTAGAGATGTAAAACTTTTGCCAAATCGAAGTTGATGTATTTCTCCCATAGCTTTCTAACCTGAGTGAGAAACTGCAGTCACTATGATTGAAACCAATTAGAAGCTATAAAAAGTGAGGAAGTAAGACGATTTCCCTAAAAAAAAACACAAAATCGTTATAACAAATGATTCTCAGCAATCCAAATAAATTTTCAGATGTTTGATAATAAAAGTTTAGATCCTAAAACAATTTGAAAACTGTTCCTCGTGATGCAAACATCATTCCGGACACCTCAAGTCTACGATATCACCCAGTTTAAGGTAAATACAGTATCAAAAGAGAGGAATCTCATTTCTGTTTATCTTATGACCAATTATTTCTTTGTTGATGCCTTGAGTAATTACTAATTGACTCGAATGCCGAGTTATAAATTCACAATTAACCTCAGTCATCCTTCTGTGAATCCGAATTACCACATTTATAGACACCCTTTTTTTTCCAATTACAAGTAAAGAGAAAATTCCAAGTCACCAAATAGTTTGATGCTTCCACAGAAAAATATTACTATTTGATATATAAACAATCTTCACCACAGGACATGGTAAGTATCCTACTCATCCATTAACTTTTACTGACTAGAATGCAGTACAGAACAATGCCATCATACCACTCTAACTCGAAATTTCGAACAATACCAGAGGCACCATTTGGTTTTACAATTTCAGAAGGGTATTGAAATTTCGAAAGGGGAGGGGGGAGGGGTAGGGGCGCAACAATACAACCCCAAAGCAGCAAAAAGCCGAGGCATTAGGCATGGAATCGGAAACCTTTGTGAAAAATGGCGTCTATATCACCATTAAATCCAGAAATTATTGATTGCCACAAATTGTGAAGGAAAAATAAACAAAAAGGACTCAGCTTTTTAAGCCATTTTTCATACCTGTCAAGTATATAGCAAAGAGATGAACTTATGCAAGTTTTCAGCTTCGCATCCCTTCACAGTTCAACAGTTCAATGCTTTTCATATGTCAAGCTTTCGGCTGAATTGGGTCCTCTTTGTAAATAGATGAACACACCACACGATCACCCACCCTTCTCCCAAAGTGGGGCTGATACACCACAGCACCGCACGCAATGTCATCCCACATCTTTTTTTCTGTACGGCTCCAAAGGTTTCCCTCCCTTTTGCTAATCGACTTGCCGTTCGGATTACAGAGGAACTTTTTTGTACACTGTCTTGAGCGTTGTTAACATTCCACATGCTTTAATGTGGATGGACGACAAGAAGTCTCACTTGGAATATTTTTTAATACAATATAACTAACTAATACTACAATCTATTAATAAGAATTCTCAAGTTTGACTCACATAAATGACGATCGAGAACTTGTTATAGTTGTATTGAGTTTGATACCAAGTTAGTAGGTGACGCATTTTACAGTTCTCATACGACTAGATTATGATTTTCACCTCGCCCCAAATGCAAAATATCTGTTATATTTATGTGCAACAACTACTCTACATGAAGGTATTGTAGATAAACCAAAACAACTACTCGACAAGCGGTAACAGTCCGCAAATTGTACCCTCATATTGCTGTGCTTTTGGTGAATTGGGATGAGGAGATAGGAAACATCTCTTTCAATACCAGGAGAGGACTGGTAGCTAAGGGTGATGGGGTAACATACCTAATATGAGATCCTCATTCCACAGAGATGGGAGGCTCCTAGCCTTCCTCTATCCGTTGGGGTATTTTGGGAATAAAAATATGGTGTGTACAATATGCATATATACAAGTTAGAGGAATGTTTCATTAGTTTTGTCTTCAAAACAAGTACAGGAAATAGCAAATTGTTCGACGGCAATGGCTGCTTGACTTTTGTTCAGTGGCGGCTGACGGCTCCCCCACTTCTCTCTCTTCTCCTCTTAACCTGCAGTGCGGCCCCCATCTGGTAATTCTGTCAACTGCAGAAGAAGACCGAGGAGTCCAATCTGTTCTAGGCTTCTAGCTTACTAGGTAACCTCTCTTTTGCGTTTTCCAATGATCAATGGAACTATGGTAGGCGCAATTGCCGCATTATGTGAGTGACTGTGAACCGTTGATATGCGTAAGCGTCAATGGGACACAAGTCACCAAACGCATCACTATGCCACTATCCAAGCAATTTGTGAGAATAATTTTCGTAAGGCTGCTTGACTAGGTTTAGAAGGAAGGGAAAAGGTAATGGCTGGAACGCTTAGAAAATGCTTGTTATGTTGCACATCAACGAAGGTCACGGTACGATCTCTGACTTGAAACTTAATTTCATTTGTTGATTGAAGAAGATTAAATGAATTCAAAAGTCTTATACTCTGAAGAACCATAAAATTTATGAATTCAATAGCAGTCCGGTTATTATTTGTTGCAATATTAATGACAGTCATCATTTAATACTACGGTTTAGTGATATTATTTAGGGTTAGCACACTCCATCATCACTTATTATTATTCACTTGTAAGTGAGAGATTTTAAGTTCAAATCTAGGGGTGGGCATATAAAACGTGGAACAACAAAACTAAATCGAATTACGATAAACTAAAACGTAAAAAACTGCGTTGACCAAAAAAAGTCAACAAAAGGTTTAAGAACGTGACCGAACCATTCATATCGGTTTCGGTTCCGGTTCTTATGTTAGCATAACTGCTTAGAATCGAACGTTGAATATAAATAATTAACTGGGTATTGAAAATTTTGTGAATTGTAACCATTTAATCATGTTTCTTAACAAAAAATATTATCTTCACAATACCTTTAATGTAAATAATATCGTTGGTTAAAAAAATTAAAAATAACAACCAACAATTTCAAAGCTTACTGACTTTGAATACCTTAGTAATGATAATTAAATGGTATTGCCTTTCAACTATTTCAATAGCAGTCCATATCGCTTATGTTGAAAACTTTGGGCTCGTGCAAAGTCATGTTCCCTTTATAATTTTTCTTCAATAATTTCGACTATATACTCAGTAGTATGAAAAATAAAAAATTATGGTTAAAATGAATAAATAATATTTTTATTTACATGTCAATTTAATGGATATAAAATAAGACTTTTCAGTAGTCTGAACTATTGAAGACTTACTCGCTAAAGTAAGCTACAACAAAAAGCTCAAAAATGGTTGCAACTCAATGACTTGAATCTGCTATTTTTTCAACTGAAAGAGCATGTCAGTCATGAAGGTTCTAAAAAACGCTAGGTGGTAGTCGGGCGGTAGGCTGGTGCCTAGGCGGCTAGGTGGGGTCTAGGTGGGCGCCTAGGCGGATTTAGGTAAATTTCTTGTAAATAAGTGCATATTGACACTTACAAAAAATTATACTTGTATGAAATCCATAGATAAGATAATAAAAGAATGATAAAATGCAAAAAGAGTATCCAACAAGTCCAAAATTTAAAAACACATTAAGCATATATACCATATAATCATAGTGAGGAGTATTGTAGGATGACACATGTACAATAAGTTCACAATTTAAAACCACATAAAATGCAAAATAGGAGGAAAATAAGGAAATATAGTAATGTAGATAGGATTTTTTTTATTTTTTTAATTTCAAAAAAAAAAAAAAAAGCCTAGCCGCGCCTAGCTCCTAGCCTGCCTAAGGCCGCCTAGAGCCCAACCGATTTTTCCCGCCGATTTGCAAGAAAACACCTCAGGTCACCACCGCCTAGGCCGTTTTTTAGAACATTGGTCTCATGAGTGATCAAGTCTAGAAAATTGCACCTCGCGGCCATCAATCATAAGCTTTTTATGTCAAAAATTTGATAAAACCAAACAATTAGTAAACTTGAACAATTACTAAAGTAGATTAACTCGCGATTTATAACTACAGAGATTAAAATCATAATTTGACATATTGTGACACACCCCGACCCGGAATGCCAACTAGGATCCTGAATCGGGCTGTGTTGGCCGACACCTGGAGGGTGACGAAGCCTTAAAGTGTAGTGGTGTGAAGAATGTGAAGAAGTTTAAACCTAAAAGTGCCTAAATACGAGAGTGCGCTGTGAGCGGAAATGAACCCATTTCACACGTGATGTCAGAGCATAAGTAAAGTATAGTAGAGTGGATTGAGAGTCATACCGTTGAAGGTAATCTCCAATACCAAGATTTGCCACGAATCCTCGTTGATAAGAAAGCTCAGCTACTAGACCTGGAGGGATGAAAAACAAACAAGAGTGAGTGGGCCTGAAAACGAAGTTTTAATAAAGATTTTCTAAACGTTATCACCCCTCGCTGTAAAACCTGTATGGTTTTCAGAAAATCATGCTACGTATAAGTATGAAATCAAATGTATGCTAACAGTAAATCCAGAAGTATACCACGACACAGCATCTCATTAGCAATATAAATAATCATGTGCTCAATAACCCATACTAGCACGCAAGTCGGAGTCGCCTAATGTGACATGTACGACTGCACCCATATCTCATCAATCAATGTTAGCACATAAGTCGGAGTCACCTATAGTGACTTGTACGACTCATAGGGAACCTATACGACAATGTCGGAGTTGCCTACTATTGCAACCTGTACGACAGTGTTGGAGTTGCCTATTATTGCAACCTGTACGACAGTGTTGGAGTTGCCTATTATTGCAACCTGTACGACATTGTCGGAGTTGCATACAACATAAATGTAGTCATGCTATAACTCAATCCTTTCAAATAATACCATAAACTCACCCGAACTTACCTGCGCGTCCCGCATCCACCTTAGTTCTTCAAAGCATTCATAACAATTATTATGTAGATAATATGCATATGGCTAAACCATGATGCAATCTAAAACTCAACCATATCATAGTATTTTAGAATATAAATATATATGACATGGCATAAAATGCATAAATCAAATTGAAAGCAATTGTGGAAATATCAATCATATATATAAATACGATAGAAAGGAAAAGACCCACTCACTGAGGTCCGCGCTACGACTCCCTAGCACGAATATCGAAACGTCACGAACAATCAACACCTAGAACAAATATTCAGTCATGTCTCAGAACTCTTATCAATAAAACACGTAACTTACATAAAATACATCCCAAGAACGTTCTAGAATGATTTGAAACCCATTGACTAAGAATTAACCGTCAATCAAAGATCGACGGTAGAGTCCATAATCCTACGTGACTTAATCCGAAAGATCTGCGCATCAAATTTTCGATCTGTAACTTCTAAAGATCTACATTATACTTCTAGAACATCATACTAAAGTTTCATTACGATCCAACGGTTGGATCTCCGCCAATTGCCAATTCAAGTGGAGGTCAACGTTTTATTTTACGAACTTACAAATCCAATTCGGGAAGATCCGTACGTCAGATTCTCAATCCGTAAGTTTATACTATCCTCAAGTATTACGTAATATAATGTATTAAAGTTTGGTGACGATCCAACGGTCGGATTGTCAATTCACATAATGTTCAAGTAGCGGTATTTAACAAAAGTATGATCAAACGATAAGATTTCATCAATCGGACTTCGCCTATGGAATTAGGGTGTCAAACTTAGCTTAGAAAAGTCAGGGGTGACTCGGCTCCCGCACCGCCGCACACGGCGGTCGACCGCCCCGATTCGCGGGAAAATCCAACTATTTCTAAAAATTCTCAAACTTCACAGAAATGAAGATCTCAATGAGTAGAGCAAGTTTTATACATGTGGCGAAGTCCAATTTGGCCTGAAAAGGCTCCAATTTCACTCAAACCCGCCGAAACCCAAAAATGGGTGAACTTCGATTCTCCTTCCTCAGTGTTCTAACGTCTCTACCACTGGTTGGGTCTTGTTCCTGGGTCCAAGGGAAGTTGATTAAGGGTAGTTTTAGGTGGTGGAACTCGCCGGATCGGAGGAATCGTCGTCGAACACCTCCGGTGCTCCGGTGATGTTCTTTGCATTTTTAGGCCTAAAACTCTTCAATCTTGGGCGAAGATGGAAGAAGAAATATTGGGGAAGAGGTTGCAGGTGGTGGATATGGCGTTCCAACGAAAAAAATGGCAGAAATTGGCCTGATTTTTGGTATGATTGGGTGTGTTGTGCACGGGTGTTCAGTCCACGGGAAATGAAGGTTCTTTCTCCTTATTGGCTCCCCCTCCTCTCACTTGATTGGTCCCTATGTTCTATCCTTGAAGTTGATTGGCTTCTTTCCCACAAGGTGGGAATTCAAATAATTTAGCAATCTAAAGTGTAAGTAACCAATTTCAAACGTCTGTAACTATACCGTTATAATCCAGACTCGCAAACGGCTTTCTCCTATGCGTTCGTACCAACGACTACTACATAAATACGCCAAAAGAATAAGTCATACGTTCCTTTATATGATGGTCAACAGAAGTCAAAATCCTTGCCTTTAGGGCATTTTCTTCAATTCCCTCGATCGTAAATTTTGGAACGGGTTGTCACATACTGAATATTTATTTCTTAATATTAAAGGAAAACTAATGAAAATGGCTTAAAACTTTGAGTTTTAATCAAAATGACAAAAATGTGTTTAAGTGAATAGTACCAGGAGTGACTTTTTAGAATAAAAATGTCATTTTTCGTTAAAAGTGAATAGTTACATAATTGTTTTTGTTTAAACTCTCTAATAGCGTGTTTAGGTAACGGTAATGAAAATATGAGGAATTGAATTGAGAAGGAGTTGGAATAAGGAGAAGTCAAAATCGGATTCATGTTGAAACTGTTTACTTAAATGTTCTAGAATCGGAATAGAATTCCATAAAGTTGTTTACTAATTCAGCAGAATCGGAATATAAACCAGTATGATTACTAAAATGCCCTTGTTCCAAATCAAATATTTTATACTTTAATGAGTTTATAAAGGATAGTCTTGGAAATAAAAAAAAGTAAGTGAGGGCATAAAGGGAACAAAAGTGTCATTCCGATTGCCAAAACAATCAGGAATTGTATTACCACCTATATCTAGGGAATCTAATTCCACCAATGCAAGGAATTGAATTCCAAAATTTGTGTGGGTCCCACCGCTTTTTTGATTCCTCCATGTTTAGTAAACATCGAAGTACTTCGTAATCAGAATTCAATTCCATATTCTCATTCCGATTACGAATACGTAAACGCACCCTAATTTTAACACGGCACTAGACCAAATTTTTTAATACAACACTAATAACGCACTACTAGATATCAATATCCGACTTGGCATACACTACTATACATAGAAACTATAAACTGTAAAGTTTTGCACTGAGCAAGTACCAAGACTGATCTAATTAAAGACAAAAATATAAAATTATATTAAATTAATTATAACGAGACATTGGCGACATCATTTTTTTACGTCGAGTACAAGGTCGACGCATCTCTCAGCAATCTGTATGAAGATCGAAGCTTCCTTTGGGGTTCACTTGGCTACTGCTAATTATATATTATTAATTCACGAAATCCCATAATTTCATAGATTAATTTTAGCTTTTGCAATTTGCGTGCATGAAATCATGCATATATTATACTAATAGTCTGACACTACTTAGAGTTCCTTGTTTCGGAATTGGATCCTCTCTTGAGCCAAGGAGAGGATCTTCCTGATCAAGGAACATGGGTCGTTGGATGAAAATTCAACGACTACAAATAAAAGGTCCCTTTAAAATTATAATAATTATAATTGTTAGATTTTCATCCAACGACCTACGTTCCTTAGTCAGGAGGATCCTCTCCTTGCACTCGGGGGAGGATCCAATTCCCCTTATTTCTGGCCCGTTTATATCCAGCGCCGGCCGTTGACAAGCTATCCCCATTCTTCCTTATCCAATCAATATATATCAGTAAGCTTTTGTTTGGTGCTAAGCTTTATTGTTTTATTTCAAACCTTTCATTTGGTTTAATGCATTTGATGCATATATAAACTTTGGTTTCAAGTATCGGACATGTTTACTAACAAGGAATACAAATCGGAATGATTTTGATTCTTAAGTTTCACGAGCTTATTAAAATATGGTGAGATAATTATTTCACTAATTAACTATTTCATACATTTACTTACATTAAGAAAGAAAAAAAGTGTAAGTTTTACCTTCAACTCCGCCACCAAATACATAAAACTCCTGAGTTAGATCGGCAAATGGAGACTAGTTCTCTGATTCTCTTTCCTTGTTTCTCCTACTTTTTAAGCTCCTAATTTACGTACTTTAACCATTTCTTTTAAGTAAACAAGCTCTTTTTTTTTTTTTGGGTCAGAAATTTTAAGTAAACATGCTCATAATATAATTCTCTCGTATTGTCAATTTTTTTTTTTGTAAAAATAGTTATGATCCACCGCTCGCGGACCGGAATACTCAAAAACATATTGATAGGCATATTAAAAACTTACTATAACAATATATCAAATATTATCGATTCAAATTAACATGCATCTCATATCAACATCCTATTTGTATGTGTGTAGTTGGTCCATATGGTCCACTAACCACCCTTCAGGCTTCATCACAAGTCCTCATTCCCCTAGAAATTATAAATTAAATGGAGAAAATAAATTGCGTGACCAAAGCCATCACGCTCGACGAAGAATTTGGAGAATATAAGAAGACCAAGTTGCAAATGCCCTTCTGCTTTCCGGAAAGGGTGCATGAGAAATGCGACCACTCTGCAGAGGTGGCGACCACTCTGTAGAGGTGGCCATCACTCCTAATCAAAACCGAAAATGTCCTTCTTCACGAAGACGATGAAAGAAGAAGATAATATTCTGACAAAAATTAAAATATACAGAAAAAATAAAAAAATTTATTTCCGTTGCGCATGCGACAATTTAATTCCAAATTTCAACCGTTCATACGCGGAAGACTTCCAGCTAAAATTTAAAATAAATAATGTATAGGTAGTCATTAGTGAGTACTTTATGCATTCACCAATGAGTACTTTACGTATTCATTTTTAAATTTGGCTTGATAAAATAAATATCACTTGTTTTTGGTTTTTTTTGGATCTAAAAAATTAATTACATATTCATTTTTAAATAATAAATATGTGTTAGAATATTATTAGACAGAGTATTATCCAAAAACGATTGCTTCTACCCACCACGTGGCGCCTACCTACTTGTAGTCTTTAGTTGACTTGTTATACCCCACAAACCTCGCTTCCTCCCTTCCACTAAGAACGGGCGTTGTATTTCCCTTTGTGATTTCTTATCAGCCTCTTTACCATGTCACCAAATCCACACCCAACCACACGAACAAGATTTGGCTGCCGAACTGCCGAACAATTCAGCAGTCATTCCTGCTTATATCCAACGTTTAATCAAAACTTGAACACGTGTCCACACGGAATTAGGTATAAGGAGGAGTGGCTGCAGAATTGTTCAACAACCAAATTAATTCCCAACCACACGACATCATTACCTACCTAGGTCGTAATTGTCGTTTTTTAACCAAATAGGCAACTTATCATGTACAAAAGAAACACTTGACATCGCCTTCCCCCTCCTTTTATCTTCATTTTCTAATCTTCTACGTAAAGAGATAGTTTTTAGTTGCTAAACACAAATACATTCGTGTATTACGTATGTCATCATATAAGTTGAGGAACATTTTAAAAAATTATTTTCACTTGTGTAATATCATATGACGTAACAGCTTGTGTTCCCTACAATGGAAAATCTCTCCTCCGTACCCCCACTCAATCCCAAAATTATTAATAAAATTAAATGAATTTCCATATAAGTCAAAACTTTAGAGGGTATTAAATTTTGCCAAACGTCCCCATTTATTTTATAAATACCAATCCAGCATAACTTGGAGTAGTGCCCAACTTCTTGTGACTGACAGACACTCCCTCCCTCCTCCCTTTCCTCCTCCTCCTCAAATCTTAGCTCCTTAGCTCAAAATTCAAATCTCTCAATTTTCCCAAACGCCAGATTCGCAGGTCCGTACACGCCCTTCTCCTCCTCCGTAATTTCTTCGATTCCTCGTACTTCGATCACAATCATGCAAATTCCGAGATGTTAATTCTTCCATTCATTGAAGAGATGAACCGATTTTTTTTTTAAATTTCGAATACGCATGGTTTTATTTCAATTAACTTTCTCTTCAGAATTGTGAAACTGCCTTTGTGTTTTGATTGGTTGGATTTTTTTGGGGAATTTACAGAAGGAAGACATGACGAAGGACTCGTACGAGGATGCCATTGCCGGACTTTCCAAGCTCCTAAGGTATTTCCTCCTCGTCCGGACAAACACCGAACGATCAAGTTACACGATCTCTAATGTCATTTTCTGTAAATAGCTGTCCTTCTCTGTCATTTTGGTTGTTTCCGTTTCCGTCACATATCCTTCTCGGACGCGTTTCCGTTTCAGCCTATCAGGCACTCGTCGTTGCCGCCACGTGGGGCCCATTAGGAGTGGCGTTGGATCAGCCCCTCTGTCACCCCGTGGGTCCCTTTTTTTGACCTAAGTGTTATCATCTCCGAATCTCTTCCATCAAGATCACCAGATCAAGTGATTCGGACATTTGAAATTTTATCCAACGGTACAAAATTATTATAGCTTTTAAGAAATCAAAACAAGTGTGCCGTTGATTGAAATTTCAAAAATCTAAATCACTTATCTAATATTTTTAATAGAAGAGATCCGGAGAGAGAGGATCTTTTTTTTTATCTGACGGCTTTTGATAGTTACACTCTTGTATTTCCCTGACCCTGCTGACAGTGAAAAAGCCGACCTCGAGGGCGTCGCCGCCGCCAAGATCAGGGAGATAACAGCTGAGCTGGCTTCGGCCGGTTCGAGCGACCCTGTCCAGAGGATCAAAACCGGGTTCATCCAATTCAAGAAGGAGAAATTCGAGTAAGCAATGTTCTTCGAATGTTGGCCAAATTCCCCTCTTTCCTTCTTTATCCATATCGAATTTACCAAAATACCCTTGTGCTTTAATCCCTGAACGAGGGACCTGAACTTTGCTGTTCTCTTCAGGAAAGATGTTGATCTGTACAGCAAACTGGCCACAGGCCAAAGCCCCAAGGTAAGTGATGAACTGGTTGATTGAGCTACAATTTAATCATACACAATACATATATATATATATATATATAATTAATTATATCTCAAAGAAATCTGTTAAATTATTGAGCTAAATAATTAGGTTGTATTGTGAAAATGCAGTTCATGGTGTTTGCATGCTCGGACTCTCGAGTTTGCCCATCGCACATCCTCAATTTCCAACCAGGGGAGGCCTTTGTGGTCCGAAACATCGCCAACATGGTTCCTCCATTTGACCTGGTTCGCCTACCAAAACCCAGTTTTTTTACTAATCTATCACTTCAACACTTGCATTTTTTTTTTACGACTTATCACAAAAACAAAAAATAAAATAGAAAGTACTTGAACACACATCAAAAATGTTATTTATTTATCAATAGAAATGATTTTTTACATATAAGAAATTAAGTATACACGACATGAACAATTAAGTGTAATAATAATGCTTACCCTTTGCGACAATCGCGCATTGATTTGTGATTGTCTGACTCAACCCAAATGAATGATGAAATCTGCTTCAAAACTGTATAAAATGCAACATGGTCCATCAACCATTAGTTATGTTTTGCTAAATTTGCTGGCATCTTATTATTTTATGCGTGTATTGTGATTGACCTAATGGGGGTGGTACCTGGTGGTGCAGACAAAGTACTCGGGAGTGGGGGCGGCCATTGAATATGCGGTATTGCATCTGAAGGTGAATATAAAACGACCACTTCTTTCCATATTCAACTTTGCTTTTACACTGACTGGAAGTCCGGAACCACTATTTTCATATTCTACTTTTTCTATTTTATTCTGTGATTCAATCAGTAATGGTGACCTAGTCATTGGCTTTGTTCCTTTCCTTGCACACCTTATCATGTTTGCCCTCCAATATAAAAGGGGCAGAAGGAAAAAGCTTCAAACGTTTGCAGATTTAGAAGCAGAATGGATATTAATTATTAAACCCTTTTTGGAAATGTGGTTAAAAACTTAATCGAAAGAGAGTGCTTTTTGTAAGTGGTATTTTGCTCTCATGGATAAAGTATTATTTTCATTCTGTTGTATATCACGTTTAAATCATCTTTTATGTTCTTAATCTAGCTTAAAGTAGAAATTTCGTTTGTACTAAACAAAGAGAGAGTGCACCCTCAGGTGGAAAATATTTTGGTGATTGGGCACAGCTGCTGTGGAGGTATAAAAGGGCTCATGTCTATCCCTGATGATGGGTCCACTGCTAGGTAAGCCTTCGTTTATCATAGCAACACACTTTGCATCTTTCTGATTTAATTTGGTTCAAAAGTTGAATTGTTCCTCTAAGTACAATAATTTAAAATAAGAATAATCAAGGATATATGCAGAAAGACTTCTTCTTCTTTTTTTTCCTAACAGTTTTGTCTTTAGAACTTCCAAAATTGTTGGCTTCTCCTTCCCAGTTCCCATGTGGTGTTGCTGCTATTTGCTATTTGGTATAATATTTGTTTTGTGTCATGTCCTACTCAATAGGAAACGAATATGAAGGGCTTTATTCTACAGAGACTGTGGTACCATTGTTTTTGGTGGCATCCACAAAGTTGAATAAAGCTACAAGTAGAAGGACAATTAAAGTGCTTATGACAGCTTCAGATCCTTTGCTTTTTTTTCAATTTATCTTTGAAATTCTTTGTAACTTTCAGTACTGTCCGTGCAGCTCAAAATTTTACTACTCTTTTTTATATTCATTCCTTTAATCATATGCATATGCTGACACAACTACACAAGGCAATCGGCTTTTACGGTTTTACTACTTTTTAAAAATGCCATTCTGGAACCAGTACTTTCTCATCCAGTTAATTGGTAGTTAAAATGATTCTATCATGCATTAACAGTGTTCCATTTGTGTGTTGATTTTTCAGTGACTTCATAGAGAACTGGGTGAAAATCTGCGCACCGGCAAAGACCAAGATCAAAGCAGCATGCAGCGGTTTAAGTTTCACAGAGCAGTGCACCAACTTGGAGAAGGTAACTTTTCGTTGCCTAAATTAAAGTAAAAACGGGAAATCATAGCTCTTCTTAGAGAAGATCATGGTCTTAATGCTTCCTAAAAGTTAAAATGAAAACCAACGGTGATTGTTTGTTTAAAGTCGTTATTTGGCCATGTGTTGTATAACATAGTTGAAAATCTCCTATGCATATCACCAGTTGTATACAATTACGTGTCTATCTTTCTCATCACACTAACTATGTGATGGGAGAAGATAGACACATAAATATTGTATACATGTGATGATTGAATATTAGTTAGTATTTTTTTTCTAAACATAACATATTATTATAACGATTGGACTTACAAATTAATTCCGATTCTTCCAAGTTCGACCATTTTGTGTTCTAAAAGTTTGTGATCACAATGCAGGAGTCTGTGAATGTGTCATTGGCAAATTTATTGACATATCCATTTGTGAGAGAAGCGCTGGTGAACAAGACTCTGAGTCTGAAAGGCGGATACTACGATTTCGTCAAGGGCAGCTTCCAGCTTTGGGATCTTGATTTCAAAATTACACCTAATTTGACCGTATGAGCATCAAACTTTGTCCAGAAAGCAGAAACCTACCTTTCGTTTCCTAAAAGAATTTCATCACAGTGCATCTTCTCTGAAACAACATTTGGCAAAATAATAGTCTTTGTGGCTTGTCTGATGTTGAAATAAGTATAGTTTTGGTTAATCATTCTCTTTTTTGCACTATGTCAAAAGTTCTCCTTTCAATAGCGATGCTCAAATCATGCAAGTAAACATGCCGTTAAGATTGTACAAGATTCAATGCAAACTTCTTGTCACCAACACTTAAATCCAACCGGAAAATCGAGTGGTATCATGGACAAGGTCTAGAGAGAAAACAATGTGCCGGACCCTTTTCATGCGTGTGGCTGCACAATCACATGATCCGATTGACGAACTCTCCTCCTAAAAATACAAGCTTTAACCACAAAATCTATTTGAAAAGTGGATCCAAACCCAATGGAAATCACACTTGAAACCCAACTCTACAACCTACGTTTTGGGATTCGTTGGGAACCGTGGTGATTTGGTGACCATAAGCCCAAAACAAACACAATAGCTTCAGTTCAGTCAATGCCTTGATATAATTTTGGGAGGGATTGTCTGCCTTCCTAAAATCATCCCCTTCACATCCCTTCCTGTGTTGTGCAGTCACGGTTAAGCCACGTCAACATTTTATATTAATTTTTTTATAAAAATAATAAGACAAGAATATAAAATGTTGACGTAGCTTAACCGTGATCGCACAAAGAGGAGAGGATATCATTGGGAGGGCAGACAATCTGCCTCCATAATTTTGATGCAAGCAAAAATATTTAAAACGAAAACGTCGGTGCATATGGCACGTGGATAGCCCAAAACTAGTCCAAGCAGGACCCTTAAGCTCGAGTCAACGGTTCACTGCTCCAAAAACCAAAATCCAAACCACAGATAACTTATTGTAATGGAAGGTACCAGATTCTAAGGGCTGTCGATTTCCCAGATTGTTTTATTTATCATCACAAGCGCAACTCATGTTTTTTTTTACAGACAATACATTAGATTACAAGTTCAAAAGTTGATCTATGCATCGAAGTTCAGAGTTCCGAGTTCCGTTCTTTTCTTCATGTATTTATTTATATATAGACAAATATATAATTAGTATGCAAATTTTAAATTTAGATTAAGCCATGGTTTGGCTTAGCTTAACTTTAAAAAAAAAGTTGGCATGAAAAAAAGTTGGAGCATTTTAAGTGTTTGTTAAACACTTTAAATCAGTTTTTTTTTTTCAAAGTTATGGATGAAAAAAAGCTAAAAACTAAGCTGGAAATGGCAGCTTCAGCAAAACAGCTTATTTTGGTAAAACACGGATGAACAATAAAAAATAAATGAACTCTTCAATTTTCCAATCCTACCCTTCTTTCTCTCTATCATCAGTCGTGCCCTTCTCTTCTACCTCTCTCTCGCATTAAACGAGACATTACCAAACTTCTTCACCGGAAAAGCTACAAAATTATGCAAGGGTTCCTTACAATTTTAAATTTTCAAATAGAAATCAAATCAAGTTCGTAAAACCTCGAATTCGTCAAATTTAAGCATGCAACTCGCTGGTCTCTCACATCAGGAAACTAGGAAACACAACAGAAGTTCACAGAGGTTTATAACTCGAATTCTAACTCAAATCCAATAGACAGAGCAAGGAAATCCTACTTGAGATTGGAAGGGGTTGAGCTCAAGTTTGATACCAGTCGGATTTTGTCCTAATTCTTGCCGGAGAGCTCAGGGATTTGAGTTCTCAGGTTTTCTTATCCCCAGCACCCAAAACATGATTCTCGTAACCTAAAATTGGGGTTAAATTCGTAGGGGTGGAGATGATGATAATCTGGTGGTGAGATGGTCTGAGATCGAAGGTTTGTGTGTGGGGTTGTCTCGGTGGAGGAGAAAGTGCAGAGAGAGAGGGTTGAGAGTTTTCGAGAGAGTTCAGGAGTGTAGACTGTAGATGGAAAGGAAGACACGGGGAGAAGGGAAATGGGGTGTGGGCCCCACAACCACACAAAATCCTTACATAAAAATAGTAATATTAAATAATAAAAAATATCATAATAGTAATATAGTAACATATAATACATAATAAAAAAATCATATATTTTAAAAAAAATTTAAAACCAAAATTGAAGGGACGGGATATTTGTTATCAGACCTAAAGTTGAGGTGGTAAAATATAATTTACACCCTAATTAATATTTGAGATAAAATTTGTAAATATTTCTTCTTTTAAACATAAAGTATATTTAGTAATTCAACTTTATTTGTTAAGAAAATTAAATTAATGGCTCATCTAGTATTATACATTTTTTTGTCATTTCACACAGTCACATAAATTAATGGCACATCTAGTATTATACCCTTTTTGATCATTTCACACAGTCACAGCTGTTTTACATAAAAGTTTACCAAACATTATAATACTGTTTTTTTTTCTTTTCCAAAAGCACTTTTACAAAAAAAGTTTATCAAACACTCTGCTGCTTTATTTCACAGCTGCTTATTCTCACAGCACAGCAAAAGTAATTTTTTTTTTTAAAGTATAGCAATATCAAACCAGCCCTAAATCCAATTTATGCGTTCCTTATAATGCTAATTAAATTACATCTTACTTTTTCATGGCACATAATTCAGATAAGTGATAGTTCAGATAAGTGAAGATTATTATTGATCATACACAAATCATTTATCAACTCAAACTTATTATGATCAACCAGGACAAGTTAGAATTTTGACTACAACAGGTCAAGAGGGTATCCGTGTAGAAATTCCACCATGTCCCAGCTAATCATATTGCCATAACTAGAACAAGAAAGCAACTCGGTACAATGCTTGGCCCATTCTATCTCTTCTTCTTCTACATTAGAATCCTCAGCTGCAACAATATCCATATTTGGGTTTTGATCATTACTCTTCGTGACGGAATTTGAGTCCGAGTCCGGTGCCTCGAGCAGTTTGTGTTGGTGTACTAGTTTGTCTCCTGCCAGTTCTTGAGCAGCAGAAGAGCTGTGAGTAGTTGTTTTGGACGTCGAAACAACAGCAACTTTTCTAGGTGTCTGCCGCTTTTTTATGGCGTTAAGCTTTTTGTACAAATGAGTGTTCCAGTAGTTCTTTACTTGGTTGTCAGTTCTTCCTGGTACACGCCCCGCAATCAGAGACCACCTTGGCGCAAATTAAACAGGATAATCAGTGATTATTATTTAACAACTTTAATAAGAATAAAACGAGTTGTGTTATGAGTGTATCCATCACGGAGTTAACTTATATTTATCCATATATATTTCAATTATTGTTCTCACCAGTACTCCAAAACAGAAGGGGATTTCGCTTCACTGTTTATGGAGCGAGATACAGTAGTGCTCTCATATATTTGACTGTTTCGTGACCAAGTAGCGAGCATATATATAATGAATGTTTAGCGTTTAGTGATTTTGCCTTATTTTCTTGCTCAACATTATAACAAGGCTATAATACATGGTTAATACATGGTCACGAACACGTCAAACACAAGAGCATTAGCTATCAATAGTAGAGCGCGATCCCCTTCAGAAGGGGTTTCATGTGTGTGTATTGTGTATTATGTTTTTATATATTTTTCCTGAGTATGTAAATTGCAATATATGTGTGTGTGTGTTCCAACTATTATGTGGAAAGAGGAAAAAGAAGATGAAATGAAGGAAGGATATAGAGATAACCTGTTTCCAAGGAGATTGTGAAGTCTGATAATGAGGTCTTCTTCTTCCTCAGAAAAATCCCCGCGCTTCACATTTGGGCTGAGATGGTTTACCCACCTCAACCTGCAGCTCTTCCCACTCCTCCTTAAGCCTACGTATATAACTAAATCAGTACTATAATTTTTAGGAATAAAAAAGAATTTAAGTGCATATATTGCATAATTATACACTAGTACTATACATTTGTGCAGCATACATATATATATATATATATAGATATATCACTGATAGCTCTTACCGGTGACCTTGGGAATGCGGTTCCAGCGGCCTCTTCCATGTACCCTTATGTAGTCCAGGAGAATCTCATCCTCCTCCTTTGTCCATAACCCCTTCTTGTACTCACATTCTCCTTCCATTTTTTCCGGCAACACACACAGATTAGGAGACAAATGAAAGGGCTCCGAGGGCTTAGATATTAGAGGAAAGTTATAGCTTGTGCTTTAGATGTTCAAGTGTATATATATATATACATATAATTATGTAGCACTGAACTTGTTAATTTCCGGGTTTGCAGTCGTACTGCAGGGGAAGTCTTTTGTATTTTTGTAAATAATTTGGATTGTCGGCTAGGCAACCGGAGAGCATTGATTTCCATGGATTCAATTTAATTATAATATTATATTAGCTAGCTACCTTGACGGTGAGTGGTCGACTCATGAAGAGATTTTTCAGTGTTCCCGTCACACGAGGCGGTACACCACGTATCTCTATGTAAATGGTTGGATATGTGTGTTAAAAGATTAATAACTTAAAAATTAAAATTTTCCACCACTTACATAAAAACACATGGTGTACCATTCGTGTTCCCGTCACAACTAAAAAATTTCCCGACTCATGCATTGTGTCCAAGTACCAAGAAGATACCTAACCACTTGGATGGCCTAACTGCTAAACAGCATCTACGAACGCAAGTATGTTCTTTCTCGATCGTTGACCTTTTACAAATTTCCAAATGATTTTTCATGTTTGTTTGGATTAAACACCCAAACATGTGTCATGGAGAACAGCAATGCCTTTCGTTCACATTTTCCTTTCAATTTTCCGTGTCCAAATAGTTTAGCGCAACACATAATTAATATTTCACGTGCGCTCAAGTATGACCCCGAATGTAAAATGACAAACTACAAATTAAGAATTCTTTAGTTCTCTCGATCACATGATGTGCACCTTACGAGTTGGAAAAGCCATTGGTACATGTATTCGTTAAACGTAGAATATAATCGCCATAAAATGATTTCCTAAATTAAAGCAATGTTATATATGAACAATTGTTGTTTGATCGTCCATATGCGATGCAAGTGGCCATACATATAGAGGTACTGAAGATTTGAAATCACTGCCTGACCATCAGTACTAAATAGCAATAATATTCAAGTCCCTACATACATGTCATTTCAACTGCTGCATGCATGTCCTTGTTTTTTCAACCGAGAGAAACCATGCAAGCGTCGTTGATCATGCACAATATTTCACTGGTGCACGGAATGCATTGGTACAGTAAATGGTTGAATTTTAACTGGGTGGTGCTATCTACCCTCATTTTTATCTTTCACATATTCTTCTGAATTTTTAGCTTTTGGATTAAATGTATGTACCCGAAACACAGGAAGTACACAACATGTCATTATATAAATGGTAGGAAGTTTTATTTAAGATGTATCATCTGTATTCTGTTGCATGTTCCCATGACTTGAGGGTCATTAAATTCCTCCTTCAACTCTTTCCCACAATCTTACAGGTTCACGTGCTACCGCACAGCAGTTTTTTTCCCTCACCTCTGATTGCAGTATTACTCTCTGCTCGATCTGTTTCTTCCACAAACGGTCAAAACACTCTGGCTAAAAACCCAAGAAATCGTAAATTTATATGCTGCATGCGCTGGTCAGGGTAAATTCCTGACTATTTACTTTAGGAAAGCTTTTGTCACAGGGATCACATTTAGAAAAAGATATTGTTATTCACACACTCGTTTGTATCTCTTACACTTTTTTGTTAATTTTTTGTCATTAAATTTCTTCATTTTATTTCATCTGATGGCCGAAAAATAAAAAAAGTGTGTAAGAAATAAAAATAAATGTCAATAGTATTGTCCTAACCGTGTACTAATACAAGGTGTGACTTGCTTGAAAATGTGGTACAAATAGTTGTACAATTGACATTTAATTTACTGAGAGGAGGCCAAATACCAATTTAGTTTTGGACGATACTATCAAACATATCAATGTTATTTACATGCAGTGGCGGATGTACATTAAGATCAAGATGGTTCCAAGACTACTCGGAGTCTGAGAAATATACATGTGGAGGTCTTTTAACGACTCTTTGAATATTTGGTATTAGTTCTTTTTGTGCTCACTAAGTGTTTGATGTAATACCTAGCTAGGCATAGCTCAGCACCACTCAGCAGGTTGCGTCGAAAGCACACGACATCACTTATTAGATTGCTTCGGCATATGTAATATCTATTCACATGAGCGCAACAAGTTTTGGCTAACAACAACAAGCTCACCAAGTGTTCGACAAAATACCTCAGTGAATAAATTAATTTTTTTGTGCACTTTTTTCTCTGTTTATATTAAAAAAAAAACTTGGACTTTAACACTAAAATCCTTCGATATTCAAATTCTAGATCCGTCATTGTTTACATATGTAGTATAATTATTCTAGTCTGTGGATTGGTATCCAGCATCAAAGAATATTTCTCCCTTTTGTTGCTTTTATGTGTTTAGTTGGTTTTTATTATTTGTTAATCTAATTTCTACAAGCCACGGTAGCACAACCTTGAGAGTTGAAAGAGATGGAGGAAGCCACAGTCCTCCTCATAGCTTAATTATTGGTGACATTCCGAACAAATAATACAACTAGGGATGGGCAATGGTTATGGCGGGCGGGTAACCGCGGTTATTTACCCATAACCGTTTATACTCATACCCGCATAACCGTTTACCCGTTGGGTAATTGCCTAAACGGTTATACCCATAACCGTAACCGTTTATAAATGGTTAACCATACCCATAACCGGGTACCCATTTAACCGTAACCGTATACCCGTTTATTCATACCCGTTTACCCGTTTATCCATTTTTTAACCCATTTACCCCTTTTTGCGCCTATTTACATTTTTTTTTAACCGTAACCGCATACAACTCCAATAATTGAAATAATAAAGACGAATGATAGTTTTAATCAATCAAGATAATACAATATATTTGCTAATAATTGATTTTTTACTAACAAAATACCTCTCATTACTTGAGCAAGCATATTGGAAAGAAAATTCATGTATTTTCAACATGAATTTCTTCTATACCCAAGCAAGTATTAGCAAGTATTCAATTATAACATCCATATGATTACAAAGTAAAGCTTCTAAAAATTCAAGGTAGTCATTATCTTGAATACTAGATGATTCAAAGCTCCAAAATATTTCAAAACTAAACACTTTCGAACACTAATGCTTTAAGCACATTCAATCACAAAGTCTCATCGACTTGTTGTCACCAAAAGAAGCCTACAAAAGAAAATTAAACATACCAGTTAGGTCCACAACCGGTTCTCATAGCAGCAATTTAAAAGAAAATTAAACATACCAATCAGATTCACATCACCATTATAGGCCAAAATGTCAAATCTATAGACTATAGTAAGATGACCGGATGATGACTCTATACTGGTGAAAGCTATCACCATTAAACAATGCCTCTGAATCAGATTGAAATAACTTACAATGCTGGGGAAACTCCTGATATATCCATATTTGATACCATATGATATAACAGACTTACAGATCAAATAGTATGGCAGCTCATGAAGATCAAAACATAAACAGCATTGTACTATTTGATCAGATTGAAATATGTCACTATATCCTCAATCATGGCATCATTTGTAGAACAATTATCTACTGTGAGAGCAGACAACTTACTATCAATATTCCACTCCGATAAGCAATCTATCATTATAGCAGAAAGTGTCTCGGCATTATGCGGGCATGGAACATATGCAAACCTGATATAAAACAACACGCAATTACCATAACTTAGAGCAACACTAAAAGTCTATAACTCACCACTTACAGACTTAAATAGAACCTTACAGACTTAACAGTACATGAAGATCAAATAAACTTAAATATAACACACTTATTAAATTAGCAAAATGTGCGTCTATCCAAGCTACTGTGCCATTACCAATTATCACAGATTTTGGAATTCTGCAGGATGTCCCAATGGCAATTTTAAACTGTAGAATGATTAAGAAGAACAATACTGCAGTTACAGCACATGAAGATCAAATAGTACTTAAATACTCATGAAGATCAAAACCTAACAGACTTACAGATTGTTTGTTTTGCTGAGAGGGTACAACTTGTTTTTCAAAACCTAACAGACTTACAGATTTACAGCACATGAAGATCAAATAAACTTAAATAACAAAACCTAACACACTTATTAAATTAGCCATTGAACTATATTATAATTGGTTAATAAATTACCTCAAAATTCGACTTTGTAGCGTCCATGAAGCATCAATAAAATGAGAAGTGATAGCCATAAACCCTCTCTTCTGATTACTTGCAGTCCACATGTCAGTCGTGATTGCAATCTGCAGGAACATGAAATCAGACTTCAGAGTTCTAATGCACCCAGAACATGAATCCATTGTGAATGCTTAATCCATGCGATGCTTAAAAGTGTATACAAATCATGCAAAAAAAAAATAAAGGAAAGAAATAAGATAAGAAATACTCATCATTTATGTCAATTTAAACTACACTGATACTCATGCAAATCAACTATGACATCACCTTCGGCTGTATATTTGATGAAGGGAAGACATTGTCCAACTGCGATCCTTTTCTTGGTCTCTCACTTCTGTGCAATCTGATCCATCCACTGCACCATTGGCCTCACTGTTATCAACTATAAAATTTATTCTCCTACTTGTCACCTGAAAGACGAAATTTATTTCAAACATAATGTCCTAATTTAGGAAACAGAATTGTCCAGTATCAGACTTTTTATTTAAAACAGTACAGAAAGTAATCCACCATCAAAGTTATTTTGTGGGAAAGAAATAACAAGTAAAAGACTCAAAGAGTGGAATGTTAGACCATGAAGAAGGAAAGATTGATAGGTTCTACAGTTCCCTAACCCAAATTATAGAAGTACTGCTAACATTTTCCAACTGAGGTCCTGATTTGGAGTGTAAGTAAATTTTCAAGAGCATAAATGGCCATCTCACAGTGAATAGGACAACACTACTCACCCTTAAACACAACTCCATGAAAAATGATTGAACTTTAAAAATATGAATACAACTTGGAATCTCCATGAGATATGCTTACATGTCCAAGCAACTCATGATAAACATGATTGGTTCTAAACCTGTGGAATTCTTTAAAAGTACTTTCCAAGCAAATCATACTGCTTTCACAAAAACCTGTGGAATTCTCTCAGCAATAACTCATGATAAACATGTCCAAGCAAATCATACTGCTTTCACAAAGGAAGATCGATTGGTTCTAAACCTCAATTGGTTCTAAACCTCGATTGGTTCTAAACCCAGCAATAAGTACTTTCCAAGACAGGACGCTCAAGCTTCTTTCAATGATAAATTAAAGAAAAGGCAGTAACCATTAGAGAAAGTAGACCCATATATCTTACTTTTATCTGAATATTCATATTTTTAGGCGTGGAAAAATATGAATTCAGACTTCTTAATCCATGCGATGCTTAAAAGTGTATACAAATCATGTAAAAAAACAGGACAATACTATCAGGAGACTATCAGGAGAAAGAAAAGAAACCCATTAGTTAGAACATCTAAAAATATGAATTCCGACTTCTTCTTCCACGTCTTTCCTAATTTTAATTGAACATCTAAAAATTAAACAATACCCTGCATCACTAAACCCTAAAAATAAGAGATTTTCAATAAATTAACAAACAAATCAGTAATTAGTCAGTTTAAGTAAGAAATTTGAAGGGTAAAACGCACCTTGAAGAGTGGGTGGGGGGAGATTGAGATGGGGCATTGAGATGAGCAGCGATGAGAGAGAGGGCGGCGAGGAGAGAGAGATGAGCGGTGGAGATGAGAGGGAGCAGCGAGGAGAGAGAGACAAACGGCGGACGGAGTTCTGGTCCTGGCGGCTTCCTGGCGGAGAGAACGAGCACGATGGTTCTGTATTGATTTTCAGCGATGAGAGAGGGCAGCGAGGAGAGAGAGATGAGCGGTGGAGATGAGAGCGAGCAGCGAGGAGAGAGAGACAACCGGCGGACGGAGTTCTGGTCCTGGCGGCCTCCTGGCGGAGAGAACGAGGACGATGGTTCTGTATTGATTTTCAGCGATGAGAGAGAGGGCAGCGAGGAGAGAGAGATGAGCGGTGGAGATGAGAGGGAGCAGCGAGGAGAGAGAGACAACCGGCGGACGGAGTTCTGGTCCTGGCGGCCTCCTGGCGGAGAGAACGAGGACGGAGTTCCTGAAATATGAATCTGTAGGTTTTTTGTTTTTTTAATTTTATATATTTATTAAAATAAACGGGTAAACGGGTAACCGTTATAACCGCGGTTAATACCCATAACCGCCCATTTAAATTTTACGGGTAAACGGTTATACCCATAACCATTTAATTATCTAAACGGTTACCCATAACCGTAACCGTGAAATTTAAATGGGCGGATAACCGCGGTTACCCATAACCGATGGGTATTTGCCCATCCCTAAATACAACGTTTTATAATTCAAAAAATTTACATAAATTATATGATTAGTTTGAGATATCGTTTTTTTTTTAACAGACCTCGTTTCATATTAGTTTTCTCACATTATATACGGGGATTGATATGTATTGGATACCGATGGTTGCGAAGTCATGATCAAGCAATTAAATAATATACCTAAACGACTTACACGTACGGATAGTAAATGTTCTTCGTCAAACAATTAGCTGGAATATCAGTAGGCGACTGATATTTACAGTGTATGTTGCTGTACAGCATTTATGTTCTTCTGCCCAGGGATTAAATGATGAAACATCGCTGTAAAACTGCCACTGTTATAATAGAAAAACGAGTAATTAAAAAGAACAATAGAGAGCATTATCAGAAAGCAAACTCTCCAGCTGCTGCGGAATAATCAATCACTGCTTCACAGGCTTCAGAGCTACCCACACACACACACACACACACACACACACAAACATATATATATATGTATATATATATATATGTATATATCTCTTATGTATAGCTTAGTGCCATTGCACATCTATTTTTTCTTTTCACACATTTCTCTTAATTTTTTACATTGAATTAATTGAAGAAGATTAATGGTTTAGAATTAACAAAGGCATTTGTGAAGTAAAAATAGACGAGTGAATAGCACTATTATATATATATATATATATATATATATATATATATATATATATATATGTATAACAACAGCTAGCTATACTGCAATTTATCTGAGAGACGGATTCGTGGTACTACTTTTTTTACACAATTTTTTACACAAGTTATCGTGGGACTCACATGTATTTATATGTATAGCAACAACTAGCTATACTGTGAGATCCTACATCGACCAACGAAGAGGGTGATGTGCCTTATATGTACATGATCTTTTCCCTATAGCATGAGGCCTTTTGGGGTAGTGAGGTTCTCTTGCCCCCAAAAAAAAAAAACTGTGAGGGAATGGTAAGCCCAGAGCGGATAATATCGTGCTACGGCGGAGTCGAGCTGGGATGTGACATATACTGCACAATATATATGATCTCATATTTCCAAATATCCAAATCGTCTATCTTTTAGGGCATCATTCATAGATCATCCTTATAAAAAAAATTAAACAAATTCAAAATCATTAAGACATTTGTCTATAGTGAAAAAAAAAAAGACGAATATGGTTTTACAAAAAAATCCTAAACCAATCTAATGGTCATATGATTTCAAATTTTGGTGATTTTGATAGACATAATATTTGAGGAAATACCGAAAATATATACTGTTCGGATCATTGAAAAACATTACAAAGTAAGTCCTACAAAATTTATGTAAAAAATTATATAAAAAAAGTGGTGCACACCCTGTATATATATATGTCCTGGTCCACTCTAACTGGGTAGATTTGTATGATAAATATTGCAGTACAGATCTGTATATTTAACTTGTGGACATCATCATTGATCTGCATATTTTGGTCTGTGAATCGCTACGAATTCTCGTGGTAAATGCTTTTAAGGATAAAATACAAAAAAAAAAAAAAACTAATGAAAATGGTTTGAAAACTTTCAATTTTAATCAAAATGACAAAAAATGTGTTGTAAGTGAATAGTACCAGGAGTGACTTTTTAGAGTAAAAATATCATTTTCGTTAAAAGTGAACAATACCAATAGTGTTTCGTTAAAACTCTCAGAGACAAATCATTGTACTCGTTCTGGCCCTAACTGTTACCCATTTTTATCACAATTAATTCACTCGTGGTTAAAACAATTTACAGTGTCAATTTGGTATTATTTCTCTTGTTGCAAAAAGAATTCACCATGTTTGTTAAAAAAAAAAAAATCATATGGTCCATTTCAATATAACTGGTATTTAAAAAACAAACACAAAATAAAAAGTTTGATTGATAACTATTTAAGAGAGGTATATTCAATTGAGAATTTGAGAGATTTTAATGAATTTATAAATCTATGATGTTTAAAAATGAAGAATTATAGAGGGGAAAGAGGGTGTGGCGGCAAGAGGGAATTGGTGAATTATGAAGTGTATTTCTCACCCCGCTATATAGTGAGAAAAGGAGAATCCTTGCAAGTAAATCTTAATGTAAATTGTAGCAATGATCCCTCAACTTTAATCAAATTGGAGCAATGGTCCCTCAACTAAAAATTCATTACCATTGGTCCCTCAACTTATTAAAATGTGTAGATATAGTCATTTTCATCAATTTAGTCAAAATTTTGTCAAAATAAGTTATGTTGGAATAACCATTTATATAATTAGAGTCCCTCAACTCATCAAAGTGTGTAATTATGATCCTTTTCGTCAACTACGTCAAAATTTTTGTCAAAACGAGTTGTTGGAAGGACCATTGCTACAATTGGGTTAAAGCTAAGGGATCATTTCTCCAGTTGAATTAAAGTTGAGGGACCAATGGTAATTGATTTTTAGTTGAGGGATCATAGCTGCACGTTTTGATGAGTTGAGGGACCAATGGTAATGGATTTTTAATTAAGAGACCATTGCTCCAATCGAGTTAAAGTTCAGGGACCATAGCTACAATTTACTCTAAATCTTAATTAGGATACTATCTAGAACATACTATAGAATCCCATCTAGAACATACTATAGAATCCCAAAAGAATTTACACAATCATTCCTAACTAAAGTAAGATTGCAACAATATTTTTTTTATATTAAATTGTGAGGTAACTTATTGTCGGTTTAAGTTGTAAGTGAGAAGTTTAAGTTATATTGAACTTAGTACTACGATCTAGTGGTATTCGTCTTCACTTGTAAGTGAAATGTTTTAGGTTCGATTTTCGCAAAAGGCAAAATTGAACACATTATCATGGCAATTCCATTGTAAAGCTTAGCCCACTCATGCATCTCCTTAGTGTAGATATTATCGTTTGTTAAAAAAAATTCGAATTTTCTATTCTAATCTTGTGATGACATCACATTACTAGAGTTACTTATTTGAATTGGGCTTTGGTAGACACTTTTCATTCCAAATTTGGTGATTGAGAAAAGCAAACCTGTTGACGGCCCAAAGGTTTAAATATTTGGATTATACTCCAAATAAGCCCATCAACTACTTTCATCACTCAACAGAGGCTACGTTCTGGAGGTTAACCACGGCGTTTTCCAGTCAAAATCTTGTTCTCCAAGGCAGCTAGTCCGACGTACTGCTCGTTATATGGGGATTTGGGTTTCAGTTTGTAACGTTGTAAGAAATCCAACCATGGGGAATTGTAAGAAATTGAACTACGAGGAACGTTAGGTACCAAAGACAAAGCAAAAACAAGGAGATGTCGTTCGTTTCAACAAAGTTTGTGGCATTCTTCCGGCGATCCTAGAGTTTTTCCTACCGTTAGCATTGGAGTGACACATTCCGTGCCTTTCAAGAACGTTAGTCTGCAACGAAGAAGTCCCATATTGGCAAACTCCATGTGAGTCTTTTGTGACTACGTATCAGAGCAACAAAAACAGGTGAAGGCCTTTCAAAGCCTCTGAAGTAAATAGCAACATTTCTCTTCAGTTTCGACAAATTGTGTTAGTTTTCTAATCGCTTCGAGCGAGGAGAGGGTAGGCTTCTTTGAAGTTATATTTTCCGCACAGACAAAGAGCATCTACTTATTGGCCAATATGATACATGTCAAAATATGACGCAAAACATATTACAAAGAGATAAGGCAACATCATATGTTCATCTTTATGTACACAGCAAAAGATGGCTCAACTGTTTTCTGTTTGCCTTCTCATTCAATTGGATGGATGACTACCTTTCCGGTGGCCCGATTTGTTTCAAGGTAAGAGAAAGCCTCCACAAGCTTGGAGAAGGGGAAGGGCCCGTTGGGGTCTATCACTGGCTTCACCTTCCCACTCTCCAAATACGGGTTTAGTTTCTTCAGAACTGCTCCGTTGGAAGTAACTACGAATCTGAAACCCGGAGGTGTTACTGCACCTGTTAAGGCCACCACACTGCCCCCTTCTTTCACCACCTTCACTGCTTTGTCACATTGACCTGCCATTATAATAAAGGGGAGAAGAAGTCGTTTTTTGATTCATATCACGTTATCATTTTCATTTGAAAGAACAGAACATTATAATTCTAGATGGAACACTAATCCACTGCAATTAAAAACACCTTGTTATGGAAACTCTTACCAATAGCATCATAGACAACATCAAATTTTTCCGGCAATTCTTCGAAATTCTCCTTGGTGTAATCTATCGCTAAATCAGCGCCCAAGCTCTTCAACAACTCCAGCTTTCCGGTGCTTGACGTGGCCGCTATTCTTGAAGCTCCAAATACATGTTTTGCTAGCTGTTTCGAGTTTGGACCAACAAGTGTGACTCAAAAGGGAAAAATAAAAGCATGAAACATATGATTTTGTGAAGCAATGCTTTCAGTTTGCAATCATGGGCGGAAGAGAATGAATTGGTACCTGAATCACCAGGCTTCCAACTCCACCAGCACCATTCAGAACAAGCAAAGATTTACCGGCAGAAAATCCGGTCTTTTCAAGACCCTCAAAAGCTGTTTCGATTGCAAGAGGAAGAGAGGCAGCCTGAGCAAAATCCAGATTCTTAGGCTTTAGTGCAAGTAACCTCTCTTCAACAGCAGTGTACTCGGCAAGAGAGCCAGATTGTTTAGGCCCTTCCAAAGCTTTCTCATGTATGTCTCCATACACTTCATCCCCCTCTTTAAAGTCCTTCACTTTACTGCCAACCTTCACCACCACGCCGGCAACATCATAGCCTGGAACAGTCTGCAGGGAAACTGTTAGGGTTTACATGTTTATTTAAACCTTTTTACGTAGAACTAGTCAATTAGGGTTTAAACTAACTCCCTAGCTTTGAGGAGAATCCTCCCTCAACAGAAAGATTTATTTTTCAAAACCTACTTATCTGATAATGCTCCCTCACTTTGTGGCCGGTTCTAAGGGCACTCTTTCCTCAACTCTCTCCTCATTTATCTCAACGTTAATATTCTCTATAGTAATATAAATACTAGGGTTCCAATTATGAAAAAGAGAAGGGGAAGAAACCGAAACTGAAACACAGAGAACATTGAGTAAGAAGGAGTGAAGGCTTGGGATTTCTCTCGGTGCAAGAGAGGTCTAAACACTAGAGATACTGGGCTGTTTTATCCTGGGGACGGCGTGGCGATTGAGAATGCTTGCACACCTTGGGCAGAGCCGCGAAACATCTTAAAGAGAGCGACATTGTCCGCGACTCAACCCAAGATAATATTGTAATCTTGTTGCCATCGCAATCTGTTTGGTAAACTCGTTCCTTGTACTTGTTTTTGTGTTATACTTCCAACAGAAACAAAATAAACTAACCCTAGAGTTTGTTGTGTCATTCGATGAAGCTGACGCAAGCGGTATCATATGGAAATCAAGGGAAAAGTACTATTTTTTTTTTCAGTTAGGGGTGAATGATTTTTTAATGGGTAATGTGGGTAATGTCGGAAATTAAATTTGAATACTAAATTTGTAAATTAAATGACGTATCCTAATAAGAATAAGCACGTTTATTAACGTGTAAGTAATAAACCAATCATCAACTTCTATGTCCTTTAGTTTTCAAAACTTTGTCCACAAATTTAATCTTCCTAACATTACTCTTTTTAATTTTGTGAGGATTGAAATTTATAAGTTTCGCAAATGAGTATTCCATCAACTACCTTCAAGTTAGACAAAATTTCTTCATTTCTTCATTTCTTCATTCGGCATACCCGAGGCTCGAGTATAGTAGAGTTATCGAAATTCAATTAACCCTAAACACAAACCAGCCCCATATACACAATTTTAACAAAAAAAATTGTAGTCCCACATTCTCTACTATGATTCTTTGCGTAAAATGTTCACTTGTCTGTCAAACTTTATTATCCAAATTCAAAGTTAGACACATATTCTCAGCATTCAAACAGAGCCAAATGAAAGAAAACCCAAACCAAGAAACAGAAATTACCGGAAGAGGAGAATCAGTGTTCTTGAACTTGCCCTGCCTCCTCTTGAAGTCAACCGGGTTGAGAGCCGCAGCGACAACCTTAACCAGAACCTGGTCCTCCAGCAACTCAGGAACCGCAACTTTGGTGTCGAATTTCAAAACATCAACACCCCCGTATTCCCCATAAACCCACGCCTTCATCTCCGACGGCAGAACCGTGACCTTTGACGCCTCAGCCGAAGCAGGGGCAGACTGGGAACTAGCAGACACTCTCAGAGCGGGAAAACCAGCTGAAAGCTTGGATCTTTGGGTGGTCGAGCTTTTGGGTACTGCGATTCTGTTGTTATTTTCCCGGAAAGTGAAGGAAAATCTGGGAGAAATTTGGTTTGGGGATGTGAGTTGAGAAGCAGTGGAGGTGAGAGCGGCGGTGGTGGTTAACATGGTTGTTTCCGACCTCAACCTTAAACTTCTTATCTCTTTCTCTTCCGCTTCGTATGGCCACGTTTTTAAACTTGTTTTTATGTCCGTACTGGGGTGGACAGAGTCAGGATCAAGTGTGGTCGGGAGCAGATTTTTAATATACAGTTAGCCAATAGCGTTGCTCCAAATCCGAAGCGCGAAAGTACGGAAGGCGCGACACGGGAACGCGACTTGAGGGAAAAAATTAAAACACGTGGACGGCAGGGATATCTCGTGATGGGATTAGAGATCGACGGTCAGGAACTCAGTACGGGTAAAGCATAACCCTTTTTTACTTCGGACGGAGTTCGTAGGGAGCTGTGACGACCGCGGATTTCTATTTAGTCAGATTTTCGCTCTTTCTCTCTGTCGCATTCGTAGGTTGTCGGAGGTAATTTACACGATCCTTGTTTCTCCTACGTTATACTTCGATGAATCGTCTGTTTTTCGATTTTTTTTTTTTGTATTTTTGTTGGAAAATTTATGATTTTGTTAGATTGTAGTGTGTTTCTGACCACTGTAGGGCGATTAATTTTCCGATCCGTCGTTTAACATAGATATTCTCTGTGAATCGGAAGGCGTCGTTGGAAATTTGTGATTAATCTTGTCAGCTTACAATTTACAATTAGTTTCTGCTAGAACGTTTGATAGCATTCTGTAATATTTGTTTGGTTGTTGAAAAACTAGAAGAAAATAGGATTTGATGAAGCTCATCTTTTCGGAAAAACAGATAATTAATGTAAATTAGGGGTCTTTATTCTAATATTTAGTTTCATGTTTGACTTTTCGAATTTCATATTGCGATAAAAATCGAAGCTTGATATTTATTTTTCTATGTTACGGTTATGGCTTGCAATTCTACATGTAATGTACAACTTTGTTTCTTGAATGTGTTAGTTTTAGTGATTGAGCATTTCGTGGGTGTGGATTTTGGGTAGGTTGTGCTGCAATGGCTGAAGCGAAACCAGGATTGAGGAAACCAGTATTCACCAAGGTTGCCCAGCTCCGCCCAGGTACTTCTGGGCACACTCTGACAGTAAAGGTTGTTAATACTAAGATGGTGTTACAGAAGGGTCGTGCCGATGACCGTCAAGCACGCCAAACGAGAATTGCTGAATGCTTGGTTGGTGATGAAACCGGATTGATTATCTTCACAGCTAGAAATGATCAAGGTGTGTATTTCAAGTTTACTTTTTACTCTCACTGGTGAACACGGAATCTATGCTCAGCGGTTGCTGGATCAAAATCCAGTGACCTAATCAAAACCCGTAAAGTAGTTTTTTTTTTTTTTTTTTCTGAATAATATCAGAGGTTGGATTTGAATCTAATGGGTGGTAGGCATGGATTTTCGTGGTCATGGGCGAGTTAGAGATCATGACTTATATACGTGTGTGGGGCACGTATGTGTGTAAAACAGAATCACAGATCTTGTGTTGAACTGGTGTGTGTTAAAATGTGACTACTCCAATTTCCCCTTTTGCGGCCTTTTTTAATATTCATGATAGTTGCTGTTCAGTATTGTTATTTCGTTTATTCTTGGTTCTAATTTCTAAACCTTGAGTCTAGTTCTTTATAGTTTAGCAGGTCATAGACTTTCGGTTCCCAGTAACTAGATTGGCCAGTGATTGCTTGCATCACTCTGAGTTTTCAGCTGATATTTGATGATGAATTAGGAAGTTTAGTGGTGTTATTTAAATAAATTCACATGAGGGTCAATGCCGGAGTCCCTTAATTAGTCAAACAAGATGATATCTTGTGAAAATAGTGCTTTTGATCCTGGGTAACAATATTTCAAATATGGGATGGGGATACAAGTGTTTGTAAGCTGGATTAACTGTAAATTGGGTTCCAAACCACAGGCATAGTTTTGGTTGAATTGTTCCGGAGCAATTTGTCTTCTTAGTCTTATACATGAGGTAGACAGATATGCTCGTGGATACTATTCTGTGAGCAATTATTTTGCTTAAATGTCATAGTATAGTTTTTTGCTTGCGCTCTTACGTTGTCAAGTCTTCATCTTCTGAGGTTTTTGGTATTGAATTGCAATTTACTAAATATGCTAGAATTATGTACATGATTTACTTTGATCCTTTGATATGCTTATTAGATGGTGTCCTTAATTTCTGAGTATGTTCAATAAGGCATGATGCTTAGGACTTCTGCATATTATAATGCCTGTCCTTGCATATCTTGTTTGCTACTGGTGAGCAATGGTTTGGAATCATGGAATTCTAAACGCTCCCCTGTGGATGATGGTTTGTTTTGTCGAATTATATTTCAAAATATGAATCGTATACTCAATCTTTGGGTTGTCTTAATAATAAAGAATGATGTGAATGATCAACCTTCCTGTAATGTCTGATTACGGGTGAGCATCTATTCAAAACCTATGCTCTGTGATTGGAATGTGCCAGTTTTAGCTTCTTCTTTTTTGGGTTCTAGGTCTGAAGTATTTCAAGAGTAAAACTTCATTTGAAGCCTTAACACAGCTCACTTCAACAAAGCTCCTTTAATGGAGCCAGGGAGGTAAATCTAGACCTAAGATAAAGCAACAAATAACAGTGCATGAAGGTGGCTGCCGGGCCGCTGAAAGAAATAACATCTAGGAAACTGAGAAAAAATATTAAAAATTAGGAATATCAACACATATTTCTCAAAAGTGTGATCCAGTGTGAACAGTTTTGAACCCTCTATAAATTTTTGCTAGGCGTACGTACTTGAGAATTGATGTGTTAATGTTGGGCGTATATTGTGTCACCACTCATTTTGATTTTGCCTCGGCATTGTGTGTGGTATACATTACCCGTTATTAATTGATGTCATGATGGTGTTGTGTAGTGGACTTGATGCAAGAAGGTTCTACCATAACCCTGCGGAATGCCAAGATTGACATGTTTAAAGGATCAATGAGACTTGCTGTGGACAAGTGGGGCCGTGTCGAAGTTGCTGAACCTGCCAGTTTCACAGTTAAGGAAGATAACAACCTCTCCCTGGTTGAATATGAACTTGTCCAAGTTTTTGAACAGTAACTTGTTTGGATGGAGTTCGGTTCTCTTCCTTGTCTTAACCGAAAAATAAAAACAACCCGAAGAAAAAAGTTCTGTGCTTATATGGGGCATCTAATCTCCAAAATGTTCTGGGAAGTGCACTTTTAGGAAGAAGAAATCTTGAAACTAGTTCTACCCAAGTCTTTTCTTACGTTTGCAGCTAATCGTGATGGAGCTTTGGTTGGATTGCCAATTAGATGGCGATGGCTGTAAGTTTGTGAACATGAGGGAACTGGCTTTCTCTGTTTTACTATCTATTTACATTTGGAAAAGTACATATGGGATTAATGTTATGGAATATGTCTAATACTTTTTGTAACTCTGTATGGTTTTGCTGCGTCATTTCTGCATTATTTCGTATGTTTTAATTCGTGTATATGGGATTAATGATATTGGTATATCTGAAAGTTCTTTAAAACATGGGAAATGCTAAGGAGACTCAAAAGCGACTCTCTATGTACTCTGACACTTCACAATTTACCGTAAATTCTCATGTCAATATTACAGAACATTCTAGAAACATGGTGGCAGAAAGTCCATGAAGAGTTCCACTTTTTAGTCATGTTTGCATGTCTCAACACGAGCTGTAAAAGCATTGGTTATAAAACATGCTGGATTTCCAACAATGAATGAAACATGGCAGAAAACATGTTCCTTAACCGGTGGTGGTGTGGGGCTGGGGGCGGGGTGTTTCGTTGTTTTGAACTGTAATTGCTTATCTCACCATGTAGAAATTTAACTCACACTAGCAGGTTATCAACTTCTAATGTTATTTTAAGTCACGTTTTAATTTTTTGTTACATCGGATTGAATTGAATCTTTGTGTATCAGAGGGAAATCCCAGCCCACCTTTTGGCACATGTTAATTATGTTGATTCTCAACTTCTCTTGTGTTTACCAACTCATATTCCAGATTCCTGACTACCTAGTGTATAATCATGGCATGTTACTTGAAACGGGATCGAACCCGAGCCTATATTATGCCATGTTTTCAAACACGGGAAATAAAAGAATCATGTAACTTCTACTCTACAATCCGTAATGCATCGTACAAAATATCAAGAACTAGATTATTAAGGGGGAGTAGTTGATCATATTCCAATTTCCTGTACTCCCTTATTTCTGACTTCTCCGATTCATTTCTTCTGCAATTTCGACCAAGTTCTCGTCGTGCTCAGTGAATCACGTTTTTGGCAATGCTTAATTGTATTCTTTTTATTTGGGGAGGCAGTTGAGTTGAGGCCAGGCATGAGGCACACTGTCACAACACATCACATGATTCGCATTAAACTAATGTTATACCAAACATTTAGGCAATCAGAAGCAGGTGGATCAAGCATTTATCATATCATTAACTTAATATAAACTTAGTTAAAGCTTCTTAATCCATCCATTGGATGACAAATTATAATATAGTTCCAAATAGAAGAAACCATGAGAAAATCTTATCCAGAGTCTGATATAATTCTGCAGACAGTTGGATTTGTACCTGCCCTACAAATACAACTAGAAGCCAGTGGTTTTTGAAGAGAGAACAAGATTCGAGGATTACAAATAAGTGGGAATGGGTTGCCCTACACTTTTGGGGGATGTCCTACTCCTACTGATCGGAAATGGTTGCCTTTGCCTCAGTGGAACTTCGGCTCCATTCCGCATTCCAATTCCAACTCCATTCCATCTAGTAATGAGAGGACCACTCACATCACATGACCCATAAAAGTCGGGCTACCATATGACTACATGAGTGTGTGTGCATGGCATTACGATTGACTGACGTCACGCATGCAAATATATGTGTGAGTTTTTGGAAGATTTAGGGGGGTGAGTTTTGATCAATATCTGTTTGATATGCGATGATCTTTGGAGATTTGTCCATTGTTGTCTAGTTCTTACTCTTGGTCTTTGTAGTTCTCGTTCTTGATTTCGATTGTGGTCTTGTTAAGTTCACAAGAAGGATATTGTCGCTCACAATATATAGTTTTGATTTATAATTATTTGACAAACATAATATATATTACATATGACCCTTCTCATGAATATGACATTTTCTTTTCCGCTTGATTGAGGTTACCTAACTTCTTTGGGATCGATCTTCTATTAATTCTTTCAATTTTGGACTTGCACTGAGTGCTTTTGGATCGAATATAAAGTCATTGCCTTACTGGGTGTGTGCTAATTGATTATTGTCTGGCGCAGAGAGAGAGAGAGAGAGAGAGAGAGAGAGAGTGTGGTAGTGCGCCTATGTTTATATATTCTATTTCTCTTCTCTTTAGACCAAAGTTAAAGGTGGGCTTCATTTTTTAATCTCTCAACGGATCATTTGGCACTTTGAAGTCACACGGATTTCTTAAATTCATCATTCTTATTGAAGAAATTAAAAAGCCACACTCTCAGGAGCTCGTCTGGTCTTTAGCAAACCCTAAGGTAGTAAATTAAGTTCATGCAAAAACAAATCTTCATAATTCCTATATATTAAGCAAACCTAATATCTTACTTTTTCATAACCATAATATATCCATTCAGACCCCATTTCATAATTTTCATTCTATATCACCTGAGTGAAAATTAGGTCTCCAAACTATTTTTTTTCACAAAAATCAGTTATTGAATTATAAAAATCTGCCAATTACATCCCTAATATTAGATTCGAAGCTCCTTTTTTTTAGTACATAATATTTTTACACTAAGGAGAGGGGAAGTTCGGCAAAGCCACACAATTGGCAGCCTAATTTGGTATCCAAATCACTATCCACAAGATTTGAACCTAAGACCTTTCTCTTCCAAGTGAAAATGAATACCACAAACCATAGTACTGAGTGGCAAATTCAAAGATACCATATTCAATTTTCTGTCAATTTAAGTCATGTTACTTGCATGTGATACACATTGGAAGGTAGATTGGTAATTTTACATAAAAAAAATAGTGTATGGAGTTAACTGTGGAGAGTAAATTAGACGTTAGATTTGCAACCTACATGAAACGTTAAGGGCTTATAGGTGAGGAAATAACAATTTTACACTTAAAACTGTGTGATGCGACTTAAGTTGACGAAAAATGGGATAAAATAGCTTTGAATGTAATAGTATGATGAAATTAGCAATTTTTTAGAAATCTAATTTTCACTGAGATAATAGTCCAGTCACTAAATCGACACTTCACACTATATAAATATCAAAATATACTTGTTGGAACGCACAAAAAGTAAAAGATAGCTACCGTATCTCAATATATTGCATTAAACTATCAAATTTAGGTTTTAATTGGTATTTTTGGCAATTTGATGCGAGTTTTCTCCGACCCTCGTTCTCGTTGTGCCTGTAAACATGCCGAATAGAGATTAGTTGTCAAATTGCTTTCTTTATGAGCAGAAAAAGGTTGCTTCGTTTCTGAGATCACTGTACTAGTGGAATCAGATCATGAAGAGAGAGAGAGAGAGAGAGAGAAAGAAAGAGATAGGCATGAGTAAGAAATTTTTTATAGTAAGGCAGCTTGATCACGCTATTACTTATTACTAACTCACAAAGAAATAAATCATTCACTGTATTTTACTTAAACAAGTTTACATTCCTCACATTTTAGGGTAGGTGACAAATTTTGGATGTCACAACATTTGTGGCCTATAGTGTGAGGCAAAATGTATAAGGTGATGCATGCAACGTTCCTCTCATATATACAATACTCTGGCCACCATTTTCTCACATTCTTCTAATCCAAATTACCGGTTTAAGGTCAGTATGTAACGTTTCAATTTTTATGAGAGTTTCTAACTAACCACGTAATCAAACTTTTCATACTGTAGTCCTATGTATGATGCCATCATGATGTCAGTTTTTTGACATTTGCTTTGGTCAATCTGTTAATTAGTGGCTGAACAAAAGCTTGGCTTTGGATGCATAAACCGTCGTTTGAAATGGGCATAAGCTTTTGTCTTCAGCCAAGCCTCGATGCGGCATCATTATTAGCCTCGAGACAGCATCGTTTAAAGTAACGTCTTTTTCAGTATAGCTTGAATTTGCAGAAAAAGAGAAGAGCAACTTTCAGAGACACTCTCCTTAAAAATAATATGATTATATATGTGGGCGCAGAGCAGGTACTGAAGTAGTTGGGTAGTATATCTTACTTGAAATGACTGCCACTTTGACTTCAAATCCCATTTCCATGACTTGTTTCCTCTCTGCTGAAAATGCTGTCCATGTGAGAGCACATGATGATCGGGCCAAGACTTTGAATTCGAGATTCAAATTTCTATTCATGAAGCTGCTCTCCGCAGTCCCTACTTAACAATGGACCAAATATGAATAGTTTATAGGCAAAAATAATCCTCAAGAATTAATTAGTTTTCTCTAAAATTGTCAGCCACAGTGTGAAAATTAGAAATATGTTTCTGTACTTGGTCGGCAGTTTTATTTTATAGGATTATTTAGCACTTAACTGCAGGAGCAAGGTCAATTAAAAATGATATCACTTTCACTCGAATGTCTGTCTGATCCATGGGCATGCCATGTGGATCATGATTGACGGTAGGTTCTAAAGAACTAGGGTTTTTCTGTCTTTCTTTTGTTTTTGCTTAAAAAAGTATAAAGTAATGCATGCTAATCTGGGGTTTGAACAGAACATGGAATCTGCCCCAAACCCTACTGTATATTCAAAAAGTCGTATTCAGTATACGATTCATCTGTAATATTAGACAATGTGAACGCAGGTATATTAAGGGGTTGTTCTCCTTTTTCTCATTTTCCTACTAGCTATTTATAACATAGAGAGATAAATGCAAGAATATTGTGGTTTATCTTTTCGTCACAAGGAAGATATATAGACACAAAAGATTAAAACTCTACTCATAGAAAGAAAGACCCTCAGCGATTCGAGATATTGATTTGTGACGTAGGACAGATATCATATACCATTATTTTTACTGGAGAGATGCAGAAGCGAAGGATGTATGTCTGTAATCGTAATGCGGGAACGGGAAGCACTGAATATTTATATATGTATTTCTCTACATCTCTCAGATCAAACACCGACAGAGAATTTGATCAAATAGGTAAATAATTTTGACGGAATAAAAAAAGAAAAATAACAATTTCAGGTGGAATCTGGCCATAAATAATTAGAAACCATGGGGTTAATAGTTATGTATGAAAAGTCATATGGGGCAGAAGAAGTAGATACAGTACAAGTCTCATGGATTAAAGTTGGCCCAGTTCTATTTCCGGATGGACTGAATTCAGATTTCGAAACCCTATTGTGTTCTTGTAGGCACCAAAACAAGTGATCACCACATGCATCTACTGGCTATTGATGAACTTCGTTGCAGTATGCTGCAAGACAGAAAACACGAAAAGCATTAATGGGTTAAAAGAATTTGAACTATAGGAGTGCTAGAATTAGTCGTGAGTGACCTATGTAAATTCTTAATTTATTAATTCACTAAGTATGAATAACCAGAATCAATCTATAGATCATGATTTATAAATTGACTTTGAAAGAAAGATAAATAAGCAAATCGTATGTTATAAGCACGTCACATTGTATGAGCTGATTAATGTATGCTTTATAGATTAATCCATACGCATTTACAAATTAAAGTCATACTAAAAAAAAAAAAAAAAAACCAAACCCAGTTCGGCCTACAAGAAGAAGAAGAAGAAGAAGGGGAGAGAGAGAGAAAAAAAAAATATTTAGTTAATATTTAATTAATATTTAAAATATTTTTTTAAGTTTTTTATAATATTTTAATATAAAGTGTGCCACGTTACATGCCACGTTAGCATTTAACAGAGAAATTGACAGACAACTGACGGAAGGTATGAAATTGAAACAAATTCGAAGATAAGGTATGACATTGAAAATTTTTAAAGACGAGGTATGAAACTGTTAATGACCCAATAGTTGAGGTAGTTTTTTGTAATTTACCCAAAAAGTAATGTAATACTTTATTTGTTTGGTTAAGTGAAGAGTAATACTGCATTTACCATCTATTTGTACCATCATTTATACAATCTCTAATAGAGGCATGATCCGTCAACGCATGTAAGTCTCATCTCTACTAAAGAGATGATACAAATGATGGTACAACTATATGGTAAGAATAGTTTGTATGTCTTCCTAAAGAGATATGTTTAGTGAAAAGTTAAAACATTCCTAAAGATTATGTTCTCTATACGTCTATATCTTCCTCTAAATTTACGTATACTTTTTTTTTTCAAGCAACTAATTTCATTAAAAGGAATTGCTTAAGGAGAGGGATCCTCATTTTTTTTTTTAAATGGGGATTAGGTGTGCGGCCCACTCCACATCGAATTTCAACGATCCGAACCGTCTATTTTTCAAGTTACACCTCATAGATCATCGTTGTAAAATATTAGCCAAATCTGAAATATTTAAGACATCTAATTGGGTTCAAAAATATTAACGAATACTTTGTTATATAAGAAACAATGAAATTTTATCTTGATAATTAAATAGGCAAATGGTTTCGGATTGAATTGAATTTTTGCAAGGATGATCTATGAGGTGTAACTTGAAAAATAGACGGTTCGGATCGTTGAAATTCGATGTGGAGTGGGCCCCACACCTAATCCCCATTTAAAAAAAAAAATAGAGATCCCTCTCCTTAAGCAACCTGTTCATTAAAAATAAAACACACTAAAGAGGTAAGTTCAAACACAATCCATAAATACCTTCTGTGTAGGTTTAAAAGAGCGGATTTCTCTCCAAAAAAAAAAGAGCGGATTTCTCTCTCTTTATGGGGATTTCTGACACTAGATGTGCGGCCACACCTCCTTGTGCTGCTGTGACTTCGTCGCTGTTTGCATGATCACAAGTACGATATTTTTGTTAGTGTATGTCCTTCCTGAGATTTGAACTCAAGCCTCGTCCAAAAAAGTAGAGTAGGAATGCATTGCATTTTCATGTCGATGATGGGTGCATGCAACCTATACCATTCTAAAGCCAAACATACCATGTTCATACAATCGAATAGTACTACAAATGTCAATCATGCAAACAATCATTCAGTCTAACTTTTTTTTTTTTTTTTTTGGTAAATCATTCAGTCTAATTTTCTTCCACTACTTGAAGTTTCTTCCTTCCCTTTAAATTTATTTTCCTTGCTTTTTATATGTAAGTGAACAAAAGCACTCTATAGCATCGTAGCTCCATTCCGCATATACTTTTGGAGAAGCTAGTATTCTCTACTCTTTATTTATATTAATATGCTTTTTTTATGTAATATTTATTTGTTTTTCATATTTTTTGGGGCTTGTCAATATTATAGATGTAGCCAAAATTGATTTGACATAAGATTATGAAAGCACATGATTTTTGTAGTGTTGAGAATGAGTTTTACATTGATGGAAAGAGAAATTTTGCAAGATTTATAAAAAGTTTGGCTACTCCCCATATGGCCAATTGATTTTATAGTGAAATCTCAACTTTCTTCATGGTATCAGAGCAGGTTGGCCCACGAGTGAAGTCCAACGTCCATATGTGCTTCATGTATCCATGTCACGTGTTAGCTTGAAAATCTGTCACACGTAGCTTGAAAATCCGTCACACGTGAATATGCATGTTGAGAAAGAATCACACATTAATAGGGGGTCGTTACACATAAGAAGGCGTGTTGAGAAAGAATCCCACATTAATGGGAGGAGAGTCCTTACAAGAGTTTATAAGAAGTTAAATTACTCTCAATATTGCTAATTAATTTTATAATAGAGCCTCAATTGTCTTCAGAAAATATATATAACATGACATAATTCGACAACGCAATTTTGTCACGCATGTTCGATCTATAACAATTAAAAGGTACAAGGACTTATCTTTAAAGAACCTTTAAATTTATGAAAAATTTGAAATATGTCCAATTTTCTAACTCATCTTTTGAAATAGGTCCAATTTTTAATGACTTTTAACTTTTGAAATAGGTCCAATTTTTAGTTACTTTGGACCCATACCAAAATACCCCTTAAATTTATTAATGGGTCCCTATATATTCTGATGCAGTCTCATTTGTAAAAAAAATCCTAGTACCAGGTCAAGATCAGAGTAAAGTCTTCATTGTTTCACACAACATAATTTGGAAAGCCTGTGTCCTTGCCCATGTCTGATTCTTCATGTTTGTGTTTTGCGCATGAAATACGAATAATTTTAATTAATTATGAAGCGTGCGGAAAATGCATGATAATTAACCATATATAAAGCGACACAATCATATGATTTGGTGATCACGTACATTATTGAAAACACATGCCGAATATTAATTAGGATTAGTCAAGATTACAAACTAATGATTTGAGATATTGATTCGCAAGCGATTATGAGTTCACTCCAAGTTACTCACTTATGTGTCCCTTTTTTTGGGTGAGATTACACTTATATATATGTTTGTCTCTTTTTCCTTAAAACAAATAAATATGATGTGGGTCATATATACATTGGTGGATTATTCTCTAAGAACTTAAGCTTTGAGGTTAGCAGTTGTCTAACATGTTTTGTTAAGTTAAAAGTAAAAACAAATTGATTATCAAATGACTTTTTAAGTTTTGATAAGACTCGTGGTAAGTAAACCGCAATGTTCTAAAAATTGGCCTAGTTGGACGCCTAAACGATAGGCGGTGGCTAGACGTCGGGATTAAGCCATAATTGAGAGGAAAATCGAGAAAGGAATTAGGCGGACGTTGAAGCGGCTCTAGGCGGCCTACGCAGGTGATTAGGCATCTTAGGCGATTTAGTCTGATTATTTTATAATTTGAAATCATTTTTTTCCTGCTTTTCAATCTTGAGAAATGATGAACGGAGGGCTATAGTTTTTGCACTTTTTAGTTCCAACGAATAAGAAGAGATCGAGGAAGAAGAACGAAGAGTTTCTCTCTCTCATTCCCAACCCACGTGACCTCCCAACTTTCACCATTTTTTTTTTCGTTTTTGTAACTATTGTCCAATTAAGCTGTGCCAATTAAGCTGGCGCCCCTGCTTACCTTCTATGTGACCCACTTTGCCAATGTTTATTAGATCCCGCATTTGATACTATTATTTCTCTTAAAATTCTATAAATTTATACGAGTCTCGAAAAATATTCTTTAGAGTAGTACGAACTCATAATCACTTGTACAATGAACTCGTAATCACTTAAATTTTCATCTCATACAATCAAATTCACCAAAATACTCAACAAAATTTGACGATATTTTTATATATTACATGTTATATAAGAAATACAAATAAAATAAAAAACTGCTTAGACCCCCGCCTAAGCTCCTTCCAAACGTCCGACTACCATCTAGTGATTTTTAGAACAATGGTTAAACCTCGTTATAGCTAAGACTAGTCAACAAATTAGTTCAATCATCCCCGATCGTAATCGATCCAAACACATTTTCAAGTGGTAATTCACGCAATCATGTGATATCGCAAGCGAACAAGTCAGAGAATTCTCTTCCGCAAGTCCGAAAACAACCCCATCACTCTCGCTGAAACTACAAAACCTGCCAAAGCTCACGAGCTTTGGCACTGTCCATGATATAATGCAGCTCGTGTTAAATCAAATTCTACTAATGCACTCCTTCCCGTTGGGAAAAAGAGGGATCACGAAAAGACTCCGGATTAGAGAACAAAACTTAAGCGGCTAAACGCGTCGAAAATCTGTCTTAACAGCGACCCCCCGCCAATCCCACTTTGCCACCTGTGATCTACACGGTTTTAAGGACTGCCACAACATCAGTGCACTCACTCTGTGCTGTTTTGCTAAAGAGTCAGAGCTCAGTTTGCGGCCTTGGACTCGTGGACTGATTGACGTAGCCTTTTCTGATGTCGGTTAATTCACTTAATTAAAAAGATTTACATGATACGAGTATGCTATTATTGTGTTTTTTGTTAATGTTGTAATGTTAGGCAAAACAAAACTCGTATGTCCTCGACGTCGTAATATCGACTCTAAATTTGTATTGTTCGAGTCGCTCTCTTAATTAAGATTAGATTTCTTTCTTGTATTAGTACTACATTAGATTACAAACTATGAAAAATAAGAAAATTTGAATCGAGACGTATTAGGGCCACTCCAAGCTAACAAGGATTTCATCTTTGCGAGACTCAATGAAGGAACGTCTATCGTACGCAATCTTATATTTGCTTTGCAAATAAACTGTGTCCACAACTTGAACCGTGATCTTTCAATCACAAATGAGCAATTTTTCCATTGTGCGAAGACTCGCCCTCCGTTTTGCGAGGATTGAAAGGAGAATGTCTGTTGTACACAACCTTATCTCTTCCTTTGCATAATAGTTGTTTTCACGACCCAAATTTGAAAAAAAAAAAATGATGAAATACAAGACTAGAGCAATCCATGACTTACTGAATTATTATATTTTTGGTTTCAGAAGTGGGGGTCAAATTCTGTATTGTCGTAGCTATTGTATTTTTAGTTTTAGACAAAAACTTTCGTGATTCTTTTGAATAAACATTTTAATATTGTTGACGCGTTGTACTTGTTTATATGTTATTTACAGACAAAATTCTAGAATGTTTATTGACTGCCCTTTTATTCAAAATCCAATTAGAGTGGATTTTTATTGATTACAGCTAGATTTTCTCTTAATTGGGAAATTAAAGTTGCCCTAATCTTTTTCTTTCATAAAATTTCATGGACAATTTAAGAGGAGGATATAAAGGTTTCAAGACTTCAACTTGAAGTCATACCATAAGATTTTCTAATTAATTTGCTTCATTTTGATTTTTAGATACTAAATTTTATAATTTTGTGATGTTCATCTTAAATTGAATATCAATTGTTTTTTCTACATTGTGGCAAATCAAACAATTTAATAAAAATCAAAATCAACGCGTAAATTACTGATCTTGATTCACTTGGATATTAGGTTTTCTTGTTCTAGCAAATCACGTGAAGTATAGCAACAAGGTCACACCGTTATAATTAAGCATCAAACTCATCAAAATACATTAGAACATGAAACCTCCACCAGAGAGAGTGAGAGAGAGAGATCAAAAGTCTAAACCCACGATAGATTTTCAGCGTGCTCAGAATACGTGCACTACGACATATGTAATTATATAAATGGAGAAACATTTCATTATACTTGTACAATATATATGACGCACTGTCCTGTATGTAGGGCATATTGAAAAACTCTCCAAACCCACACACTCACTCCCTTGAGAGATTTTTCAATGTTCCCGTCACATGAGGAGGTATACCACGTGTCTCTATATAAATGGTTGGATATGTGTGTTAAAAGATTAATAACTTAAAAATAAAAAATTTTCACCACTTAGATAAAAACACGTGATGTACCATTCGTATTCCCGTCACAACTAAAAATTTTCTCACTCCCTTACTCATTCCCTCTTTCTTCCACACCAATATATATATATACCTGCCTAAAACCCAACAAATCCACCAAAATTCTGAAGCCTCCGTCTCTCTCACTTAAATCTTCCCCGCACCCAATAAATAAAAATAAAAAATAAAGAAAAACAAAAATGCAGCAGCACAAACAACTCTGTCTTGTGACTCCCCTCTCTCTGTTCTTTATCTTCTTCTCGTCTCTCAATGTAAGCCATCTAAATTTCTACCCAGATAACAGTAATCCAATTTTTTTATTTATTTCGTACCGTTTATGAATTAATTCATACTATTGACTAATTTTTGTACTGCATTGTTTCTGGGTACTTTAATTTTACTTGTTCCGACCGATTTGCCATTGTTATGACACAATGCAGGTTGCTATCGCCGCCGCCGGTGGCAGCTCCGGCGCAGCCGTAAACCCATTTTCGCCAAAGGCCTATCTGGTTCGTTACTGGAACAAAGAGGTCCGAAACGATGCTGAGAAGCCATCGTTTTTGCTCTCGAAAGCCTCGCCATTGGACTCGGTGGACTCGGCGGCTTTCGCAAAGCTAGCGGCTCAGAACGGCCTCTCGACTCGGCTGCCTGAGTTCTGCTCCGCAGCCAATCTTCTCTGCTTCCCCGATTTGGCACAGAGCCTAGAAAAGCACGACAAGGACGCGAATTTCGCGATCTACGCAGACAAAAACTTCACCAATTACGGCACCGATCGGCTTGCCGGAGTCGACTCGTTCAAAAACTACTCGCTCGGCGACAACCTCCCAGTCGACTCGTTCCGGCGGTACAGCCGCGACTCGGTCAACCACAAGGACCAGTTCACCAGCTACGCCAACGACGGGAACGTGGTGGACCAGAGCTTCAACGGCTACGCCGCCGGAGCCACCGGCGGCGCCGGCGATTTCAAGAAGTACGCCGACTCGGTGAACGTTCCCCACCTCGGATTCAATTCGTACTCGGACGATTCAAACGGGCGGTCCCAGGGGTTCACGGGCTACAGTGAGAACGCCAACGCTGGCGACCAATCGTTCACTGGCTACTCCAAAAACGGCAATGGGGCCCCGAACGAGTTCACAGGCTACGGAACTAACGCCAATGTCGTCGGGTCCGGGTTCACGGGTTACGGCCAATCCGGGAACGGAGCAAACGACAAGTTCAGTAAATACGGAAACGACCAGAACGATCCGGCGAACAATTTCCAGAGCTACGGCGACGGAGGCAATGCCGGAGTCGAGACATTCACCAGCTACAGAGAAAGAGCCAATGTCGGCGACGATTCGTTTCAGTCGTACGCCAAGAACTCCAACGGCGAGAAGATGGATTTCACGAGTTACGGCAAGTCGTTCAATATCGGGTCGGATAAGTTCACCGGGTACGGGAAGGGCGCGAAGGGGCAGGATATCGGGTTCAAGATCTACGGCGTGAACACGACTTTCAAGGACTACGCCAAGAAGGAGACCGTAAGTTTCACAAGCTACACCAAGGCCGGCGCCGGCTCCGTAAAAGCGGCGGCGGCGGCTAGTGGCAGTTTGGTGAAAAAATGGGTGGAGCCGGGCAAATTCTTCCGGGAGTCGATGCTCAAGAAAGGGGTCGTGATGCCAATGCCCGACATTCAAGATAAAATGCCCAAAAGGTCGTTTCTGCCCCGGACAATTCTCTCCAAATTACCGTTTGCCACTTCCAAAATCGCCGCCCTCAAGCAAATCTTCCACGCGGCGGATAACTCGACGATGGAGAAGATCATCGTCGACGCCCTGCAGGAATGCGAGCGAGCCCCCAGCGCCGGCGAGACGAAGCGCTGCGTCGGGTCCGCGGAGGACATGATCGACTTCGCCACCACCATCCTCGGCCGAGACGTCGTCGTCCGGAGCACCGAGAACGTCAACGGGGCGAAGCACGACGTGATGGTCGGATCGGTGAAGGGAATCAACGGCGGGAAAGTCACGCAGTCGGTGTCGTGCCACCAGAGCTTGTTCCCCTACCTACTCTACTACTGTCACTCTGTTCCAAAAGTTCGGGTATACGAAGCGGATCTTCTGGACCCGGTTTCGAAGTCCAAGATCAACCACGGTGTTGCCATCTGTCACTTGGACACGTCTGCCTGGAGTCCGACTCATGGGTCTTTTTTGGCATTGGGCTCGGGTCCCGGTCGGATCGAAGTCTGCCACTGGATCTTCCAGAATGATATGACTTGGACTATTGCTGACTGATCATGATGACGTGGAGGGTTAGCCCGTTTGGTTAATTTGGGTTCGAACTTGTGGCTAAGAAAGGTTAGCCCCATGGCTCGACCAAGAGTTTTTTTTTTTTTAACATTTGGAACATGTCTTAATTATGATATATGATCCTTGATAAATGTTTATGTGTTGCTTCCCCAATAATTGGAAGCCAAATTAATGGAGCAATGAGTTTAATCTATATATTATTACTAATTGTTTATTATTGCAATATTTTTTTTAATAATTTGGTTAGTTGGTGATTTATCCATTTTAATTTGAATATTAATAAATTCCGGTTCAAAAAACAAAACAAAATTGCAATTTTGTTATATAAGTGATACTAGGGGAGAGATTCAAACTCATTATAAGTAATTATGAAAATATTTAAGTTAAAGTGCAAAGGGCTAAAATGTGATGGAGTTGAAAATGAAGTGGCAATGTAGTACTAGCCAGTGGCATACAAAATGTGTTGGGCGTACGAATGTATACAACGAAAGGCGGAGGCCAATTCGGCCGTGTGGGTAAAAGATGAGGTGGTCCAAACTCCAAAGGGACACACGGTTTCTGCTTTGTTGCAAATTGTGGGAATGAGAAAGGCTTACGAGTTACGACCCATGAGGGACAGCTGTTGTTGGCGGCACTGTCCTTTCTTTTCTTTATTCGGAAGAGTCCATAAGAGTCACGCCAATCTTTTATTTTATTTCTGATAGTGAAAATTAATAGCAGTAGTTTTTGTGTTTGTTTATTGTTTTTAGTTATTCGTGAAAAATTTGTTAATAAGAGTTGGTTTGGCAAAAATACCTTTAAAAGGTGGTTACGTGTGTCATTCACGTGATAATTTAGCGAACATATTTACAATTTTACGGTAAACAAACTCGGAAACTAAAGTAAAAAGGTATGCAAATTTCATTGGAATAAAATGCCTTCACAATTTAACCCCCAACAATATTACTGGATGAGCGAGGGTGTATAGAAAACTTGGGAAGCCTGCATACAAAACACAACCATTGGGCATGCTGCGTGGGTGAGTGTGCATAATACGTATATATCTATTTTTTTTAATGTTTGTTTTTAACTTTTTTTAGGAATTTATTTCATATTCTGTTTTATATGTACATTGTATGATTAATTAATTTGACATTTTAAAACAATATAATCATGATATTTAATTAGTTTTGCATGTATAAATTAGGGTAAATATCAGTTTACTACTCTCAAGCTTCGTGATTTTCAACATTTGGTACATGAAGTTTTTCGTTTTAGAGTTATACATAAAATGTTAATTTTGAGACAGTCTCATACATCCGTTATTCTGGCCCGTTAACCGATGATGTGACGCCCATATAGACCATGACTGGATGCCACATATCATTAAGGGGTCCACATGGAAATTCAAAATTCAAAATTCAAAAAAAAAAAAAAAAAAAAACCCACCCGTCTTTTACCTCCCCCAACCCCTCCCTCCCTTCTTTCCTTTGCAACCCGTACCCTCCCTTCTCTCCTTTGCAACCCGCACCCCGAGCCTGGCATATTAACGAATGTACCCTTCCCTTTGTCCCTTCCGTTTCCCTCCTTATTCAATTTCCAATACATACCAATCCACGACGGTGTTTTTCCCTCCATTAATCTCAGTCTCAAAAGTAGTGAAATTTTAGAGAGAGAAAGTGAGAGGAGAGAGAGTGAGAGAGAGAGAGAGAGAGAGAGAGAGAGAGAGAGAGAGAAGTTAGGGTTTCAGCTCGGGTTTCACGATGGAAGGTCTCATCGTTCTAGATACGGAGAACGGCGGCGCTGAAGGTAAATTTCTCAAAATTTGATTTTCTTTAGGTCATGTGAACTCGACTGTCTGTTATTTTTTGTGTTTATTCATGAATTATCGTTTGATTTCCGGTATGAATTCATTTCTTGATTTAGAATTAAATGTTTGAGAGTTTACAAATTGGGACAAACTACAATTACGAATGCTGGTGCTGTTTGTGTGGGATTCATAGGGCTAGGGTTCGTTAAAGTTTGGAAAATTTTGTTATCGCTAGCTATCAAGGTTTTCTTGGCTAAAATTTGTGAAGGATATAGTGGAAATTTGTTGGATTTGGGGGTTGCAGAGGAAAGAAGGGATGGAGGGGGTTGGGGGAGGTAGAAGACGAGTGGGTATTTTATTTTATTTTTTAAATTTCCACGTGGATCCCTTACACGTGGCGCTACGTCATTGTTCATATGAACGTCGTGTTAAGGGGAGAGTTAACAACCAGACTAATAACTTGATGGTAGTAAACTGAGATTTATTCTATAAATTAATAGGGAAGGCATGCACAGCAAGTTTCAAACTTTATCAGGCTAAATTATCAATTAAAAAAAAGGTAGTGATTTAATATTGACTACTATATATTTAGGATGAAGGCCTTTAATTTTATATAAATATTGAATCATTATCCATTTGAAATTAGGTTTGAATAATAGTTAAATGTAATGTTGACAATTGATGCAACAACTCTTTATATGATGGAAAGCGAAAGTATGGCGGATATACGTTATCAGGTTTCAAGATCAATTAGAATTTAGAAGTGGACAATATGATGATGCTAGTTAGATCAACGTTATAGATTAAATTTTTGAATTGTGTGTTGTGACATTAATAAAAAATAAGTATATTGATTAACGTTAAGTAATAGTCTAATTATCAATTGATAATGCACAAGAAGGTTTTAGATCAAATTTGCAAATAATGTGATGCATCACCAATTAAACATAGGCCCTATTTGGCAACCCGTATATAGAATCGGATAGGATAAATAATACGAACCTGAGTGTTTGCCGTTGTTATGTACTAAATAACACCCAGATTAATTATACCAGCCCCACATGATTTATACGGTACACACCTGTTAATTTATCCTCCCTAAAACCTAAGGATTATTAGTCGAGTGAGAAACAACGCTCGCTCTCTCCCTATCTGTCCCTTAGTCGTCGCGTTCCTCCCTCTCGCATCGTTCGCAAGACTCATTCTTGTTGTCGTCGTTCAGCCGCCGTTGTTCTTCTTCTACTTTGCTCTACTCCGCCCGAAATTATTGGGGAAGTTATAGATCCCTTCAAATTAAGTTTTAGAACTCCATAATTTCTATAAAATTCTGTGAAATTAATGATGGTTGGAAATCTAGTTAATAGATTTGGTTAACAGGATCTGAAACCCAACGACCTGCAATCGCCCTTTCGCCAGAATCTGGAGCAAATCTCATCAATTCCCGGAAAACTTCAAGAGCCAAAAGCTCTGTCAATCCTCGAAGACGTGGCTGGACCTTCTTCTCCGCTTGAAGCCGCACCTTCACAGTGCCTCGATTTGTCGCAAAACACACCCTTAACAGATCCATGTTGTTTGCAGAAGATCAACCAAAAAGGGTTTTATGCCGAAGATGAAAGACAAATTAAAGGCAGTGCCATTTGTGGATTATTCTATCATTATTTTTCTTTTTTTTATTTCTTTTTTTTATCATATCCGGTATAAAACCAAAAATATAAATAATACGGTCATTAGTCCGATATTGCACCAAACGTCCGACTAATTTAGTCAGTACTATCTGGTGGCTATTTATCCTATCCGACATAAATAGTCAATACAGTCCGAGCTGCCAAACGAGGCCATAAGCACGTTAATAAATACTTAAGTAATAATTGTTGCAGTCCTATTGGAATAGGAATGTGATTGTGTAAATCCTAGAGAATATGGGAAAGTATCTTATATTCTTATTAGGAATAGATTACCTATTAAATGTTGTAATCCTAAAGGGTAAGTAATTAACCTTCCCTACTACTATAAATAAAGGCACAATGAGGTGAGATAACACACACCCACAATTACACATCTCTCTCTTCTCTCTCAATTGCCGCACCTCTCTCTCTCTCTCTTCTGGCCTCCATAATTGTTTCAGTAAATTATGCCTACAACACGTTATCAGCACGCTCTTGACGCTGCGCTAAAGATAGTTTATTCTTCAATAAGGGGAGTATTACGTTTTAATCATTCTTCTTATGATTAATTTATTGTTTTATTAAATTGATCTACATGTTATTGATTCAATTTAATTTTTCTATGTCGAACGTGATACAATGCATTGGATATACTATTTCGGCTTTCTGCAAAGGAACTTCTACAAATTCAAAGGCTTATTTGTTTTCTGCTACTCAGGTACGCTTAAAATAAAGTAAGATATTTGAAACGACCCATGAAGCATGAAAACATTCCCCATGATGCATGAACCCCCTATGTTTACATTTTCCTTCCGATATATATACTCATATATTCATATATATATATATATATATATATATTTTCATGCATCGCACAATTAAATTGTTATGTGGGATTTGTGAGTCAAAGTATAAAAACAAATTAGAAGCAAGTTAGGGTTTTCCTAAATCCTAAGGGATTTGAAAAAAAAAAAAAGAAACAAAAAGAGAAACAAAAAGGGGAATGGGGTTTGGTGCACCGCACCATCCCTGTGGCAAAAGGAAAACAGGCTTCGGCCTGATTTTGGTTTCTTTGTTGGGCCTGCAGCCCATGGCCTATCTCGGCCTGCATCAAAACCTGCCAGCCCTCGGCTGGGCACCTTCTGCAAAAAGCCAGCCCTCTGCTGGGCTTCCCGCGCGAGGCCCAAAGACCTCCCCTGCGCTACACACACACGGCCCCAGTTTTCTGGGCTTCCCGTGAGCAAACCACAAGGCCAGCACATGCTGGGCCTCAACCCGTGTACCCCCTTGGTCCAAACGCAATCCCAGCTACGACTGGATGGACTCCCACCCTCCCCGTGGCCTGCAGACCACCCCGAGGCTCTCTTTGGGCCGTGTGACATTTACTCAAGGCACCCCGTGCCTTCTCAAACCCACGACACCAAGCCCAAATTATTTTGGGGCTATAATTTCGATCCAATAATATTATGTTAATATTATTTTGCTTCTACAATCGACCCCGAATGGTCCCCATTTATTGAATTAATTAAAAGTGACCTGCAGTCCATTAATCTGATAATGAATCCAAAATTATTGACCTAAAGATCACTTTTGGACATTAACGATTCAATTATTTATCTTTATACTTTGAATCGTCACATACTTTCGTAGTAACGAAGCTCTCACACTTGAGTTCCCGAAGAACCCCAAATCCACTACACTTAGTTGGTATATTGCATTTTGTGTTTCTTGCAAGAACCACGTTCATAAACTAAATCGAACCTGTAGTTTCGAATTTAGTGCCTTTGAAACCCGAAGTTTTCATAAAACAATACACCCATGAAAACTCGACGTTTTTTATGAAAACCATGTCTTAGAACTCGAATGTTCTAACTATGATGCATATGGATGTTTCATTCCCATAGCACCAATCACAATCTTGTTCCCTCCAATTCAGTAGATTGTCGAACCGTCATAAATTCGATTTTCCTGAGTTGGACGTTTCTAATAGAAACCACTTAATGTGGGGTACAAGACTTTAATCTCCCAAGAAGCTGAGAAACCATTGAAGCCAACAATGGCATGGAAGAGCTGAATAAGCCTCCGCCATGATCTTCACTCAAAGACTTATGCCCGAAGCATTACAAATGGCAATACCTCCCGAACGAGTATTCCATGGCTCTTTGGCCCGCTTCTACGGACCGTGTAATCATGAAAAACATTGCCTGAAGCACACCATGATTACGTCCATGAATGAGTACAATTCTGAAGTTTATAAATCCGATTGAATTTTGACTGGAGAATATTTTTCTCGTCCTTCCATGTTTCTAACTCGCTCCTGAAGCAACAACAGTGTAGAAAACGGAAGTTTGCCAAATTCTCGGATCTGATTACTACCACAAACGAGAGAAAGGTATGGACCTAGTTCGGCTGGAGTCTACCAAATGGCTCAACCCAGTTCGGTCAAAGCCTACTGAACCTAAGTTTGGGTCTGTCTCTCTCATAATCCAATTTCGAGTTTGTTTTTACAACATATGGTAGAATCAGGGCTAGCCAAGGTGTGGCATCATGCCCGAAGCATGATCCTGGGTACCTAAGACCTAAAACTTCAAGAATAAGGAATAATATTCCCCAACCTTAACCCTGCAGCATCCATTTCCGTCCCGATGGAATAGATTATTGGTTATGCACATGTTCGTGCCCCTACCAATATTGTTAAGGAGTACCATTCTAGTAGTCAATATGTGAGACTGATTTTGCTCCACCAAACATCGTTGGAATAGTAAAATTTTGACATGGATAGCCTTGATGGCCGAATCCACCTAGTAACTTTGCTTACTTTGTGAACATTTTTCCATGTTCTTGGATTCAAGTTTGGTGTATGTTTTACTTATGGATAATCTTATTGATATTGTCCTCGAATATGAGTTAATTGAATCATGTTTCTTAGTACATGTGACCGATTCAATTAAACACGTGATTAGGTTGAAATGTGGGAAAGTTAGTTGTCTGGATGAATGCGTACTACGCACACTAACTTTACACCTAAATCACATCTCTAACAACGACTTCAGGTCTATCCAACCTGATTAAGAGCAATGGCATGCTCCTCGTTGTATGAATGGTACTGAATCACCATTTAAGGGACCTTAAATTCTCCCTGATGTTGAGTTTTTAAGGATATTCGAGATGACAATGATCATAAATGAAACCACTGAAGAAAATAGAGTGAAATATCTTTGCACCACCTCCAAAAATGAACCTGAAGCTTTGATTTGGGGCCAATGGGTTGTCTCCCAACTGGGAATACACCACATGTGGCTAGCCTGTAGCCTGGTGATTGAGCAATTTACTTGCTTTGGCACGACCTTTTGGGACACTTAGGTCGATCAATGATGCAACAACGCATCTCCTTACCCGAAGTAAGGATCTTGTGCCTACAAGCGCACTTTGCGAAGCGTGCTCATTAGGGAAATTGATTTTTTAAATCATTCCTTGCAAAGATACGACACGACTCTCTTTTCACAGTGGATTCAAGGGAATATACGTGGACTAATCCAACCAAAATGCGGACCATATAAAGACTTATGGTTTTGGTTGATGAATCGACAAACTGGTCACATGTTTGTCCACACACATTACTGCTAAACCCTCTGGCCGATTAAGGGCTCACCACCCTACTTATCCCTTAAGGTCCGGGAGACTGGATAATGTCGAAGAGTTTATATCGACAGTTTTCGATAAAGTATTGCATGTCGTTTTGGGTTTATAATTGAACATCGAATTCCCATGTTCATCCCAAATAGCCTCGCCTAGTGATCATAAAGCGCAATTTAAATGATCGCCCGAATTTTGGTAAACGTACCAAGTTTTCGGTTTCTGCCTAGGGCTATGCAATCCTTGTACGCAGTGATGAATGGTCCGCCTTGAGGCCCATTGCCACCCAACCTATATGACGTTACAGTTGGTTACTGGGTACGAACCTGACGATTTTCGTATTTACGCATTTGGGTGTGCATTCCATATGCCAAGTTGCGCCGCCGCAACGTACCACCATGGGTCCTCAAAGAAGGATGTGTATCTTTTGTCGATCATGATTCTCCTTCATACTAGCTCTCTTCGAGCCCTTGCACGCGATCTCTTTACCGCTCATTTGCGGGTTGTCACTTTAATGAGACGCCGTTAGGGGGAGATAAGAACGTCAACGTTCCTGTAGAACGGCGCGAATTTGCGTGGACGTTGCCCACTATGTCTCATCTCGATCCCCATACCGCACAAGTGTGATAAGCATGTGCGATGAATTCTAGAATTCAGAATGTTGTTCCAGACGCATTCCTCTGATATAGCTAAAGTGACAAGATCATATACCAGCTGCAAACATGCCTGCAAGGATAGACGTACTTAACGGACAACATCCCTGGAGGGTGTGCCGCCCCTGTTGGACGGTTTGGACGCCCCTGTTGGACGGTCCGGTACACCGGCGGATAGCCAATCAATCTGTCTTGGCCTGGAGCACGACAGATCATTCGATTCGTATGATTCACTTCCCTGGAAGAGGAAGACACGGCACAACAATGAATCTGAACTCGATCGCTGTCTCAAATCATTTCCATCTCATGAGATTAATCCGGATTACTCCTGAGACTTGAAGTTCTTGGTCCAGTATACTAGTTTGGGTGAGCTAAATGGAATTGAAATGAGATTATCATCGATGATGTTTTCACTTATATGGTAGCTACCGACATAAATGAAAAGCGAAGATATCGAACTGTGTTCCGTTGATTAAGTGACAACGTAGAACTGATTGGACAACTGAAATTACAATCCAGGTCAAATTCCTTACCAAAGTGTGTATTGGACCTGTCGTTCCTACACTGACCAAGGTAACCATGTTATGTTACAAGTGGGAAAGGAAGCGTTATGAGATGAATGAAATAGTGCGATATGATGCACGCCTTATGGCACAAGGTTTCTCTCAAAACGTCCTGTGATTGATAGCAGCATTACGAAATGTGGTTAGTATTTCTCCATAGGGATATAGATACAGAGATTGACATGTAAGTTCCCGAAGAATTACATGGACTGGTTCAAATAGCTCCAAGCCACAGAACACCCTCTTAACTCGTTTTGAGGCGTTCACTTATGGATTGAAAAATCTGACGGATGTGGTATACCCGTCTACGTGATTATTTGATCAGTCAGGGATATGAATTATGCCCTTGCGTGTTAAACTATGAAGTCTTATTCCAAATTGCTAGAGTTACAGTTTTTGTCGTTAACACGAATCTCACTAAGACTCCGGAAGAGCTTGAGAAAACTGCCTCGCACCTGAAGATGGAATTTGAGATGAAGGATCTTAGGAAAACTCGTTTATGCCTTGACCTGAAGTTGAAGCATTGTTCTGACGGTATTTTGGTCTACCAGTCAAACTACACCCCGAGTGTGTCACCTTTGAGTATACCTTTGATCGTCCATACGTTACATGCAAATGAGACTCTTGAAGAGGTTATGGAATCCGAAATTCCATAACTAAGTTCAACTTTGCGCTTCGTTGTACTTAGTTCATTGTATTTAGACAGGACATCTCCTTCGCTGTTGATCTTGGTAAAGATGCAAGACTGCGCCTACACGCAACCACTGAATTGGTATTAAAGACGTTCCCTGAAGGTACTACGAATTTGGGCAAATCAAATCCCAACGCATCTCGAGCGGATCCAACCCCCTGATCCTCGAAATGATGCTTGCCTTGTTTGTTATACTGACGCAGGTTACTTATCAAACCCGCACAAGGCAAAACCCCGAATGGTTATGTCTTTACCATAAGGGATATCGCAGTATCTTGGAAGTTCACGATATGACCTTAGTTGCGAAATCTTCGAATCGTTCCAAGACTCACCTCACTTCACTACGCCACACGTGAGACATGGTTAGGAGTTCTTGTTGAGCATATTCGAAGTACTTGCTGTGTTTTCATCCATCGTTGAGTCCCAACGACGATCCATGAAGACTATGCCGCATGTATCAACCCGACCAAGCCATGATACATCAACGAAGCCAACGCCAAGACATATTGCGTCTACATCTACATCAGCAAAGCATCAGGAGATTTGAAGTCATGCAAGCCGATCTCAGACAGCCTTGCCAACCTCTACACGACGTCACTACCGAAGTCAACCTTCCAGAAGCTTGTCCAAGGAATCGGTATGTGCAAATTATCTGAATTGAATCGCTTGTAGTTCTCTTATTTAGAAGTTATGTCTAACTCAGTGGGAGTATCCAGAAGCATACTCACATGATCTTAATGTACTCTTTTTCCTACGATTAGGAGCATTTTTCCCATTGGGTTTTTGCTACCTAACGAGGTTTTAATGAGGCACCCATCCTAGGATGATCATACTCCGTTGAGTTCACTACACTCGTCCAGTTTGACGTTTATTTAAGACATTATGCATATTTTCTTACTTTTCCCTTAGTCTATGGGTTTTCCCCATATCTTGGGTTTTACCATAGCGAGGCTTTTGTGAGTTTTTACACATGCATACTTCAAAGTAAATTTGAGACTCGTGATCACCCGTTGTGCCGATGATTTCATCAACTGTACTTGCTTCATCACTGAAGACCTGATGCGCCATTTACTTTAGTATTTACACACTCAAGGGGGAGTGTTGCAGTCCTATTGGAATAGGAATGTGATTGTGTAAATCCTAGAGAATATGGGAAAGTATCTTATATTCTTATTAGGAGTAGATTACCTATTAAATGTTGTAATCCTAAAGGATAAGTAATTAACCTTCCCTACTATTATAAATAAAGGCAAAATGGGGTGAGATAACACACATCCACAATTACACATCTCTCTCTTCTCTCTCAATTGCCGATGCCCCCTCTCTCTCTCTCTTCTGGCCTTCATAATTGTTTCAGTAAATTATGCCTACAACAATAATTTAATTATTAACAATAATGTTATATAATTTATAAAATATAGTTTAAAACCCTTTAATTATTTTCACAAAATATCCAAGACGAAAATATCGGATCCATAATTCACTTTGGATCCTGAAGTTTGAATCATAAATGGCTATTCATTTTCAAGAATGTCAAATCAGTCATGTGGCTTGAATTGGATATAATCATTGTCGATGTTTATTGACAAACTATCATCATTGTCAATCTTATTGACGAGGTATCTTTACTTACCAAAAAAAATCTTATTGACGAGGTATCAATAATGTATGAATACATCTTTCAAATCCATGTACAGTTAACTGTCTTATTTTTTAGTTTTCCTCTAGCGCTGTTTAGGCGTTAATTGACTGATTACCAATGTAATTAATTTTTAAGCGTTTAAGAAAATAAGAAAAATCATCTAGACTTGTCGATGCATCTGTTTAGATGGTGATTTTCGGGTAATATGCTAAGAAGATTAAATTTGTAGACACAGTTTTGGAAACTAAAGAATATGGAAGTTGATAATTGGTTTGTTACTTAAAACGTTGATAAACGTGTTCATTTCTATTGGTGACACATCATTTAATTTACAAATTTAGTTTTTTCAGAAAATTGATACCTTCCCGGCGGATCTGCTTTGCAGTTTCCATGCATGCACAAAAAGTACGGTTCTTGGATTCCATCGATTAGGGTTTATACATATAGGAGCTTTAAGATCCTTTTTCCAGGGATCCTTCAATCTCAACCGTTTATCGTATATCGTGCGGTCAGTTTTCGTTAGATACTATTCATATTTAATTTTAAATTTTAAATTTTGAAATGATTTCTAACCGCACGATATACGATACACGGTTGAGATTGAAGGATCCATAGGAAAAGGATCCGACTTTAAAGGAGGAGGACGTGATTTTCTCAACTACCTAGCTGCTGGTGCTAGTATATAGGTGGACCACAGACAAGACAAACCAAGACCATCACTTCTTGCCATACATTTGGTAACTATGATACGAAGCAAGAGTCCTTTAGGTTTAGGGAGGAAGCTCTGCATTTCCTTTCCCACCATATCATAAAACCAATGCCCACTTTTTGGCCGTGATATCAGACCAACCACTCTCTGCCTGTCATAAATTTCCAACACACATATGGTGAAGAAAATTTATTTTCGGAAATTTTATAGTACACCAGAGTATTTCTTTGGGAATTTTTAACCGTATTTTGATTATTTATAATACACCGAAAAATCCCTATTATCTTCCCCTTTCCTCTCTTTTTCACTTACAATATACGTACATTCTTGTATAAGATCTATTCTACATTGTGTTTCAATGGTCGGAACTGTCTAATTTGTAGTTACAGACATCTTTCCTCAAAACTCATGATAGAGATTTTTGTTGGTGTTGCGTAAACACAAAATGCTGCAAGATGGCGATGGGTAAAGATCACGTTGCTGTTAGGGTGCTGCAACAGTGCTTTGAAGTGTGAAGAGAAGTTGTTGAATCGTGAAAACTACTTTTATGGCTTTTGATTTTTGAGTTGTTGGGTCAGTAGTCTCAGCAGATTCTCAGGACCCGGAGCGGATTAAATGCAACTAGCTAACTGCATGTAGCAGACTCCCCCCCACCATAACTCTCTGGTGTCCAATTGTGATGACTGGCTTTACAGATATTAATTTCAATTTCGATAAAATATTGTTCTAGTCTGGAAGGCAAAGCAGTTGACGCTGCAAATCCTAGCTCAAGAATATATTAGAATGCGAATCAAGAGTAAATTGCGTACGATAGACGTGCATGACTCTTGCTAAGCAGAGAGTCTTGTTGACTTTAAGTCGCAAATCAATTGCTAAAGATGAAGAGGTTCAATATATTTTAAGCTTTTATACTAAGTTTTTATCCCTCTATATCATATATTCTCATCCCATTTATGAAAAAAATTCTTGAGCCCGAATGTCTAGACAACGTCTTAAATTAAGTAAAACGTATATATAGCTTCTAATCATTTTTATTACAACAATTTTCTTTAATAGAATTTCTTCGCTCATGAGACTTAACATGTAAATAGCTTGCTACAATACAAAATATAAATTGTGAACATCGATTAAATACAATTTAGTGACAATAGATGGATTGGCAAAAATATCTTTAAGCTCTTATGCTAAAATTCTATCCCTTAATGCGGATACTCGCAAAACATAATATTTGTTTTTCTTTTAAATACAACGATATTCTATTCTTTGAAAAGAAAGAGAGATTTATGTAGCTGATATTTTATTTGCTCAAATTCAAAAGACAATCCTAAAATGGTATGTTTTTCCCAACTCCAAGTATGTTAAATGGATTGTTGATCAAATGGTTAAAAGGGTGGTCAACAAATTTATGATTGTATGTATACTTAACAACACTAATATAATTCAATTAGGATTAGCTTCTATTTGCAAAAGCAAATGAAAACATGGTGTGTCCTTATCCAAGAGGCATTGCAATTTCCAGATGAGTAGATGAGGATATAAAGTTATAAACAATGTTTAAAAGCTTAAAATTATTCCAATATTTAGTTGTTAGAGAAATGTTAAGGATACTCTCTTAAAAATGAGATTTTCCATGAACTCTCACAGTTTAACATTAATTTATTTCTTTTTTCATGATGACATGTTTTTCAGATTAAAACAGCTACGTGTTTCAAAATGAGGATATCATTAACGTTAAGCATAGTGCTTAATGTGCAATCAAGTTCGAATTGGAAGGGAAAATTTGGCCAATAACATCACCATAGATGATGACCTACTTTGATCAAATGCATGCTTTTATTCAAGTATTTTGGCTATAACAATTAACATGGTGTTTACCAAATGAATGGTTTACTGTTTATAGTTCCAAACTTTCAACAATTAGATAACTTTTTTTACAAGATGAGATTTAAACTGTGATAATTTACGATAGGGTATTCAAATTTGTGTGCCATGAGGCACACTGCAATAGCTATTTTTTTTGGTAAAAAAAAGTTTAGGAGGAGATTGGTTACTCTCACTACCAGCGACATTGCTGGAAGAACTTTTGCGTGGCATCTAGCTGTCATCTGCCCCCAATATAAATTTACAGATCGCACACAAACGAGAACTGACGACATGACTTGAATCTTGGTGAGGTGACAAACAAAGCAGGACCTTACCAACTTAGCCAACCCTGTTTGGCCTGCAATAGCTAATTTGAGAATATTACAAGCTTAGGGTTTACTTGGAAGTTAAGCCCAAATTCCCCTATTTTACATTAAAAACGAACTTAATTAAGTACTTACAAGTAATACACGTTATTGGCCCAACTAAATATTTGTGGCAAACCACATGAGACACAGTATTCATGACAAAAACGATATGTTTATGTGAGTCCTCCTTGCGTCTAGAAGGGTGAACTACTGTGACAAAGTCACCGCTACTCGGTTTTCTAAAGAAAAAAGGAAATGTTTCTTAGGTATTTGTGGCTTAACATTACATATGAAAGGGCATGAACGGGTGTGAAGAAGCTAGTCTAACTAATTAACAATGGAAAGGGATATTGAATTTCAGGATCCAGTTTTGTGCCAATTATTTAAGTTAATAAAAAGCCCATGGGCTTACCAACTCAGCCTTTAAAATATTGGGCCAATAGGCATGTGGTCCATATATGTTGTCAGATTCAGCCCACAAACAATTCTTTGACTGGGAGTCCAGGATCAAAGCTTTGAGCTTTGGAAAGGAGTCGAGGGAGACAGACATGGCGGCTAACTGCGCGAGGCGAACCCTACAATTCTCTTCAGCTTCTGCAAAAACCATTCTGTCCCGTCCACCGTCTTCACCTTTCGCCTCCAATGCTTCTAAGCTGACCGAAATCACTTCCCTCAAGCTCGCTTCTGCTCCTCGACTCGCTGCCCAGAAACTCAAGTTCTCAAGGTTCGATTTTTATTTTTGGAACTTTAATTTTTTTTACAGATGTTAGCAATTAATTGAAAAAATTAAATTGGAAAACTGAATTTTGGGTCTTTGTGCAAACGGGTTTTTTATTTTATTAATTTCGGTTGTATGATTAGTGTTTTTTTGTTCTTCAGTTTACTGAAATTTCGAGCATTGTTAGGAAAACAGATGAATTTGTTCCTAAATTTATATTTAGTATAGTAACTGGAGAAAACATCGTTTGTGTTCAATTCATGAACTTGTTGTTGTTGTTGTGGTGGGTATTAAATATAAACTTGCGTGTTGGGAGACTTTAAAGGATTTGTGTTTTAGGCTTCCGGTGGAGTTAGGCGGTGCGCAGTCATTGATCCCGTTGCACAGTGCTACTGCTTCTGCATTGTTCACGTCGCTTCTGTCTTTGCATAATACCAGCTGGGGGTGCCTATCAGAAGGTACTCTTCGGAATTTTACGTTGGTTTTCATACAGTGAATTATTTGAATGTCGTTGCATATTAAATTTATCATTTCCGAGAATCCATAGCATGCCTCTCTTCAATAGTTTTGTTAGAGAGAGTGTTGTACTCCCTGAAAATGAACAGGTTGGAACACCGTGAATGGGACTTCGGAATTATTACCAGGCTAAATGGTTGTTACCATGCCATGAACGGAAAGGTATTTTTACTGCAGAAAGGGTGTGAATTATGAGATTTCTGTTGTTACCCGTTTATCAAGTGAGTTGAGTTGGACCTGCGGTCTACTGATGTGTGATGCTGCACCTAGTTTTTAAGGGGTTGCATTGTGTTTTCAAAGTATATGTCTCATGTTATTTAATAGTGGTCGGACGGAATTGTGTTTTAGCAAGGACTGTTCTAATAAATATGACCTCATTGGTTACTCTGTCGTTTATTTTTCCATGAGAATGCTAACATAAGGGTTCTGTTAATATGGCAACTCATCTTTTAATTTGGTAACTCTGGTCACTAATAAATCCCAAATCAACCTAAGCCCTAATTGCAAGAAGTAATAACTTTCATGAAGAAGAAGAAGATGATGATGAATGCTTAACAACCTTTCTAAGGATAGCAATGGCTACTTGAGCCCCACCAATCATAACATGACATTTGGTACCTAACCGTCACTCTCCCATACTTTCTGTTAATGATGGTTTCGTTACTGATGGGTGATTGCAATCAGATAGTGTTGTCTGTAACGATGTCAGATAATTCTGTCTCAATGAGGCTTATTGAAGCATGACTCTATGTCGTCCAGACTCCCTTCATTTTCTCACCTTGTATATTTGTAATTGGGTGCAGGTTTTGCAACTCCACTATAGCATGGCAACTGAGCTGCTGTTTCTGGGTACACGCGGGATCATGAATGCAAGAGTTTGTTTCTGATTGCAATTGAACTTTAATGGAACTTCAAAAAGTAGATTTTCGTTTCATTCTTTCTCGATGTTGTTCATACTGTAGTTATGATGATCTGACATTCTGCATGTCCTCGTTAGAAATTTTTGAAAACAAGAGATCGGGAATATCTTGGTACAACTCTGCGACTAGCTTACTGTTGTTTTTGAAACAATTGGTAAATCGGCTATTATGCTCACTGGTTTTGTTGGCAATAAAGTTTGCAATACATAATTGTATCATGACAGGGTCGATTACCTTAGAGTTGGTTTGATAACCATTTCATTGTTAGATTTAGGTTTTGGTTTTCTGCAGTGGGAAAATATTGCAGGCTTTGTAGTATTAACCTTACAGGAGCCAAGTTTAAAGCGAGTAGAATGCAAGTTGCTTCTCATGGTTTTTTAGAAATTGTGTGTCTTCAGACATCATTAGGTGCTCAATTCTTTTAAATCTATTGTGATTACCTATTGACCTGGTAAACGGGTCGAGTTTGTTGTGTTCGTGTCATATTCGTTATTTTAACGGATTTAGTCATGTCAAACTCGTTATCTTAGCAGGTGACCTGATAATGACCTGACTTATTAACTGCTCGTTTCGTGTCGGGTTAATGAGTCATGCAAGAAATTGTCATGCCTTTTGTCTAGACTTGGCAAACGGGTTGTGTTCGTGTCTTTTACATGTCATACCTATTATCGTGTCAGGTGACCCGATAACGATTAACTCATTAACCGGTTGACTCAGAACCTGTTATTTTTCGTGTCGGATTAACAAGTCAACAAGAAATTGCAAGGCTTTGTGAAAGCTACATTGCCTAATTTTGGAATTTTAATTATTTCAGTTCGTTTTAATTGTGAGTCTTGTTGACAATCAACAGCTCAATATCTTCGTTTCTCTAATTTTCAGTTCATTGTAATTGTGAATCTGGTTTAATTGGTGATATCTAACTGGAACATTTGAATCTGGTTTAATTAGCTACATTACCTACAAAAAAAAAACAGCATGCAGTTCTTTTGACATATATATAAGAAAATTTATGAGTGTTAGAGGACTAAATAAGAATTAGGTATTTCCTATGGACTGGTAGGCAAAGACTCTGGTGTCACTAGAAACAAAAATTTACATTTGAATCACGTCAATCAAAAGACACATTTAATAAAAAGCAAGAGATACTTCACGTATTTTAATCTCATCCGACCTTATTATTCATTGTGAAAACTACTAATTAGACAACCATACCAATTATATTCTTCTCATTATCAATATATCTTCTCTTACTCTTCTCAAACATTTTTACACACATTTTATACCCCTTTAATTTCCCATTTGGTAATCGCTCTCTTGTCCACACCATTTTTAAGCATAACCTATATAAAAATTCAAACCAATTCCAAACAAAAATCAAATTAATAAAATAAACAATTTCCCCTATATTTTATTTTTGGTACAACAATATATTTTACATTAAGAAGAATATCACTAAACCGTAATACTGAGTGGCACCTCTACCCATTTTTTGGATCAATGAAATGAGCAAGTCTTGATTTTTCCATTTTGGCGGTGTCAAATAAGATTTTGGAAGTTTTAACAAAACACTCCCGGTACTGTTCATTTTAACAAAAAACCACATTTTTACCTTTAACTGGTACTATTCACTATACCTTTAAAAATGACTTTTCATTAAAAGAGAAATTTTTTCGGATTTTTCGTTAATTTCCTTAAAATTTTAGGTATCATTTTCCAAAGATGAAAAAACATTGATTGATTGATTCTTTTTCACCAAGAATTCAAAAAATAGTACGTGACGCACCAGCAAAATCTGACCGTTGCCTCAACGTTCGAAAATCTCCGAATTTTTAAAAAGTAACCTTTTGGCACACATAGCTCCCGTTGCCAACGGTCAGCTTAAACCTCACCTACTTCTTATCCCCAAACCCCTTGACAACTTTAAGAGTTAAGAACTGTCCTCAACTCAACAAACTCGGTCGATTTCCCACTCAAATTTGGTTGATTTCCGACAAAATTGCTACCTGGGTTTTCAATCCCCGACCGCGATCGTCATCTTCCCCAATTCAAAACCTCGAAAGGGCGAAAAATGGCAGCTTTGGCACCGGGAATTCTACTCAAGCTCGTGGACGGCATGAACACAGGGGTAAAGCCCACGGGCGAGCACCGGAGCGCGCTTCTGCAGGTCACCGACATTGTCCCGGCGGACCTCGATGAGAAGAGCCTTTGGCCCATGCAGGGCTTCTACATCAAAATTTCCGATTCTTCCCACTCAATTTACGCCAGCCTTCCTCCGGAGCACAATGACTTTGTTCTCAGTAATAAAATGCAGTTGGGTCAGTTTATATATGTCGATGGATTGGAGCCTGGGTCTCCGGTGCCGGTGGTGAAGGGAGCCAAACCGCTCCCCGGCAGGCATCCTCTGATGGGTACCCCGGAGCCGTTGATGGGGCTGAGGGAGAAGGGAGAAAAAAGCGAACAAATATCGAATTTGAAGCCTACTAGAAGGGGTTCTTGGGGAACAGGGCTTAATGGAGCTGATGGGGTTTCGTCTCCCATGGTGTTAAAGCCTGTTCCTTTGGATTTCGATCAGTGCACTCCTGTTAAAGAGCGAAGCGGGCGAAACGGGTCGATGTCTCCAATGATTAGGGGGAGAGTGGGAAGAGACGGAGGGTTGAATTCGGGGATTAGGAGTTCATTTGGTGGTGGACTTCTGGCTAAGATGGCAGATTCGAAGGGAGGGGAAAGCCCTGCGTTGAGAAAGAGCTGTGTCACGCCATCTATGTCGAAGTTTCCGAGAAGCAGAAGTGTGTCTGATCGGGAGCCAAGGATCCCAATTAGCCCCTTCAACTCAGCTGTAGGTACATTGCTCCTCTTTAGCATATTTTTCTGAGCTGCACCGATTGATTTTTCTAGTTGTTAGAATTTTTGTTTGTGGAAGAATGTTTGCTTTTTTTTTGTTGAATACTGTTGTATTTTGTTGGCTGAGAATGCTAATTCTTGCTTTGTTGTAGGAAAAAAAGAAGAGCTCGACTCCACCGCGATTACGAAATGCAAGAGTGGCAACTTCACTCAATGTGGCTGGAGATGCAGCACAGAAATCCTCCAACTCGAAGGACAAAAACATGAATTCTCAGCAGCAGCCGCAGCCTGGTAACTTGTGCGACGAAAACAGCACTAGCCTCCCCATGAATTTACCAGGAAGGCTCAGCTTGCTTGGCAAAGTAATTACTTTCATCTCCAAGTGTTGCTTCTAGTTTACGACCGAAACCAATTTTTTTTGGGTTTTGACTCTTGAGATGAGATTATATTTATGCAGGAAGCTGTGCAGCATAGAGAGACTGCTCAGAAGATTGCCCTTAATGCACTCAGAGAGGCTTCAGCTACCGATACCCTAGTTCGATCTCTCAAGTAAAGCGAATCCCCTCCTTTTTCTTATATAGTAGTGAAAAATTTAGCTTTGAGATATTTGTTTGCCAAGATCGATACCAATGCTTGCTTGTGCAGGATGTTTTCAAACTTATGCAGAACTGCTAGAGCAGATGCCCCATCAGCCTGCTTTGATAAATTCCTCGAATTCCATCACGAAATTGTCCAATCAGTAAACGATATGGGGTCGATACAAGCAGCTACTTCAGCTTCTGAAATGACTCAGACTACTCCAAAAGTTAAGCAGCAGAAAGATAAAGATCAAGATGATGAAGAATTTTCCGTCCTGCATGAAATTGTTCAAAACTCCGTGAACTCTAAACTAAACTTGTCGAAAAGAAGGTGCGCATTGTACAAATCAGTTGCAGCCGTTCCTGAAAGAAGCGAGCAGAAAACGGCAACGTTTGAGAAGCTCCTGAGAAGCTCTACTCATCAAAAACCAAAAGCACCATCCACTCCGCTTGGAAAGCTGAGTCTTGAAACCATTGGTGAGAACGACGAAAACAAGAAGCCGGCTTCTGCTAGTTTAAGCAGCTTAAGCAACACAATCAGGTTGAGTAAGCAGATCGAAACGGAAGCTGGGAACTGGTTTATGGAGTTTATTGAGATGGCATTGGAGACGGGGATGAAGAAATCAAAGGGCACGACAACGGATAAAGATATCCGAAAAGTGCCTCAATCCGTCATTCTCAGATTGATTAATTGGGTGGAAGTAGAACAGTGTGACAGCAGCAAGCGGCCAGTGCATCCGAAAGCAGCCCAGTTGGCTCGAAAGTTGAGGATCAAAGTGAAGAATCCTTGAAGTGTTGGCATTGCTAGTGTTTGCGTTAGTAACATTATTTGGGGATTCTTTCATCTGTTGCATTTGTTTAATTGAAATCTCTTATTTGCATATGTTTTCTAGCATGTAATGGTGATTAGTATATAGGGTGTAGTGATTCAATATAGGGTGTAGTGATTCAATATAGACTATCCCACGTACACACAAATAACTCTCTTTACGTCACTCCTGATTTGTCATGCTAACTTTGGCCCACTTTTGGTTTCGTTCTCTATCACAATACCCCCAATTCAGGCGCCGTACCTAAGAACCTCTCCAACTTTAAGTACTACCTTGTCAATTTGGCATCAACGTTTAGTCATTTTTAGTTTTTCAATCTTGAAAAAGAAAAATTGGTTTTATGAGTAATTCAAGTGAAGCTCAATACATAAATAGAAAATTTAACAAAAAATCAACAGAATAACCAAATTAATTCGCGAGAGCCATTTTATTGATGAATTTTTATTTCATAGACCATTTTAGTTGAAAGATTCAATCCCAAAGAACCAAAAATTAAAAATTAAAAAAAAAAATCCTAATTTCTACTACACAAGTCGGAACAAAAAAGAAATAAAAATGTATAAATTTAAAATACCAATAATACCCCTACTATCCTTCTCCTATCCGGCGTAGTCGGTTTTCTTTCCCTCTTCGAATTTCGAACGCAAATCGAAACCCCTGGAAAACCCCAAATTATTCCAAAACCTCAACCCCGCCAAGAATCCTCCTGTGCCCGCCCTAGCGGCTGCCGTTTTCCTTCTCCAAGCCGCCGGTGAGTATCTTTCTCGATCCCATTCTTATTTTTTATTTCCCATCCAATCCCTCTTCCGATTTCTCTTCATTCGATTTCCAATTTCAAATTTAATGTGTAAAGTCTCAATTTTTCAGCGCAGGGACCAAATTTAGGACTTAGGGTTCGTCTTTGTTTCTATGAATGGATCTTCTCCGAGCATACTCGGATCAAAACGACGAAGAATCGAACGAGCCAGAGGAGCACAACCAAAACCCTAAATCCGCACCATCGTCCCCAGACGCGTCGCCGCCTCTGCTCCTCCCCGCCAAGTCCGCGGCGCCCAATGTCGACGACACTATGCTGGCCCTGGCGGTAGCGGGGGCCAACCGGTCTTCCACCCGCCCCATCGACCCGACCCAACACATCGTCGGCTTCAACCCCACGTACGACCAGCTATGGGCGCCCATCTACGGCCCATCCCACCCGTACGCCAAGGACGGCATCGCCCAGGGGATGCGCAACCACAAGCTTGGCTTCGTGGAGGACGCATCGATTGAGCCCTTCGTGTTCGACGAGCAGTACAATACTTTTCATAAGTATGGGTATGCTGCTGATCCATCGGCCTCTGCTGGGTACAATTATGTTGGAGATTTCGAGGCCTTGCAGAAGAACGACGCCGTTTCTGTGTATAACATTCCCCAGCACGAGCAGAAGAAGCGGAAGATTGAAAAGAGGAAGGAATTGGACGAGAATGAGGGTGAGGATGAAGATATGGACCCCGAGGAGGTCCAGAACCCGGCTAGTGACGTGTGGTTGATGAAGAATAAGAAGAGTCCGTGGGCGGGAAAGAAGGAGGGTCTGCCGACGGAGCTAACTGAGGAGCAGAAGAAGTATGCCGAGGAGTATGCCAAGAAGAAAGGCGAAGAGAAAGGGGCTGGCGATAAGGGTGAGGCTGTGGTTGAGAAGACTACGTTTCATGGGAAGGAAGAGAGGGATTATCAGGGTAGGTCTTGGATTGCACCGCCGAGAGATGCCAAGGCATCTAATGATCACTGTTATATTCCAAAGAGGTTGGTGCACACTTGGAGCGGGCACACGAAGGGTGTGTCTGCTATTAGGTTCTTCCCTAAGTACGGGCATTTGATCCTCTCTGCCGGGATGGATACCAAGGTGAAGATATGGGATGTTTTCAATACCGGAAAGTGTATGAGAACTTACATGGGTCACTCTAAGGCAGTTCGGGATATTTGTTTCTCTAATGATGGGAGTAGGTTTTTGACTGCTAGTTATGATAAGAATATCAAGTACTGGGATACTGAAACTGGGCAGGTGATATCTACATTCTCAACCGGGAAGGTTCCTTATGTTGTCAAGCTGAATCCAGATGAGGATAAGCAGAATGTATTGCTGGCAGGTATGAGTGATAAGAAGATTGTTCAGTGGGATATGAATGAGGGGAAGATAAATCAAGAGTATGATCAGCATTTGGGTGCTGTGAATACAATTACATTTGTGGATAATAACCGTAGGTTTGTTACTTCCAGCGATGACAAGTCGCTTCGCGTATGGGAGTTTGGGATCCCTGTGGTTATTAAGTATATTAGCGAGCCTCATATGCATTCTATGCCATCAATTTCACTGCACCCCAATTCCAATTGGCTTGCAGCACAGAGTATGGACAATCAGATTCTGATTTATAGCACCAGGGAGAAGTTTCAGCTCAATAAGAAGAAGAGGTTTGCCGGGCATGTCGTCGCTGGGTATGCTTGCCAAGTCAATTTCTCGCCGGACGGACGGTTTGTTATGTCGGGTGATGGTGAAGGTAGATGCTGGTTTTGGGATTGGAAGACATGCAAAGTCTTCAGAACTCTCAAATGTCATGAAGGGGTATGCATTGGGGCTGCATGGCATCCCTTGGAGCAAAGTAAAGTTGCAACATGTGGCTGGGATGGCTTGATTAAGTATTGGTAAGTAAAGTTTGTAACACTTTAGGCCGCTTTGTAATCATTCATACGTGCAATACTTGGTTTTCTGATTTATGTGTCTATTAGTTTAATTAGTTGTTGTAACCGATGTGCCTATATGCATTCATGTCTGCTAAAAATCATGCCATGAATTCGTAATGCCAACTTTTGATGCTCGATATATCTGGTATGCCAACTTTTGATGCTTGATATGTCTGGTAGCTAAGTAGGGTGTATTGATGTAATGCGATGCTCTGTATATTTTGTGTATGTAGCAATTTCAGGATACCAAACTTGACCTTGTTCACATCTATTCTCTATGTTTGAGAATTATAAATGTAGGATTCATACCTGAGATGTGTTGCTTTCTCTCTGGAAGAAGCTTCTTTTCCTCCACCCACGACACGGATATAGGGTGGAGCAGGAAATATTTTTTCTTTTAATGCAGGAATGTGAAGCAATAATTTTGTTTTAGAAAAATATAAGTTTTGAGGATGGGAGAAATCCCCCTCCCCCCCCTAAAAACAAAGCCTTGAACTCGTACCTCATACACACCCTGTTCCTTTATTTCGAAGCATTCTTTCTTTCCCTGCCTAATTGTGCTGTAATGTCAAAATTCAAAAGTTCTCTCTGTGTGCGCATGTGTTTTACCTTTATTTTGAAAAACATCAGAATAAAGTCAATGTGCTGACTTTATTTTATCAAACCTTAAATTGATAAATGCTACTAAGATGAATGGAATATGTTTTTTGTCGTGCATTATATCGCTTAAAACAAGTTCGTCACTTCTCATGTTTGCTAGTTTAGTTTGAGCTATCAAAATTAGTTATGCGATTGATTTTAACGACAGTAGGTTCCATCCCGCAATCAATTCATTGGTTTCATTGTTCGTTAAGAGATATTTCAGTTGCTTTACGCGCATGTGTACTAGTTGACTAAATTTTTCATACCTTGCACTCTCCTAGAATATACGAAGCCTGATTAATCTTTTCGTGTGGTTTACAGGGACTAGCCGCATTCCACTTCGGTTTGGATGAGGGACGATACCTTGATTTACCCTTTTCTGTTCCATATGGGGGGTATAGTGCCGTTATCATCGGATGTACCCATCTTGGGGATTGCCGGACTTAAGGTTACGTATAAAGATTGCAGCACAAACTCAGCCTACATCTTTATCTTACTACAATCACCATATGTACTTGTAATACGAATTTTTCGGCGTTTTGTTGAATCTGTTCTTGTAGTTTGAAGACTTTTGAGAAGTTTTACAGGAGTAACGTTTTTGCAAATGTTTATGTACTTGTATTTTATTAAGACTTTGAGAAGTCGACAGCCATTGATAGTCCTCCTCTGCTTGCATATAATCTTGTAGCAAAAACTGCACCTTTCACTATATGGTGCAATACATGCATGTCCCACACGTTGAAACCTCAGTGGCAGGTGGAAAATATTCGACTTTGGTTTGCATTTTTATCCACAAATTATCTAATGAGGAACTAATCTTACATGAAGGTAGCAGATGTGTCGGATATGAGTGACCGTTAATCCGCTACTTACATTCTGCAACCATCCCTTAGATTTATCCTGCATTGGACTGGGATATGAGGAATCGTTGATTCGCCACTTACATTCTACAACTATTTTTGTTTGGATTCATAAACATAAAATTTTAATTTGGAATTTCGAACCTTTAGTTTCCAAGTTTCAATTTCATGTAAATATGTGTCATTTCCAAAACATATCATAATCTCAACCGCCTCACCAAATTATTTTTGCTGTACTTCAGGTCCAACACAATTTTCACCTTTAATTCATGCATTTTGCTATAATACTTGCACGTATTTAATACAGTCACAATCTTGACGGTGAAAAAATGATTGTATTAAATACAAATATTCACATGCATACATCTGACCGTCAGATGGTCATATTTAAGTTGCACGTTCGAACAAAAACTGTTAAATTATTTGATTTAACAGAATCTAACAATTTTTGCTCAGATGTGTAACTTAAATGTAAGACCAACAGAGTTTGAAAGTGGGAAGAAGGCTGCAGGCAGTGTTGACATAGAGTTGAAAAACACTGTAATTTTTTTTAACATTTTAATTAAAAGTTGAAAATCCACAGGTGGAATCACTTTAAACAAATATTGACATAAAGGTGGAAAAGTAGATGTAAACGTTTGTGGGAATATTACCATTCTGAATGTCCATCATTATTGTTCAAATAAATTGCTTGTCCCCACTTTCAACACCTCCTCCAGCATTATTGTTCGAATAAATGTTTGTGCACACCGCCGAGGTTTGGCCTCAATGGGAAAATCAAACAGAGAACCTAACAATGTACTTTCACAGACCAAGAACTACGAGATCACTCATTTTACTCTAAAATAACTGAGTTGATTTTATAAAAAGTGAGTATAAAAAAAGCTGAGCTCAAAAAACCGTTTGGTAAACACTTAAAAACAACTTATTTTCACGGTTTTGATTGAAAAAAAAGCTGAAAACGTGACGCAACAAAAATGAGCTTACCCTCACAGCACAGCAGAAACAATTTTTTCAAAGCACATCAATACCAAACCAGCCCATTACTCGTGTGAAAGGCTACAAGTGGGTATGAATCGACGACGTTGCTTGTGTTGGAGTAATTAGTGAAGCATAAGTTGGCAATGCAATAAGGATAATCCAAATAGCAGCACTCTTCAGGGAAAATGGCAGGAAATCACTATTGGAAAAAGCATCTCTTAAAAGCATAAGGTGTAAAATGGTGAGCATTGCGTTAAGTCTATCAGCACTATCTTTGTTCCGTACTATACAGTTGAAGCATCATGCTAACTCACCAGAAATGGTCAGTAATGCAGACGACTATGATGCACGCCTTGTCCTGGCCAATCTGGTATCCTCTTAGCTCTCGAAAAAATGGCATTTTAACCGATTTTCCCACGCTATACAATGCTAAACTCAAAAGATCATTTACACCCTGTCTGAGCCATACATGGATGGAAGACCTGATCCAATGCTGAGTTAGTTGCTACATCTGTGCACCGGATTCAGTCAGTATCCCATATGCCGGTTCATTCTTCAGAAGCACCAACCGCTGGAGCAGATTCTTTTGAGAGATTAACAACATATGCATTTCGAAATTCTTGCCTGAGTACCTTCCGGATTTTCATTCTCAAACTTGAAGCTGCTTCAGGTTTGAACCACCGCCTGCCAAACTGGGAGTTCAAAATAATTAATCGAAGACACAAAAGTTAAGAACAGAAGAAACATGTTTGAGATCATTCTACTTTCTCTTTAAGGACAGAAAGGTTGAGAATAGATGAAACACTACCATTGACAAATCTTTCCTTTTCAGCCTTTCAGGGGACTCTTCGATGAAGCGCTCCATGAAGAAAAGGACAAATAGACCACAATCATATTCATTTCGCTGTTGGGGGACCTGGTGGGAAATACAAAAAGAGGTAAGCTTCAAACCAACCAAGGCAGGCTAGTCATTCAAGCCCAACATGCCCCGCACTTTGGGGATAGCTGGGTATTCTTTGGATGTTAGCAACCTTTCCAACTTCCTAGCCACAGTGAAATTTGAAGTTTTAAGTGTAATGTCCAAGAGCTTTATGATCTTATACAATTTTAACACACAACGTCTCAAAATTAAGTATATACAGTACTTGTAATTCTAATAATCATATGCCAATGGAAATGTGGAACAAATTTTCTTTTTTAATAGTAATGGCATTCTAACATTTAAACTTCAACAATTTAAGAGCAAAATGTACCGCAAGTTTTTTCTCTTCAATTTTTTGGGGAAGTTGCTTCCATATACTGTCGGAAATAGGAAGATCTGAAACGGCAACTTCTGGACCCAAATAATTCCATTCTGCTCTCAGATAGCTGCTTAGGACATTAGTCATCAATTCCATCACCATTAACTAATTGAAATAACCTAGCAAGACGTAAACAGATTAAGGGCATGTTTTGACTCACCTTTTAATATTTTGAAAAACTGATCTAGGAGAATGGAATCCGGATAAAGAATCTAAATGAAGTACAATGGGTCCTGATTCTTCTTCCTTGTCAGGGATGCAGATAATCACTAGACTCCAATGTTTACTGGATACGTCAAACACCATAATGAAATCATATGTTTGGTAGTTTAAGTAACAAAAAAAAAAAAAAAAAAAAAAGCTGGAAACTAGGATACAGAAAACATACCACATTAGTTTATCAATACATTTGAAAATTGATGAATACTAAAACACTGAGAGAAAATGATTTATACAAGTTTTTTTTTTCTTGAGAACTTTGTGTTTATACCATTCATCCGAGTTCAAAAGTCAACCATATTGATCCAGCCTCATCTTAGTTAGATACAGGATTTATCCCGCTTACTGCTTTTTACTACAATGGTAGCAACTATATAAAAGTCATTAGTCATTGGCAAGGCAGTCAAGTCAACTAACCATGCCAGACACGCAAGTACAATAACTTCTACCCACATTCTCGTGAGCATTAATCCAGACAAGGCTTCCAACATTTCATCCTTTTTCTTCTGTTAAGGAGCATCTCATCTTTCAGCACTTGATCAAGTAAAAATTAAAATTAAAAATAAAATATATCAAATAAGCATCAAGATGGCAAACAGTTTATTCCAGTTATGAGCTTTCTAGTAAGTATTTCCATTGTAATCTGCCACATTTTTCTACCCATGAACAATCTTACAACTACAAGTACATAATCTTAGCAGTAACAAAAAGACTTACTCTTCATTTATAGGAATAAGTACATATGCCTTCTCAAATATATTAACACCCTTCCACCATCTCCTAAACTTGCCAAAACGTTTATCCTTGTCGTCCCCCTACATAGTACAAGGGAAACAAGCTAGGAAAAATGAGCATGATATAGCCATTGCATGATATACTGATATGTGTGTGTATGTACATATATATGTATACATCATCGGAATATGATTAGTATTTTATCATACACAAGAAAAACTGTCTATTCTTGTGAATAAGGGCTTTTGACTCAAGATCTAGGCCAGATGTCTCCACTCACTTTCTAAAAGTGTAAAAGAAATTATATGGTATGAGTAGTTTCCTTAGTCTCTTAAAGACTTTGAAAGTCTCGACCATATTGGCCGATCATTAAGCACATAAAAAATGGATTTTGAGTTTCTAAAACAAATGGATTACCAATTTTACTAACCCAATTTTTGGAACAGAAACAGCAAGCACAGAAAGTAGAACAAGATAAATACTTACCTTGTATGCTACATCCTCCTTGAGTTTCTCATAAAAAAATGTATTAAAGAAATGAAAGTTGTGTAACGCTCTGTCTGTTGGGGATGTTTGTTGTTGTAGATATCTAGTCAAAAGATATTGCAACATCACATATATGATATGGGAAAAGATAGGAATGTATGTCCGTTATTGTGACCTATAAATCTGCATTTACATATACATCTAAAATAGCTTACCGAATGTAGAAGTTCATAATAGTTGATGTCAAGTAGCCTTCAGGATCAAGGCACCCAATGTCCACATAACAGATTTCTACAGATTTTGGATCATTTCTGAATAAGACAAAAAAAAAAAAAAAAAAAACAAAACAAAACCACATGATTATCAGTTGTGCTCTATATCCTCAACATTCAAAGAGGTCTCTTTGCATCGTCTCCAAAAAGGGATTTTGTACCTTGATGGGTAGTAGATCTTAACCTCGTTAATGCTGGAAAAAGAGACAAGGTAAACGGATTATTGTTAAAATCAACTTCAAATTTGGCTAAGTCTGAAACACAGTAAAAAAAAATAGCAACAGTTTTTTAAATTATAGGTACCCCTCTGGAAGTTCTTCTTCTTGCTCTGCTGTGTCCGCAGGTTCAGCATCCTCCTCATCCAGAATTTCTACAACGGTCTGACCGTGCTATAATCATGAAACTATGGATTTAATTACTAAATGGAGAAGGTGAAAGGATATATAATATATGGCAGGACAAAAACACAAAGCCCATAAGGCAATGATCACACTATAATATATCTAATTGTAGCAAAAGTTTCACCCACCAAGACAACTTTTCAGTAATTCCAACATTTCCAGTTAAAAAGAAGGTGCCTAGATAAAATGTAGAATGAAACACAAGACATTGAACCTTTTGATGCCTCGAACCATTTATTTGAGAAGCATCATTCCAGCTGGAAAGAAGGAAAGGAGAGAAATGCAAATTATTACATAAAAGGGGTATTAGCCATTAAGGCTATCTAGTGTAGTTAGAATTTCAATAGAAGATAATACACTGAAAGCGAATGAGGTAAAAGAAAAGACCGTTACTTTCTGCCACAACTAGACAAGTCTTCTGCAACGTGGCGAAGTGAACAAGGGAAAGAAGCCCCGCCTTTATGACCACCATTTGAAAGAGAGCATTGTTCTCGTCTATGACTAAAACTGCTAGAGCATTGACGAGGTACGTATCTTGATGAAGATCGACCTTTCCGTCCTCCTTTTTGCAATAACTCTCCATTGCTTTTCATGCTCTGCCGGTTGCATGGAAGAAGAGATGATTCTGTTTGAGTTTCACTGGCTGTCCCAGAATCAGACTGCATTAAGAATAGACTGAAGCAATTATATTTAAATTTTAAAAGCCACTTATTCAAACAATAAAGAAGAATGTGGTGGATCGCATTACCTTTTCTTCCATCTTTTGTTCAAAATGGCAAGCAAATTCAGACTTTGGCTTTGCCAGAGGTGCTGCAGCCTCATTTTTGAAGCCAGTCGAATCATCTAGAAGCCACATTTAAGTTTCTTAAACACGAGTTCCGCAAAACATATAAAATGATATTTGCAACACCACAGTACTTAACCATGCAAACAATCCGTAGCAAATTCTGTTCATTTCATGTGTAACTTTTTAGTTAACACAACATATCGACGATAGAAAGGGCTTACCCATGTTTCTGTTTTTACAGCTCGTGGCTTGTGCGAGCTCCTCCCACCTACTGGTGTTCTATTCAATGAAAACCAAAGAAATTACAGTCAGAAGACTCGGAATCAATTTTGATAAGCACTTTTCCGAGAACTCGGAATCAATTTTGATAAGCACTTTTCTGAGAAGTACTTCTACATAAACATTCAGAATTCAGATTTCCAGCAATTCCAACCACACTGAAAAAGGGTATGAAGCACATCAATATAAAACTAGAAATGAAGCATTAAACAACGCCCCCCAAAAAAAAAAAAAAAAAATTAAAACTTTGCATTCAATTTTGCCTCCATTTTCTGAGAAACCAAACAGAACAGAAAAGCAAAACGCACCTTTTCGAGCCGACTGCGTCTCCTCCGCTCCTTTTCGTCCTCCAAGTGCATAAGAACCACCCGGAGCTTTTCGCCTTTGTCCGGCAAGATGCGGCTCAGTTTCTCAATGTTACTCTTCTGCCGCTTAATCTTCTCCTCCAGCTCGTGATCGTCTATGCCCTCGAAGAAATAATCCCGCTGCTGATCACCGCCCCCCATTCCGGACTGCTTCGGCGGCTGCTCCTCCGCGGCCGTAGCTTTCCGCTTTGATTCCGGCAAAACCACCCTCTCTAGCGGGTCGCGGCTGTCGTCGAGACAATCCAGCACCTTGCTGACATCGATCCTCCTCTTCCTACCCGTCTCTTCCTCCATGCAGAGAATGCGAAACCCCCAAAATGTCTACTCTCCCTCTCTCTAATCGGAAGCTCTCACACTCCCTTCTCACCGATTTTGATTTTATACTGACTCACCAGCTTCTCATGTCACGACAAAATCAAAAACCTAATAAAAATAGTATTCCATAGACCAACTTTTTAAACCAAATACGTTACATAATTTATAAAACTTAAACCAAAAATTAATTTACTTAACATTACTTGAATAATGTTAGGTAGACCGGGCTAACCAAACTTTCATTTTGTTTTCGACTTTAGCTAAAAATCGAATTATTGTAAACCAAATTAAACCCTATTGTTTAAGGTGGTCTCAATGTTTAAGAAATATCATTACATTTTTATCCCAAAAAAAAAAAACTCACACTTTACACCGTCAACATTTGGGATCAATTGTAAAATATAATGTACGAGATGTTACTTTGTTCACAATGGGACTTAACCCTTTTGACATCGTTCAATTTACACATTTTATTTGACTGATTATCTAATTAATTATTTAGTCTAATGCGTGCCTTCTAAACGTAGTAATCGTTCCATAGAAAATACACAAATGTTTTACATGTGTGTCCTGCACTTATAACGTCATTAGTTAACGGTTATCTACAATCAACCTAATAAAATATATAAATTGGATGTCAAAACATCAAGGGATAATTCGAGAAAATTAAAAACTCAAGTGTCCAATTTGAAAAACTTGGACTTAACTACATACACAAAGTCAAGTGGGGACCTAGAAAGTGAGAATTTTATGTCATATCATGCCACCATAATGTAAAATCTACTTTAAAGTGAGAAATTTTTTAATGTGTTCGGAACATATGCGGTACACCACCTGTATAACTGGAGGAGAATTTTATTTTTCAAGTTGTTAATTTATTTAACTCAAGTATTTCACTACTTGTATAATAACACGTGGTATACCACCACATGTTCTATACACACTAAAAAATCTCTTCTTAAAAGTAACAAAGAATTACGAATGCATTTTTGGTCATCACCATAAATTATGATGACATACACCTAATTAATATTATATACCACGAGTAAATTTAGTTTTTTTTTTTCAAAATTAAAAATATAATATAACACGTAATAGACGATTAATAGCAAAAATACTCCCAAGAATTAAGGCCTATATGTTCTTTTGATTTTTGTTGGCCAATCGAGGGGCGACACGTATACAGCTAAACAAACAAATTTTTTACTTGTTCCCGAATGCAAACTCTTCTAATTCGTACATAAACTCTCCCCTTCTTGTCTTTCTGTCACTCTCCCTGTCATTGTTTCTCTCTCCTAGGGCACAAAAACAGCAAAAATTCACCCGCAGATTTCAATTCTTTCTAGCCATGGCGGACGCTCCTTCTTCTCCCGCCACAAACCCACTGTCCAATCCCCAATCCGGTAACCCTAATCCCCAATCTAACCAACCTCATCCCGCACCCGCACCCGCCTCCACCACGCCACCATCACAATCATCGTCGTTATCATCCACACCTATCACCGTAAACCCTGATTCGAATCCGCCTCTAGTATCTCTGCCGCCTCCACCGTCAAATCCTTCAATCTCCTTCGCGCCTCAACAGGTTTCTGGCGCTTTACCGCCGGTCGCGCCGTCTTTCCGGCCGCTTCCACAGTTCACTCCATTACCGAACCCCGGTGTGCCCAATCCGAATTATCAAATCCCCGGTGTCCAGCCGCCCGGTGTGAGCTCCGGAGCTCCGAAGGCTCCTGGTGTGCCCCCGCCTTCCTCGGCCCCGCAGAATATGATGCATTATCAGATGCAGCCTATGAGACCGTACGCACCGATGCCTAATGGATACGCACCCATGTCCACTGGTGCTCCTCAAGGCGCCTTACCTGGTGGGTTTTTGCTTCTCTCTATAATCCCTTCGTTATTTCGTATGTTTTTTTTCTTCTGCTATTCAATTTCAATTCAATTCCAAATATTTGTATTTATTGTTGGTTCTCGTATTTCAATTGCTTGGTGCTGTATTGGTATGAGTTGTTCAAGAAATACTTAGGTCCAGTTGATTAATGTGCCACACGGAATTGCTTGAGTGCATCAAGCTTTTGGTTTTTGTTTCGAAAAATTGAAAAGTAAATAACTTTGTTTAATCTACGGATAGCAATCAAATTAAGACTAATGGTATAATACAGTGGGAAGAGTTTGCTAAAGCAGAGTTCGGAGTTTGTTAAGAAAAGTTAGTGTAGTGTGTTAGATTGAGGGTATCGATGACAGGATGTTTTCTCGTACAGTGTCTTGATTGAATTCGGTGAGAAAGGTTGGAAGGCTTGCTTCATATTGCTTTGAGAACCCCCCCCATCTACAACTCCTTTTTTGGTATGCACATATTTTGAAGTTTTATTCAAGCTCAAGTTGGTCTGGAGTTCAAAATATAAATGAATATTTCCAAAATTCGGAAAATTTTACTGTTCAGTTTGTCATGCTAAAGTTACATTACTGTGTCGTGTTTATTTGAGTAGGATGCTTTCTGGTAATTTTAAGGATACTTTCCCTTTCATGGGTTTATGAATTGCCAGAAGCAGACCATGTTTGCAACTGAGTGCTCATTGCCCTTGTGTTCTAAGGTATCACAATCCTTCCGACTGAAGTCTTTCTATCCATAGATACATATATATGTCCATCATCCATTCATCCATCCATCTGACAGTCAATCAATCTATTTATATATACATTTAGACATCTAATCATGTGTTTATTTGTGCGTGTTTTTAGTACTTTGTGCATGTTTGTTAAAATTTTGTATTTAATCTTCTAATGTTCTCATGCTGCATTGCCTACTGCTAACCTTTTGAGATGAATTAAACTGTCGGTATATCAAGTATGTGTAATTCTCATCAACCCCTATATGCATGAGATGTTGGAGGTTTTATTTTACTTGAGAAGGCTACTTTGGTCTAAGTGGATGTGCAAGGTAAGCAGAATTTATTCATTCATGGTTTATGAGCACGATGCTGCTTCTTAATGTTTCCTTCAGGTTATCTGTTCAGCTGGTGGTAGTTGCTATGCCTGTGCTGCCATCTCTAATATGCTTTTAATGTGTGGTAACGAAAGTCATTATTTAGAGTCATACTGTTTTTAGGGTCACCTATCTATCATTGGATCCAGCTCATAAGTGTTCTCTGACATATTTGCAAGATATTTATTTGTGTTTTTGTAGGACTTCCTCGTTATCCTTCATATCATCCAATGATTCGGACCCCGTTTCCTCCACGCCCACTGGGAGCAACTGGTTTGCTTCAGCGTCCCCCTGTTCCTGGGATTCCTGGAGTTCGCCCGATTATCCCTCCTGTTGTTAGGCCAATTCTTCCTATTGTCGCTCCAGCTGAGAAACCTCAAACCACTGTTTATGTTGGGAAGATAGCACCAACAGTGGACAATGAATTTATGAAATATCTCCTCCAGGTGTGCTGTCAAATTACTGCAATTTCTGTTGTTCTTTATCAATTTTCCCACTGTTTTGTTATGTTACCCAAATTTATAAGTTGACTTCTGATGGCTTACCTTTTGTGAAGTTGTGTGGACCTATCAAGAGTTGGAAACGTGCTCAAGATCCCACAGATGGGACTCCTAGGCGCTTTGGGTTCTGCGAATTTGAATCTGCTGAAGGGGTTCTTCGGGCATTGCGTCTTCTCACTAATTTGAGCATTGATGGGCAGGACCTTGTGGTATGTCTTGATTCTAATTAGATAATTTGTCAGTTTAATTGTGTTTTTTTTGTCATTGTCATTATGGTGCAATGGAAAATCTCACGGCCTTCCTTAGTAATCATGCCATATATACTTCGCCGCGCGTTCAGCTTTGCTTATATTTATCTCTTTATATTTGATGTTGTAAACATAAACAGTTAAATGTTAATCAAGCAACAAGAGAGTATCTGGAGAGGGTTGTTAAAAAGAAGACTGAAAACTCAAAGAAGCTCAAAGAAGCTGAAGCAGCTGAGAAAGGGGATGGAAGTGCACTAGACGTTGAGAAGAATGTTCCTTCAAATCCTTCTGTACAAGACTCAAAGGAGGAAGATGGTAATTCAAGTAACAAAGAAAATGACCCTGCCAATTTTGGAATTGTGACTGACGAAGACAAGGAAGCTGACCGGGAGGCTATGGAGAAGCTTACAAGTTTGATAGAGGAGAGAATAAAAAACAAACCTCTCCCTCCTCCGCCACCTACACCAGCCCCTGGTGATGGTACTAGGAATTCAAACTCAGTGCTGCCAGCTAAATCAAGGGATGGAGACTCTGATGTTGATATAACGAGAAATGGTAAGTCTCATGTTTGTACTCAATAAGCAATGAAGTTGTTTAGAATCATTTATTAGTGGCAGTTTGTAGTTATTCTTATAGTTGGTACTTTAACTTTTCAGACGCTTATGATGAAAAATTTGATGAAGAGATAACTAGTGACAACAAAACAACAAGTGAGCAGGGGAGCCCTGAAACAAGCTCACATGATAGGAGCAGAAAGCAAGATCGGAAGAGCAGAGACAACGAGCGAGATATGAAACGGGAAAAGGAGCGTGAGATTGAAAGATATGAAAGAGAAACAGAGCGAGAACGGGTACGGAAGGAGAAGGAGCAAAGGAGAAAACTGGAGGATGCTGAGCATCAGTATGAAAAATGTCTCAAAGATTGGGAGTATAGGGAAAGGGAGAAAGAGAAGCAGAGGCAGTATGAGAAGGAGAGGGAGAAAGAGAGGGAACGCAAACGGAGGAAAGAGGTAATTTATGAAGAAGATGATGAGGATGAAGATTCCAGAAAAAAATGGAGGAGAAGTGCGTTGGAGGAGAAGAGAAAGAGGAGACTACGGGAGAGGGAAGATGACTTAGCTGACAGGCAGAAAGAGGAAGAAGAAATTGCTGAGGCCAGAAGGAGGGCTGAAGAGGAAAAGCAGCTGCAGCAAGAGAGAGATGCATTGAGGGATTTATCTGGCCATGTTGCAAATGGAAGCGAAACAGCTGCTTTGGCTGAAGAATTCGGTGTGCAACTGAAAGATAAGGCAACTGAACAGGATAATGGGGGTGATTCTGGTCATGAGAATCATATAGGTAAATTACTCGTGAAGTTATTTATTGCTTTTATCGTTGTTTTCTTTTGCCCTCCCTTTTCTTTTTCTTTTTCTTCATGTCATTTGACTTTGATGCAACAGGTGATGGGACTTTACAAAATGGTAACAGTGGTGATGAGTCGACCATGACATCAGTTTCTGCATCAGAACCGCAGCAGAGTGGCAGTGCCCCAGCAAAGAAGTTGGGTTTTGGCCTAGTGGGTTCTGGAAAACGTACCGCTGTTCCTTCTGTTTTCAATGAGGAGGATGATGATGCACACAAGGACAAAAAAATGAGGCCCCTGGTTCCCATTGATTATTCAACCGAAGAGCTACAGGCTGTCCAACCAATTTCTGGGACAGCTCCATCAAATTTGGTTGCCGCGGCAGAATTCGCGAAGCGAATATCAAATGCTAGTTCTAAAGAAGAGAAGCCAGTTATAGAGAAGGAAAGAAGTAGACGTTCTAATGATAGGTCAAGCCACCGGGATAGGGACCAGAATGGTGATGACTCTAATCGCACTAGAGATGAGCACAAGGAGAAGACTATTGACCGTGATACAGATCGAGACCATGGGATGAATAAACCAAGGGCAAAGGATAATAAGAAGCTTTTGGATGCAAAACAATTGATCGATATGATTCCGAAGACAAAGGAGGAATTATTCTCTTATGAAATAAATTGGGCTATTTATGAACATGTAAGCACAGCCCATGATTTTAAATTCTTTTGTTTAAACTTGCAAGATTTGCTTCCTGGTGATCATTCATTCAAATAGTCTAATAACTGCTTGTACTGATGTCTGATGTGTTCTGCTTTCACAGCATGCACTACATGAGCGCATGAGACCGTGGATTTCGAAGAAGATTACGGAGTTCCTGGGAGAGGAAGAGACCACGCTGGTAGATTACATTGTATCTAGTACCCAGGAACATGTTGGAGCAGAACGCATGCTGCAGCTGCTTCAATCCATTTTAGACGAAGAAGCCGAAATGTTTGTTCTCAAGATGTGGAGGATGCTCATCTTTGAAATTAAGAAGGTAGAGACAGGTCTGGCTCCAAGAACAAGAACTTGATTTTCTTTTCTTTTCTTTTTTGTCGGTTGTACTTTTGCTGCTGTAGACCCGAGTCTTGTTAGTATAATACATCCTTTTGGCCTCCCCACCCTTGTTACCTAGGATGGATAGCATAGATGGCCGTCAAGGCTAAAACTAAATTCTTTCTGTTTGTATTGCTTCCTAATACATTTTGTTCCATAAGCTATTAACGCCCGCTGTTTTGTTTCCTCTCTCTTGTGGGTTGTTTGTAGCTTTGGAATCTATTAGATGTCCTATTGCTGATTCTTTCCAAATTTTACTTATATTTATACTGGCACTTTCATTCAGGCCATTGTATTTTGCAGTGCATGACAGGGGAACCCTTCCTACCATTACACTTGTGTTATTCTCTTTTAAGAACGCCAAGCCCGGGTGCGTATTATTTTTGTTTTCAATCCGAGGGTGTGTTTTGATTCACACTCCCGCTTTCTCATTCTACGCTTCTCCCTTTGTTTTTGTTCCTTGACCTTCCTCTGGTTTACCGAGAAACGGGAGTGCAAAAATCACAGTTTGATGCCAGAATTAGAGCTAGCATGGTATCCGATTCAAATTCAGGTTTACATAAAGATGAACACATTGATAATCAACCATTTACATTTCATAATCCATGTTTAAGAATCAAAGGGAAATATTATTAACAGTTGAATTACAAAGCTATACAGAAAAACAACTGAGCCAGCAGTGGGATCTCGGGAATAGCAGGTTTTAGAGTTTTTAGTATACATGCAATTTGCGGAGCAATCAGATGACCCAGAACCAAGATACAACTGAGCCAGCAGCCAACCCCAGAACCAAGAACAACACGATCACGATCCCGGCGGTCTCGGCATGTTGTAATTGGACAACTTTGGGTGCCAAAATCATCAACACACTGGTCAAGTAGCCGTTAGTGAGTCCCAAAAGGCAAGTTAGTATGGTCACTGGAATCTCTGTTCGGAAGAATTTGGGGCCGTGCAAGCACCCGTAGAAGAGAGGAAAGAAGAGCAATCGCACAACTGTACTGCCGATTGCAACCTTGGAACTTTTGGGGAGATACACACAAGTCAGAGACTTGCCAACGAGATCACACACATTGTAGCCAGCGATAAGGATGATCGGGTACCAATCCTTGAGAATTTGAGAATGCACGTCTTCAGTAATGTATCCCGGGAATATCGACAAAGTCACGATATAGATGAGGAGGATGCTCACTCCATACCACTTGACTCTATCGACTACGTGCCACAGAGTTGATCTCAACACAGTCACAGTCAGCGGACCTTTCTCTTCTGTCTCATCATTTACAGCCTGAACCTTTAAATCGGCGTAATACTTCATAACTGGAATCCTTGGTGCCACATTGTAGAAGACAATGCATATGACAATAATGACTATCCCGACGGCGAAGTAAAGGTTAGCACTTTTCCTCAGGCCATCGGCGGTTTGTGGATATACAGCCTTGGTTACGATCCTTAGAGCAGAAACGACGACTCCTGTAAAATCATCCAAAATTTGGAAAGACCTATTGGGAAACTCTGATGAACTCATAACCAGTAACCTAGAGCAGAAAAATTAATAAGGAAAACTAATGAAAAAGGCTTGAAAACTTTGAGTTTTAACGATAAGGACAAAATAAAGGGTAAAGTGAATAGTACCAGGTTTGACTTTTTAGCGTAAAAATGTGGTTTTTCGTTAAAGTAAACAGTACCACGGGCTTTTCGTTAAAACTCCCAAATTAATATGCTTCAGCAATGAAATTTTCATTTGATACTTTCATAGAGACCTAAAAGTGCTTACGACAATCGAAAGCGTTTCTAACTACATTGCAGTTAAAACTTTTAATAACAATTTCAATGTGCATCCATTATAAGCACTTCTAGCAGAAGCGCTTATGACCAGAAGAGTTTCCCAAACGGCCATTCAGATTACACAGAGATTCAGAAAATCAAACAAAGTCAATTGGGATTAACTAAAATCAGAATTTAATTCAGAGAACGAAACAGTACCAGAAACCAAAATCGAACAAAGAGAAAACCCAAAAATTGAAAATCCAAAGTCGACCGGAAAATCCAAAGAGCAGGGAGTTTTACCTGAACCAGCAGTCCCGGCCACAATGGCTTGTATATAGGTTCCGGGCAACTCACTAGCCGCCCCAATGAGCGAGCCTTGGACCAATGCATCCGCCACGCCGGAAAGCGCAACCGCCGCAACCGTCACGTAAAACCCGTTGTACAACCCGACGCGACCCTTGATGTAAAACACATCCATGAGGGGAACGACTAGCAGCGAAACGACGAAGAGGCCCAGGCCCACATTGATCCGGACATAGGCTTCGGACTTGTGGGAGTAGAAGATTATCAGGAGGAGGCAGAAGAGGCCCACCACCATGTACACGACGGAGAATATCCGGTCGACGCTGGCGTCTGGGTAGAGGTAGGCGAAGTAATCGACGGCTGTGATGAACGCGTTCCATGGGAGGAGGTAACCGACACCCAGCGTGAAGTAGATGATATAGGCCAAGTGGAAGGAGTCCTTTGGGATTTTATTAGGTACGGCGGCGGCGGTTATGGTGGGGAGCAGAAGGCTGGCCTCGGAATTTTCGTCGGCGGTTTTGGCATTGAAACCCATCGGAAATTGGTGGATGTTTCGCAATGGGTTTCCGGGTTCGGGTTGAGGGATTGGATGAGCCGAGAAAGCTCAGATCTTTGAGTTTTGCTTTTGGATTCAGGGAAGATATTTTGGCGATGGAGATTTGGTAGGACTGTTGGAGGTGAAGAAGGAATGAGACGTTGTCGTTTTAGTGAATTGAGACGTAACCAAATGTCATGTGCTTTTTCCTTCTTTTGTGGGAGTTTGAAGGGATGTGCTTTTTTTATTAAGGCAACTATTATTAAGGCAAGTAGGTTTTGGGTTGTAAACTTGTAATCACACTTCTTTTTTAAGAAAGTGTTGTGGTGAAGAATTTGGACTCTTGCAAACGAGGGTAGGTTAAATTTGTAAGGTCTTTACTTTGTGTGTCGTTTCACTAAGATTTGAGTTTCATTGCCAATAATTGGTGCATGATTTGTAAATTTCTAGGCGAATCTATATCAATGGAAGTGGCAGTTAGGTGTCACGTGTAAGTCATTCCGGCTTGAGGTTGTGGGTATGTCTTGACATTGGTGGTGAGAATTAACTAATCCCTACTAAACTTTTTGTTACCAGAATAAAAAATTTGGACCCTAAGCGGGTAAATATTTTTGGTGCAGGACGTCTGTCTTTATTAAAAAACAAATGCAACATTAACTAGATTGAAAATGGAAAATCAAGTAGCTCTTAGTCTAATAGTGCTTTTCTTTTCAATTCTCGATGCTGAAAGAATTCAATCTCCATATTTGATTTAATACGCAACAAATTTTACATTAGAAGTGAGGATTATGGCTAAACCCCATAGTAAATCAGCATAAGAAATTAATATCAGTTTGTGAGAATCAACTCAATAGCTCTCTTAGAGTTCATAAAATTATTGCTAAAACATAATACTAATAAGCTAATGGCTCGGATCTTCATTGTTGATTAAAAAAGAAGGGAAGAGGACAGGGTTGTTGATTTAGAGCCCAATAACTTGGGGCCCCAAGAATGAGTCACGAGTCTCATGACCTGAAAAAAAAAAATAGAGCCCAACCAATGATGGCAAGAAAGTTGATTTGGAGTGAGAATTATCACTGTAGCCGGAATATAGGGCAGAATATCACACGTTATTGTATACTTGTAAAAAAAAATTTCTTTTCAAGTATCTCTTGAATTGTATAATATGTGTTGTTCTGCCTTGTACTCTGGCACACTGAAAAACCTCTCCAACTTGGGAGGGACATTTCCCTTTGACACATTGAATTGACTTATCTAATTTTAGGTGTCCAAATTGCATAACTGCTGGTGTTTGTGTGGCATAAAAATTATCACATTTGTGATCTTCATCAAGTCAAACAGTTCTTAGAAGATAGTGTGTTTTGGAATTGCGACTTCTACAAAGTAATTTTCTGCTATTAAATGATATTCTTTGGGTGATAAATGTATGCTTGTCAAACCAGAGAGATATGATCATACACCAGCTCAAAGTCTCAATTTTGAGAATTGACCTTTGGAACTGAAGTTAAGAATCTTGATCTTGAGTGCAACATCTGTCATTGAGAAGGAAATCTTAGGTAGGGCCGTAGAGCTCCCTGATTAGGGAAACTCTCATATTGAGTGAGACCAGCGTGAGGTCGAGTGAGACCAAAATACATAAGGTCTGCTATTATTTTTTGGGAGAATGACATGGTTGGGTGTCCCTACACAGGGTTTTCTCGATTCTTAGGTTAAGTTTATTGTATTCATTGCAACCGGCCTTCCATCATTTTAAAATGAAGTTTTGACGTCCAATGAGCTTGATTAGCAGGAGAATTGAACCATGCGTTTTGTCCCATTGGTTTGTCATACCCTTAAATTCTTAACAACCAACTTCAGAAATCGCTCTCAAGATTTCTACATTCGGCATTACTCGTTATTTATATCAATAAGATATTGTGGTTTGATTGATTCTTAGCTAATTGTTTGATTAACAAAATGCTAGTCTTGTTTAGATTAGCCTGCATAATACATGGCACGACAGAGCTATCTCACACACACCAGCTTTCTCTCTTCTGCATCACCTCACAGCCATTTGCCTTGTTTGCATTCTTCCAACTTCAAATAACTCCAAACTCTCTCTCTCTCTCTCTCTCTCTCTCTCTCTCTCTCTCTCTCTCTCTCTCTCTCTCTCTCTCTCTCCATACATATATACACACACACACACATAAATATTTTGTATAAAAGTTTGCAGATAAATATATATTTGACAGCCGTCTCTTCTGAAAAATAGATATCCAAGCCAATGATTAATCCTCTTAGATTCTGAAATCATTCCAGATACCGAGTTTGAAGTTTTTGAGCATCCATTCTTCGCAGAAACACAGGCACTAAGAACACATAATCTTCCCGGGGACGGTTCAAGGAGGGCATAATTCTGGCATCTAAATCTGCCCTTTTGTTTATGATCCTTAAAAACCACCCTCCATGGCCAAACTTGTGTTGAATTTCCATCGTCTTAATCCGATGAAATATCACAAACCGCCCCTTATGATAGTACTCTTTCTATTCCTCAGTGCCTTAAATTTTTCCTTCTCACAAACCCCAGATATTAAGTGTGTCCTTGATGTTCAAGACTCTTCAGCATGGCGCGGCACGAATTGTGAAGAAGGAAATTGGGGTGGATTTATCAGCAACTGTTGCGGAGCAGCTTTTGATGATTACCTATACGCCTTGGGACACAGGGCAAACCGGACGGGGCACAGGGCACACCGGACAGTGCAGCTCTTCTTAAACTCGACAGAGCAGACAAACTGCTTAATTTCAATGAAGGGTATTAAAGCTGATGTTTTGAGTTGTGGAATTGACAAGCTAACAAGTGGAGCCGGCGGATGCTCTGACTACACGAAAGTAGATGTTTTCGACAATCTGAGGAACACATTGGAAAATTTAGATGAAGATTGTAAGCTTTTGGACACGGGGGAAAAGTCCAAGCAGTATCAGGCTTGTGGTGCATGTCTGAGAAGGTGGGAAGAGATTGTAGCATCGTCGGAAAATGAGTCGTCATCGTCAAAACTTGAAGCTGATATTTGTGGTTTTGCAGTTTTGGTAACTTTAACAAGCAGGAGGATTGATGACTATAATTGGGTTTCAGCACTGTATGAATGCCTTGGGGATCAGAAACTTTCAGAAGGTATAGGCTGTCAAAATATTTCATGTCTTCATTTTTCACAACAGTAAGTTGTATCATTTTGTTAAACTGTTGGAACTGCTTCCGTAGGAAGCACTTGTGCTATTAACTCATAAGCGCTTTTACTAAGGAGTGGATTTAGAAACAGTAGTCAGAAATGCTTTTGGTTGTAAGAAAATTCTTTTAGCCCTTTAGAAGCAGTCCCAAACAGACCCTAAATGGAGCTGAGTATCGCCTTTGCTTCCTTTGCAGATGTGCAGAGAAGTTCAGGAAGTACGGGTGTAAACTTGAAAACAGGTAATCTAACCTCCTAATTGTCACCACAACCATGTGGGGAAGTCTTTGGCAGTTTTTTTTTAAGGTCAGTCATGATGGTGTTTTGATTAATTTCATGAGAATGTCAGGTCTGTGGATTCTATGTGGAGGTGTGGCAGGAATTACAGCAATAACTCTCATTGCAACATGGACCTTATGCAGAAAAAGGACTCATGAGAGTGTTTCAGCCCGAAAAGAAGGTATTTCTGCAACAAGTTTCATATCTTACTAGAAATTAACATAACAATTGTATATTGTTGTAAATTGTTGCTTACCTTTTTTTACCGGACAGCATCAAATGATTTACTGTCTGAAGAATCCGTCAGCCTTAAGATATCAAGCAAGGAAATCTATTCAGCGACCGACAATCTAAGCGCAGTCAACTTCATTGGCCAGGGCGGAGCTGGTAAGAATATCCTGGAACAGTAAGAAAATTGGTTAGTTTTATGTAGGGTTTCCGTAAGTTCGGGTTTGAGTTTGAATATGTTGAATAGTTCAGGAGCAACTCGAAAATAGCCATATTGTTTGGGTAGTTTTTATGTAGTTAATCCAAAGTTTCCTTTCTGATACCATCTGATAATTTTTCCAGGAAAGGTATATAAAGGCATACTGTCAAATGGGAAACATGTTGCAGTGAAGCACATAATCAACGATGGATCTGTTGAGACATTCATCCGCGAAGTAACGAGCCTTTCCGATGTTAGACATCCAAACCTTGTAGCTCTGCTTGGCTCTTGTGAGGATGTAGAAGAACATTTCCTGGTCTATGAACTGTGTCAAAATGGGAACCTTTCGGAGTGGCTATTTGGTAAGTTTCCATTTCCATTCGCGTAGATTTTCTCTAGCATTTTCATCATTCGGAAAGCCAATTCAATCAAAGCTGATTGCAGGTAAAGATAAAAATCTGCCATGGAGAACGAGACTCGAGCTTGCGATTGACAGTGCTAGGGGCCTTTGGTTTCTGCACACTTATCCGGGAGGCTGCATTGTTCACCGTGATATCAAGGTAGGAATATATTTTTTTTCTTCACGCCGCCACTGTAGCTGTTCGTTTGCCACTCATTTCATCAAACTTCTTTTCTTGTCGCGTTCCCGGCAGCCAACAAACATTCTCATTGATGAAAACTTTCAAGCGAAACTTTCAGACTTCGGGTTATCTAAAGTTATGGACTTGGGACAGTCTTATGTGAGCTCGGAAGTGAGAGGGACATTCGGTTACGTTGATCCTGAGTACCGAAAGAATCACCGCGTAAATGCTTCGGGAGATGTCTACAGTTTCGGAATAGTTCTTCTGCAACTTATCTCAGGGCGCAGGGTTATCAATCTAAACTCAAACAAACCAATGCCTCTTAGTAAAATGGTAACAAAGTTCGTACCTTTTTCCCCACATATTGGCAAAACTATTTCGAGTCCCTGATTCGGCTTCTTATGTTCCGCGTCTTTGTTCTTCAGGCAAGGGCTCTCACAAAAGGCGGTGATGTAACAGAATTCGCCGATCCCAAACTTAACGGGGAGTATTCGGTCGAAGCTTTTGACCTTGTGTTCAACCTAGCTTTGTCGTGCACAGGACTAAAGCTGCAGAGGCCAAGCATGGAGCAAGTGGTATCAAAACTTGAAAGGGCACTTGATATGTCAACCCGAAAACAGTCGGCTTCTTTTACCCTACCAATCAAGGCTGGAAATCGGAGAAACTCGAGCAGATAGTTTTGTACATTGAAACAATCATGAATGATTTATTAATGTTTTTGAATGGAAAAAGAATTACAATACATTGCAATATAACAATGATTTTGTACAAAGCTTCATTGAAAAAAATAGAAGCTGATCATATCATACATACAGTCATTAGCTCTTGAAAAAACCAACTAAAATAACACGATATATACACAGGACCCTGGTTTTACAGGAGGGCCTGAAAAGAATCAAGTAATGTAAGTAACCCTACAAATATTCTGGGTTACCTAACGTGAACGAATCGCTCTTGTGGACGAACCGGAGAGATTGAGCCGGATGACCTTTCATGGAACTCATGCAGGACCCTGATGAGAGAACTGGCCTTTTTGCTTGCTCGGGATGTGCCTTCGCTGAGTTGGGAATACAAAGATCCCATAAGCGAAGGGCTCTTCGCTAGAAGAGCAACCACATCTCCGCTGCCATTTACGCAAAGAGCAAGCAACAGAGACACACAGAACTCCTTCCCCGCCCTTGGAATGGAGGAGTTCAGGATCCCCACAATCGAATCCAATGCTTTGCAACGCAAAATTGCAATCAATCCATCAGCTTTCTCTGCGAGAGTTGATAGGATCGCCAGAGCATCCGTGACGAGAGCTTCACTATTAAATGATGTTAAGACATTAACTAGCAGAGGAACTACTCCTGCTGCTATCACCCTCCTATGATTTGCAGGGTGTGTGAGGAGCCCGAAAATCGAAACCAATGCGTTTTTCTTGGCCCTATCAGTCCCATCCTTGATCAGCCCCATCAAAGCCGATATGGCATCTGCATTTTCTCCAATCAATCTCCTATACTCCTCGATCGAAGCGAGGTAAAACAATGTGCCAGCAGCATGCTGACGAGCCTCTGATTTGAGACCTTTCTTCAACACACCTACAATCAAATTCAGACCCCCATTTTCGACAATCACAGCCTTGCTTTTCGAATACTTCGAAATATTCATCAAGGATGCAATGGCATTCTCTTGAGTCACCGAATCAGCTGAACACAACAGCTTCAACAAATGTGGAACCACACCGGCTTCAACCAAACAAGACCTGTTAAAAATGCTTGTTTTCGTAAGAAGCCGGATTTCATAAGCAGCCTTGTTCTGCTCTTCTACTGTCCCAACCGCAAGCCTTCCATTAAGAAACTCGGCCACCATTTTCATGGCTCCCTCATCTGCCAAACTCCCTGCAACTGCAAGCCTAGCCCTCCCAATGTCGCGATTTCGATGACCCGAATCAGCAAACGCACCACCATTTTCGAAACAGTGCTGCTGGATCAACCTCTTCAGCGCCAAATTCGGCACCACTTCCGTGTTCTTGAGCTTCTCCCCTGTCTTGGGACAAATGAGATTGCCAGCTCTGAACCATTTCGCAATCGAACACCGATCGTAGCTCTGCCCTGTTGCTACCGTCACCGGATCAGCCATGATTTCCAGCGAAATCGGGCACCGGAAATCTTCTAAATTGAAGCAACCCACCGCCTCGCCGCCGCCGCCGCATTTGGTCTCGGATCTTCGACCCGGTTCCTCATCAAGAACATCGAACAACACACATCGACAGTAGCACATCAACCCCTTCAGGCTACTCAACAAGGCCACCTCTCTCTTCTCCTCGCTCAAATTCTCGAGACCAATTTCCGAATCCAAGAACTTGACTTGCTTCTCGCACTTGCTCCACTTCCTAATCCCGAGAAACTCGAGAACCCGTTCCAAATCTCCCACGCCCGGAAGGACCCGTTTCTCAAACCCGGACAAAACGGACCATACCGCCGACACGACCCGAATATCATCCGGGTCGACTTCATACCCCGCCTTTCGCGCTTGCCTGGCCACCAATTCCACGTGCTCCTTGACCTCGACGGCGGCGCTGACAGACCCGAGAGGGAGAACATCGAGAGCCGTACCCATGGCCCGACTCAGGACACGGAATTGACTCGCCACGCGACTCGAATTCATCAGCATCCATACCCGGGCGTCGTCCCGGGCCAAGTCTTCCAGCAAGAATTGAACTTTCTGGAAGGCCAAGTGGAGCTCCGACAAGCTCAGAACCGCTGAGCCCGGAAGACCCAACGACCCGTCTCGGACTTCTTCGAGAAAAACCCGTACGACTCCGATTTGTCGGATAGTTTCCCGGGCGTTTCTGGCGTTGCTGGCGAAGAATTTCGACTTGAAAGCGCAAATGTTGCGGGTGAGAGCGATGAGCGACGTCAGGAGTGTCTGCGGAGCTATGGCTTCGCAGGGATGAACCGCCGGGTACGTGAGAATCCGGCGACCCGAATCGTTAGATCTTCGGATCATCGAAAAGAATGGATGAAAAGGTCTGATCGTTAGATTTGGTTTTTGTTTGTTTGTTTGTTTGGGTTCAGGACGTCCGTGAGTTTATATAAAGGGATTGGTACTGGACACGTGTTGGAAGTCTGTGCGTTGCTGACGTATGCGAGAGATCCGAGGGCGCCACACTTGGGAGTTCACCGTTCGACACGTGTCCTGCGAGACACGTGGGTGATGGGAAAATGGCGGCTTCGTAGAGTGTTTCGAGTTGGGGAAGGCTAATGGGAGTGCGACGCGTGTACCGTCGATTATGGGAAGGGCAGCGTACGTGAAGAGAGGTCGCCGACACTCGAGAGAGTCGACAGAGAGTGGGGAGGAAGTTAACGTGGAATTATTTTTAATTGTTATGGGAGAAATAATGTAATTTGGTATTGATTAATGTTTTAAATTTTGTTTTTCAATTAATTTATGAGAAGTCAAAGGTGTTAATTAGTTATGACTTGTGAAGAGAGGAAGGGAGGAAGAGACTTCCCTTTTGTTTTCAATGATTCTTGTGATTTGATTGTAATTTTCTAACAGTTATGGAGAATTTAAAGTGTAATTATTTAGTTTCTGATGAGTGAAGAGAACAATTATAACATATTGAAGTCGTTGAATTAAAAATAGGGAAACGGAATAATTGTGCAAATGGAAAAAATTGTCTAATAGAGATGATGTCTGTCTGTACGCAGTTGGTGGCAAATAGCAGGAGTGGACTCGCTCCAAAATCACCGTATGTATAATGAAGAATGAGCAATCAAGAATGGTCGTAGGACTATGTTTGATTAGAGAGTGACTAGCAACCAGCACACACGCTATACGTGTGCAACTCATTTTTCTTTTTATTGTGGTATGAGTTATAATCAATGTGCAATGTATACGTCATTCTGAAAAGAAAAAAAAAATCTTTTCACTGTGGTATGAGTTACATGAACTTATGAAAACAATTACTAACATTAGTGAAATAAAACCAAACTTATGAGTTAGGCAATACTTTCAGAATTTTATAATAATTTGTAAAGATATTGTTACATAAAACACTAAAATCATCACTAACTTCAGTACATCTCCCAAAAGTTGTATAATGTCGAACTCTACTTGGATGAAACCAAGCCCTGTAACAAAGTAAAAACAATCGAATGCAACAAAATAAGTAATTGAGGAGTGATAAATCATGATTAATATATTATATATGTATTTCAATGACACGTCGAACGTATTGCAAGGGATTTTAAATGCTTAAAAATTTCTTCCTCCAACCTCGCATAAGATGCAAAAACTAAATAATGAGGCTTATACCTTCAAAACATTGGATGCCCATTCATGGTGGGAGGGCCTCCAATCTAGGATTCGTGGGTCAAAGAGGCAGGGGGCGGTGAAATAGGGGTCATGGGGGAAAACGCAAAGGATGTGGGAGAAGTTGTTGGGTGGTGGGTTTGGCGGAGGGCGATTAGGGTTGGAGGAGAGGAAGAGCCTACATAATTGTCAACTATATATTGTTGTAATAATCGACCACCATGTAATATCAATGACGAACCTGTTTGGCGAATTTGTATTTATCACATAATGTATGGTTATTTGTTACTATATCTTACAAATATTTTAAACTCTATAAAAAAAATTTAGGGTAAATTACAAAAAACTACCTCAATTATTGGGTCATTAACAGTTTCATACCTCGTCTTTAAAAAGTTTCAATGTCATACCTTATCTTCGAATTTGTTTCAATGTCATACCTTCCGTCAGTTGACTGTCAGTTTTTCTGTTAAATGCTGACGTGGCATGAGACAGGGTCCACTTTTTATTAAAAAATTAATAAAATATTATTAAAAACTTAAAAAAAATATTAATTAAATATTAAAAAATAATAAATAAAAACCCACCCAGATCCCTCAACCACTCACCCCGCCAAAACCCCATCCCCTTCATCATCTTCCCCATTCGCCCCCCAACCTGCAACCCAGAAGAAGCCCCCAACCTGCAACCCAGAAGAATAAGAATAAAAAGAAGAAGAAGAAGAAGAAGAAGAAGAAGAGAGATAAAAATAAAATAAAAACCAGTTTCGGCCCCCCAACCTGCAACTCAGAAGAAAAAGAAGAAAAAGAAAAAGAAAAAGAAGAAGAGGAGGAGGAGGAGAGAGAGAAGAAAAAAAAACCCAGTTTCAGCCCCTTCCCAACCTGCAACCCAAAAGAAGAAGAAGAGAGAGAGGAGAAAAAAAAAAAAAAAAAAAACCCAGTTTCGGCCGCTCCCCAACCCGCAACCCAGAAGAAGAGGAGGAGAGAGAGAGAAGGAAAAAAAAAAACCAGTTTCGACCCCCTAACCTGCAACCCAGAAGAAGAAGAAGAAGAAGATGAGGAGGAGAGAAAAAAAAAACCCAGTTTCGGCCCCCCAACCTGCAATCGAGAAGAAAAGAAGAAGAAGAAAAGAGAGAGTTAAAAAAAAAAAAAAAAAAATTCCCCAAACCCAGTTTCGTCACCTCTCCCCAACCTGCAACAAAGAAGAAGGAGATAGAGAGAAAAAAAAACACCTAGTTCGCCTTGCAACCCAAAAGAGGGAGAGAGAGAAAGGGAGGGCGCTCAGGGTTGAGGGATCTGGTGGGACAAATTTTTTTAAATTTTTTAATATTTAGTTAATATTTTAATTAATATTTTTAATTTTTTTTTTAAGTTTTTAATAATATTTTAATAATATTTTTTTAATTTTTTTTAATAAAAAGTGTACCTCATCTCATGCCACGTCAGCATTTAATAAAAAAACTGACAGTCAACTGACGGAAGGTATGACGTAGCAACAAATTCGATGATAAGGTATGACATTGAAACTTTTTAAAGACGAGGTATGAAACTGTTAATGACTCAATAGTTGAGGTAGTTTTTTGTAATTTACCCAAAAATTTAAAAAGAGAAAAGCTATATAAAAAAAAGGATTTTGAAGTGGAATTACATGTAACATGTATACATAAAAGTCTCTACATGTACATGCAGTTCCATTTTCATTGCGGCTATTTATGTCCCACCCATAACTCCTATGAGGAAGTAATAAGGGATATTGAAGTGGGTCATAATACCCAGATCTTGAACATGGATAAGTTGTCTGCTAGTAGCTTGAACAATAATATCTCTTCCATTAATTGCATCACTGTCGGCACCATCTATGAAAACAACTATAACTTGTGATATAGTTGGAAGACTATATTGGCGATGAGCTGACAGTTGCTCCCTGATTCTAAGTTTGCAAGTATTCAAAACTTGACGATGTGAAATGTGGCGAAACATATGCACAAATGGATTGTATTGATCTAAGACATGCTTTATTTTCTCTATAACTTGTCTGTCCAGACCATTGTTTTCCAGCATGCAGTTGTCAATTTCATGCTCAATAACATATATATAAATCTGTAAAAACCTTGGTGTCACATCCCGACCCGGGGCGGATCACTTCCCGAGCCCGCTCCACCACCATAGCACGATATTGTCCGCTTTGGGCCTCGACTACGCCCTCACGGTTTTGATTCTGGGAACTCACACGAGAACTTCCCAGTGGGTCACCCATCATGGGAGTGCTCTCGCGCGCTACTCGCTTAACTTCGGAGTTCCCATGGAACCCGAAGCCAGTGAGCTCCCAAAAGGCCTCGCGCTAGGTAGGGATGGGAATATACATATAAGGATCACTCCCCTGGGCGATGTGGGATCTCACACTTGGTCTGGTTCCTGCAGTAGGTAAAAGGCTTCCAATTTCGTGGTAGATTGAACCTTGTGCTCTAAATGTGTACACTCCACTTCTAGCATTTGCAAATTGTTCATCAACATTTACGCCCATTGAAGCAAAAGAGAAGACGTGATTATAGGCTCGAATATATTGTCTAAAATGCCTGCCTTGTGATGTTTCATATGAGAATAACTGAAGAAGTTCGATAGATGTTGGTATGGGGGCAAGTTAGTCTTTCCATTCAAGCAACATAACTTCTTAGACTCAAGATGAAAGAGTTTTACTGCACAGTGCCGACATGTTGATAGTGGTGGTAACCGAAGCTTCTGAAACCCATGAGATTCACTAAAATTCAGTGCACAATTATATTGTGCATTTGTGGCATTTCTTTGTTGGACATGGCTATTATGAGATTGAGTTGATTGTCCATGTTCATATACAGGTCGTCTTATCTCAAGTGATTCTCCATTTTCATATACATATTGGCTCATTTGAGGTCCTCGACTTGATTCTCCACGTACATAAACAGGCTGCCTCATTTGAGGTCCTCGGCTTGATTCTCCATGTTCATAAACAGACTGCCTTACATTATTAGATGATGTAGCAGTTTGTGTCGACATTGTGGCTGATTCAGTTGTCATATTTTGGAGGTGATAATTAAAACAACGGCATGCTAGATGTTGTTGTCGTTGCTCTGAACTCATTGCCTGCATTCTGATTCGGTAATTGTTGCGTCGCCTTGCACGTATTTCACCAAGGTCTGTAGACGTTGGACTCATTGCACTGACTTGCAATTATAATGCTATATCCATGGAAGTGATTGAAAAATAAGTTATTAAAATTGAAAATACAGTAAACAAAAATGAGAAAATACAACTAAGATTGACAAACACAGTAATAAAAATAACCATGTCCCTTTTTTCCCCAATGAGTTTGTCACTTGCCCTATCTTTAGTTACAAAGAAAACCCTAAATGGTTTCTGTATTCAATGTGAAACAACACATCACAAAACCTGGAATGAAGAAACATAGTACGTGCATGATGACCTACCTTTTCTAAAGCTAATTGAATGACTACAAAATTCATTTCTTTGTAATTCTCTATATTTCATCATATCCACCAAAATGTAGGACGATTTATAAAGTAAGAAAAAATATGTTTTTTTTAGGATAGCCAATTGCTACGTGCACCAATTTCCAATTGCTGCCGAACATAGCCACTAAACCAGCAACTTGAATCATTTTCATATATTCATGTAGATACTTGAAGGTAAAAATACTACATGTTACATATACTCTAAAAATCAGAAGACAAAAAACTTACATATTTGGAATGAAAAACCTTACGACCAAGACAAAAAGCTAAACCATATTTTTTTCAGTCTTAGTACTCCGTCGGTGAACTTCCTCCTACACTCCTCTGCAATTGTTGCAAATATGTAATTGGTAAGTTAAACAATTGAAAGGATGCTTTCTCTCAATGAAACTAATAATTTTACATCAACTTAAATATTAAGATATTGGAACCTTAAAACTGAATAAAGAAGCAGTAATAGTAATATTAGTTGTAGACATGGTTGTCATTCATTAGCTATGAAAATCCAATTCCAAAAGCTATTCAGAGAATTAAAATTAAACCTGGGCTCGGCAATTTGGAAGGAAGCCATTGAGATTAGGTGATTACTCTGAACAACCTTGGTGCTGCCATAGGAATGAGAGGCCCCCACAGCCGACGGAAGTGGCTGACTTATGGCGATCAACAACAACATAAGCAGGGGTGGGAACGGTAATGAATTCTTTTGAATCAAAACGAATTGGGCATCTAAAATTCCAAAAGTATGAACCCAATTTTGGAGTTTTTGCAACGCGTGGGAGTTTGAGGTAAGTGAAATCATGATGTTTTTTGGATAGTTTAAATGAACTGAAGCGGTTGCGCTTGAAGAGAACGTGGGAAGATGTAGACGGTTGAAGAGGCTTTTGGCAAGAGTGTTGCATAGAGAAGTCCAGGAGAGTTGATGAGAGAGAAACAGGAACAAAGATAAATTTTAAATAAAATCTGTTGGTATTACATGGATGTGATGCTCAACTAAAAAATAGTAAAATTTGTGGTCATGTAATTACTAAATTGCCCGTAATTTTAATATCTGCTCAGTTGTAATGTGAGGGTTAAAGTGGTAATTTCATTTAGTTTTGATTGACAATGAGTGTTTTATTAATTAGTAGAGATTAGTTGGAAATAAATTTTTTGATAAGCTAACTTTGGAGAGAGCCTTAAAAAAAAAAAATCATAAAAGCAACAAAAATTTATTGAACATTGTTTGATTTTCGAAGACAATTCCATTATTGAATGTGCCTCAATGTAGCGTTGAAATAAAAAAAAAAAAATTGAAAATGCGGGATCGGTATGACGCTAGCGATTGGTACTTGGTGCAATCTCTACCTCGCTAGTGACAGCTCTTGTGGACAATCGGCAGCGAAGTAACAGTCATATCATTTTCTACTATTAGATTTATATCCTTGTTTTTCGTGCGCCGAGCTGGCCTTAGTTTGCGCGACGGATCCCGCCTCGTTTGCATGCCAGAAGCCGCCGCATTTTCAATGAGTAGAGGCTGACTCGTTTTGTGTGAATGGAGCCCGCTTCTTTTTGTGTGCCATGAGCTCGTCTTGTTTTACGTGCACGAAGCCCGTATTACTTTTCCTGCATCTAGGTTCGTCTTGTTTTGCGTGCGCAGAGTCTGCCTTATTTGGCATGCAGACACCCACATTTGTTTGTTAATAGTTCAAATTTTTTATTTTCGCGAAATATTTTCCGGGAGCATTGATTTATTTACGAATTTGCAAAACCGACTAAAAACCGTAAGAGTCAACCCACATTTTTTGTCATAAATGCAAAATTTTCATTTTCGTGAGCATTAAGTTAAATTGTTAAGGAATTTGAAAACAATTTTACGGTTTATTGAGCAACAAATGTATATTTAGCAGAATATTTAATCCGAAAACTAAAAAAATATAGTAGGAGGCCCAAAACATTGTCAAATGGGGTTCTACACTCAAGAATGTCAATGGAAAGTCTAAACTTAATTTTCAAAACTTCACAGTGAAGCGAAGGTGAAAGTAAATAGATTGAACAGTGATTTATGTACGAATTTGAAAAACAGGCTGAAAACCGTGAGTGCTAACCCATGTTTTTTTGTTAAAAAAAAAATGCAAATTTTTTATTTTCCCAAAATATTTTCCGTGAGCATTTAAGGAAATCTTATAATGTATTTGGAAGCGGATTTACGATTTATTGAGCAACAAGTGTATAAAAAATTAGTGAAAAATATAGCAGTGAGGCCCAAAACATTTCTAGAGTTCGTCACAAAGAAGCAAAAGTTTTTATCATCATCATCGTCACCACCCTAATGCCATCAAGACATCACAGCCACTTATTTTGATGCAGTTCTCCATTTATTTTTGGCAACGACAGAAATGAAGTTCATAGCCATGCAGGATTCTTCAGGGGGGTGACAACAGCCTTGACTTGCAAGTAATTGGAAAGACCGTAAATGCCCTTCTCTCTTCCGATTCCACTCATCTTGTACCCTCCGAAAGGAATAGAGGCGTCAAAGACATCGAAGCAGTTTATAAATACACTACCGACGCGCAATGCGCGAGTCAATGTGTTTGCAGTGTCTATGTTTTGTGTAAAGACCCCTGCAGCAAGTCCATAGCGAGAGTTATTTGCCCTTCGTATCACCTCATTTAGATCCCTGCAACCAGCCATATCGTTAGTTCCAATGGAAGCGCCGGACGCTGTAATCACAGCAGGCATAGAGAAAGAGGATTTTATTGCTTACTTGTACTTCAAGATGGTCTGCACCGGACCAAATATCTCTTCGCGAGCTATTCGCATGTCATCCTACTCCACGGGACAGCAATGTTTAGATCAATAAAAATATATAATCATGTTTTGGCTTCTCGATAAATATTATGGTTTTTATGATCTGCAATGTAAATTAGTACCTGAACATCTGAGAATACGGTGGGCTTAATATAGAAACCCTTTGTGCCAACCCTCTCTCCTCCGGTTTCCAGTTTAGCTCCAGCTTTAACACCATAATCTATGTACTTCAGGATCTTCTCAAATTGGTCTGAATCGATCTGATTTAGAATACAAAACCGGAAATGCAGGTGAGGCTGTGTAAACAACATTCGACAGCAGTATGTTTAATGGTCAGAGATTAATAGAGGTGTCACTTGTTTTACCTGAGGACCTTGCTCAATGCCCCCTTTGAACGGGTCTCCAACAAGGCGTCTCTCAGCACGGGCTTTTGCTTTCTCTAAGAACTCGTCATATACTTTTTCATGTACAAAAGTACGAGAACCAGCGCAGCAGCATTGACCCTACAAACAGAGGTGTCATTTAATCAGCAAATGGATTTCTTTGCCTCTTAGAATCAAACTTTTTTCCGAAGACAGTGCTTAGATACCTGATTAAAGAATAGAGCAAAATGTGCCATCTCAACAGCCTTATCTACATCAGCATCCTCACATACAATGAACGGGGATTTCCCACCAAGCTCCAAAGTTACGGCCTTAAGATTGCTTTTGGCAGCCAATTCAAGTATTTTTTTACCGGTGTCAGTTGATCCAGTAAACGCAACCTGTGGAGGGATGAAAGGTAATTTTAGCAGGAACATTGCAATCAGATAACAAATTGATGCAAAGTTGCAAACTGGAACACTAGCAGACGCATTACTATTACTCGAATTCGTTGCAGCCTTGAGCAACATTTGTTCATCATGAGTTTGGATGCTTGAGCAAAAGATGTTATTGCGGATATAATAAATATTTGAGAAATTCTCAGTTCTTATGAACTTACATAAGATGGCTAATTACAAGAAAGAAGCTTACATTAATTATACATTACCTTATCAACGTCCATATGACTAGCAAGAGATGCACCAGCAGTTGGACCAAAACCACTAACCACATTCAAAACACCCGGAGGAAGTCCGGCCTGTGAAAAAAAAAAAACCAAAAGGAAAATCAATCAGCATTAGTAATTGAAAGATCAATGTGAAAGCTCATTCACATACATAATCCACTCGCAGGTTCAACTCAAAACAGAAAATTGTTAAAATGCGTCAAATCAGAATGAAAGGTAAAACACCACAGTAAGCACGGAAAGGCGGATTATCTCTAAAAATTTCAACTGGACTTGAGACACCATTGAAGCAAATGAGACCACATCGAAGCAAACGCATGGGAAAGTGAACTTATCAAAAAAGGTGATGCGGAAATTTTTGATACATGAAGTACCTCTTGCAACAGGGTTGCTGCATATAGAGCAGACAACGGTGTCTGCTCTGCGGACTTCAGAACAATGGTGTTGCCGCATGCTAAAGCAGGCGCAACCTTCCAAGCAAACATGAGAAGAGGGAAATTCCATGGTATAATTTGACCTGCAACACCGATAGGTTCATGCAAGGTTTGCACATGATACTCTCCATCGGCTGGAACCGTGAGACCATGAATCTTGTCCGCAAATCCTGTGGCATATCCAAGATCAGAACATAAATTTTGTTCAAACCCCATAAAGCATAAGGTGTAGTTGTGTAAAAAGGTCCATACCAGCATAGTAACGAAAAAACCGAGCTAACATTGGTACTTCAATTTTAGCAGCCTGTTCAAATGGCTTCCCATTATCCCAAGTCTCAAGGGCTGCAATTTCATCATTGTGCTTTTCAATCAAATCAGCAAAGCGGAAAAGGACTCGTGATCTTTCCTGCAAAAAGATGTTCTATTAGAAAATTTGAACAAAGCACTGAACTTGAAACAATTCACATAACCATATACTATCATAGAACAAGTAAAATGAGTAGTTACATAAGCTGTCATCTTAGGCCACGGTCCTTCATCAAAGGCCTTGCGGGCTGCAGAAACTGCGCGGTTTACATCTTCAGCATCACCTTCAGCAACATGAGCAATCACTTCCCCAGTCCGGGGGTCCAATGTGGGAAACGTTTTCCCTGAGACCAAATCCAAGCGTCACACGAAGAACCAGAAAATGCTAAACTGAAGTTAAATTACAACATGAATGCTTGACACAATGCTGAGAAACACAAACTGTTAGACAACTCGTGAAGGAAAAGAAAGATCACCTGATGCAGAATCTACAAATTGTCCATTAATTAGAAGCTGAGTATGATTTACTTTGACGGACGGAGAGATTGGTGACTCAATGGAAGCATCGGTGCTATATTTACCAATGCCTCTAATCACAGAAGAAGACCTCCCTGGTAAAAGTAAAATCAAGTCAACTGAGTAAAACATATAAACGGGGTAAAACTACTAATGTCAAATATCCAGTCAGAAAATACCACCAACACTAAAATTAAAGAAAAGTACAGGAAGATGGACATTTATGATTATTAATATCTCTGTATTGGCAGGTGATATTTTAAACTACTCTAATTTACGAAGTATAGAGACTTCAACTTAAATGCAAATAAACGAACACATTGTGCTTTGACTAATTAATCAAAGTCATGTATACTTAAGTAACATATTTAATCACCAAATAGTGTGACAAATGGCATGATAATTTGGTAGGAACATCTTTTGAGATAATCATGACTAATGTGACATATTGCTCGTTAAATAGAAGGGCTATTTCTCCTAAAAAATGCAAGTTGGCCGGTTCGAAACATATATGATTGAGTCGAGATTCTTTTTAATCTTTGTGTCTAGAATTTAAAAACTCAAAAATTCGAACTATTGAAAAGAGAGAGATTTGAACCTTACGGTGATTAATAAGGACAATATAATTTAAAACAAGTGATCTGAATCTATAAAATTGTTGTTTCTGAACACAAAAATTCAGAAAAGAATTTATTTCTATATCGTAGAAAGATACAGTGAGTGATTGAGAAAAAGCCAAAAGCCGTTAAGCTTGACTAATAAGAAAGGAGGAGGATTGTACACCCTCCCACTTCCCGTGCCCTTCCGTGCCTTCCTGTTTTGTGTGGTCACAATTAAGCCACGTCAATATTTTATATTATTTTTTTTATAGATATAATAAGATAAAAATGAATAGTAATATAAAATATTGATATGGTTTAACCGTGATCACACAAACAGAAAGTCACGAGAAGACAAGGAAAATAAGAGAGCAGACAATCCTCCTCCGATAAGAAAAGCTAAAAGTCAGAAATAGGGATAGCAGCCATACTGATGTCAGGATAGAATAAGCCAGTGGTGGGGATCGTTTTCAAGGCCACTTGCACCAAAAAGATCAGAGATCCAAACACGCATGCATCTGACTCTCCAAAATTCAACTTATCTCATCTCATGGAAATCCAAATTTTGTTTATTCAAACAAAGAAAATTTTAGTCAAACCACAAGAAAAAAAATAAAGGAAACTGATTTCACACACTTTTTTTTCTTCTCCGGAAACATCAAATGATGAAAATAAACAAGTTATGTAGAAAGAAAAAGAATGTACAGAAATTATTTTTTATTCAAATGTCAATGTCAACTGAAGAAAACTCAAGAATTCAAGAAATACAATTTATGATTATCAAATTCAACCTGGGTGGTTTCCCAAAAAAAAAAAACAAATCAACATGGGTTTTGTGTATTTTGCAAAATTTCTACACCCAAGTTCTGAAAAATTCGAAAAAGATTCAATCTTCAGTTCTTCATCCTACATTTTTCTCACCAACCAAACAAACATGGCAGCTAATGCATGATATACATTTTTCTCACCAACCAAACAAACATGGCAGCTAATGCATGATATTACAAAATGCAGATCACAAACCGATCGGACCCGTCGGCCATATGATCCAGGCAGCAGAATATAAACAATAAAAAAAACACAACAGATCGAAAAGGCGTTGGAATTGGGGAATCCGGTTAGTAGATTGATTACCTTTGGAAAACATAGAAGCAGAAGTGAAGGAACGATTCAAAAGCGAGCCGGCTCTCCGAGTCGCCATGATGGATAGTTTGCAGCACCACCACTGATCTCTTGCTCTCTCAAGGTGACAGGTGACGGGCTTCAAAGTGCAACTCCAAAAGTGTGATATGTATAATATGAGAGAGAGAGGCCTCAAAATATATAAGAAAACTAACGAAAAAGACTTGAAAACTTTGAGTTTTAATGATAAAGAACAAAATAAAAAGTAAAATGAATAGTACCAGATTTGACTTTTTAGTATAAAAATGTGATTTTTCATTAAAGTGAACAATACCGCGCTTTTCGTTAAAACTCCGAAATATATAATTATACAAAATCAAATGCATATCAACAGTTAGTGGGAATTCCACAAAGATAGGCGTTTCTTCTGCGGCTGCATATGCAAGGTTGCAAACTTTATTGCGTAATATTATTGTATTATTGAATTGTTATTACTGATTGGCTCATGAATCATGGTCAACCAACCACACTCACACAATTTTTCAAAGGGTTCGGAACACAAAACAATACGTCAAACAGTATATATGTAGTATTTCGAGTATATTGAAAAATCAATTTAAATGAGAAATGAAAGCATGTAAAATCTTCATGTCTATGTTTCTTGGATTTGGATCCCATCCGGATTCTCTTTATGAAGATCCTAGAGATCCTTTTTGTGAGGATTCTAGAGATTCTCTATCACTTCATATCTGTCAATCGTACATTGTGTAGTTAGAATTTTGAAATTTTTATTTAAAATTATATACAAACAGTAGCTGACGAAAGTTGACCGCACAACTACCTGAACGGTGAAGATGTTACGATCCCTAGAATCCTCACAAACCAATGATGGCAAGAAAGTTGATTTGGATTGAGAATTGTCATTATGGCCGGAATATAAGGCAAAATATCACATGTTATTGTATAGTTGAAAAAAAAAATCTTTTCAAGTAACTCTTGAATTGTATAATATGTGCTAGACCAACCACTCAAATACTGATTAACATAACCAACAATTAATTAAACAGAAACATTTCTAGAGTTCATCACAAAGAAGCAAAAGTTTTTATCATCATCATCATCACCACCCTAATGCCATCATGACATCACAGCCACTTATTTTGATGCAGTTCTCCATTTATTTTTGGCAATGACAAAAGAAGCTTATGAAGTTCATAGCCATGCAGGATTCTTCAGGGGGGTGACAACAGCCTTTACTTGCAAGTAATTGGAAAGACCGTAAATGCCCTTCTCTCTTCCGATTCCACTCATCTTGTACCCTCCAAAAGGAATAGCGGCATCAAAGACATAGAAGCAGTTTATAAATACACTACCGACGCGCAATGCGCGAGTCAATGTGTTTGCAGTGTCTATGTTTTGTGTAAAGACCCCTGCAGCAAGTCCATAGCGAGAGTTATTTGCCCTTCGTATCACTTCATTTAGATCCCTGCATTCAGCCATATCGTTAGTTCTAATGGAAGCGCCGGACGCGGTAATCACAGCAGGCATAGAGAAGAGGATTTTATTGCTTACTTGTACTTCAAGATGGTCTGCACCGGACCAAATATCTCTTCGCAAGCTATTGGCATGTCATCCTACTCCACGGGACAGCAATGTTTTGATCAATATAATCATGTTTCGGCTTCTCGATAAATATTATGGTTTTTATGATCTGCGATGTAAATTAGTACCTGAACATCTGAGAATACGGTGGGCTTAATATAGAAACCCTTTGTGCCAACCCTCTCTCCTCCGGTTTCCAGTTTAGCTCCAGCTTTAACACCGTAATCTATGTACTTCAGGATCTTCTCAAATTGGCCTGAATCGATCTGATTTAGAATACAAAACCGGAAATGCAGGTGAGGCTGTGTAAACAACATTCGACAGCAGTATGTTTAATGGTCAGAGATTAATAGAGGTGTCACTTGTTTTACCTGAGGACCTTGCTCGATGCCCCCTTTGAACGGGTCTCCAACAAGGCGTCTCTCCGCACGGGCTTTTGCTTTCTCTAAGAACTCATCATATACTTTTTCATGCACAAAAGTACGAGAACCAGAGCAGCAGCATTGACCCTACAAACAGAGGTGTCATGTAATCAGCAAATGGATTTCTTTGCCACTTAGAATCAAACTTTTATCCGACGAGAATGCTTAGATACCTGATTAAAGAATAGTGCGAAATGTGCCATCTCAACAGCCTTGTCTACATCAGCATCCTCACATACAATGAACGGGGATTTCCCGCCAAGCTCCAAAGTTACGTTCTTAAGATTGCTTTTGGCAGCCAATTCAAGTATTTTTTTACCAGTGTCAGTTGATCCAGTAAACGCAAACTGTGGAGGGATGAAAGGTAATTTTACCAGGAACATTGCAATCAGATAACAAATTGATGCAAAGTTGCAAACTGGTACACTAGCAGACGCATTACTATTACTCGAATTCATTGCAGCCCTGAGCAACATTTGTTCATCATGAGTTTGGAGAAGTTACGCTTGAGCAAAAGATGTTATTGTGGATATAATAAATATATGAGAAATTCTCAGTTCTTATGAACTTACTAAGATGGCTAACTACAAGAAAGACATTAATTATACATTACCTTATCAATGTCCATATGACTAGCAAGGGATGCACCAACAGTCGGACCAAAACCACTAACCACATTCAAAACACCTGGAGGAAGTCCGGCCTGTGAAAAAAAAAATCCAAAAGGAAAATCAACCAGCATTAGTAATTGAAAGATCAATGTGAAAGCTCATTCACATAATCCACTCGCAGATTCAACTCAAAACAGAAAATTGTTAAAATCCGTCAAATCAGAATGAAAGGTAAAGCACCACAGTAAGCATGGAAAGGCAGAGTATTTCTAAAAACTACTTCAACTGGACTTGAAACACCATTGAAGCAAATGAGACCACATCGAAGCAAACGCATGGGAAAGTGAACTTATCAAAAAAGGTGGTGTGGTAAATTTTTATTTGTGTAGTACCTCTTGCAACAGAGTTGCTGCATATAGAGCAGACAACGGTGTCTGCTCTGCGGACTTCAGAACAATGGTGTTGCCGCATGCTAAAGCAGGCGCAACCTTCCAAGCAAACAAGAGAAGAGGGAAATTCCATGGTATAATCTGACCTGCAACACCGATAGGTTCATGCAAGGTTTGCACATGATACTCTCCATCAGCTGGAACCGTGAGACCATGAATCTTGTCCGCAAATCCTGAGGCATATCCAAGATTAGAACATAAATTTTGTTCAAACCCCATAAAGCATGTGGTGTGGTTTTGTAAAAATGGTCCATACCAGCATAGTAACGAAAAAACCGAACTACCATTGGTACTTCAATTTTAGCAGCCTGTTCAAATGGCTTCCCATTATCCCAAGTCTCAAGGGCTGCAATTTCATCATTGTGTTTTTCAATCAAATCAGCAAAGCGGAAAAGGACTCGTGATCTTTCCTGCAAAAAGATGTTCTATTAGAAAATTTGAACAAAGCACTGAACTTGAAACAATTCACATAACCATATACTATCATAGAACAAGTAAAATGAGTAGTTACATAAGCTGTCATCTTAGGCCACGGTCCTTCATCAAAGGCCTTGCGGGCTGCAGAAACTGCGCGGTTTACATCTTCAGCATCGCCTTCAGCAACATGAGCAATCACTTCCCCAGTCCGGGGGTCCAATGTGGGAAAAGTTTTCCCTGAGACCAAATCCAAGCGTCACACGAAGAACCAGAAAATGCTAAACTGAAGTTAAATTACAACAACATGAATGCTTGACACAATGCTGAGAATCACAAACTGTTAGACAACTCGTGAAGGAAAAGAAAGATCACCTGATGCAGAATCTACATATTGTCCATTAATTAGAAGCTGAGTATGATTTACTTTGACGGATGGAGAGATTGGTGACTCAATGGAAGCATCGGTGCTATATTTACCAATTCCTCTAACCACATAAGAAGACCTCCCTTGTAAAAGTAAAATCAAGTCAATTGAGTAAAACATATAAACCGGGTAAAACTACTAATGTCAAATATCCAGTCAGAAAATACCACCAACACCAAAATTAAAGAAAAGTACACGAAGATAAACATTTATGATTATTAACATCTTTGTATTGATAGGTGATATTTTAAACTACTTTTGTGAAATCCCATTCCCAGATTTCACTGTTTAAAATTACGTATTTTCATATTATTAATTACGATGCGTTTATATTGTGGCGCTTAATTTTTTTATAGTAAAAGGACGAAAACACCCTTAATGGACTAAACGGAATTTTTGAGGACATATTTGATGCGTATGTATTTTTCCATTTTTCTTTACGTATTTGGATAGTACTTGTCGATACGAGCGCGTGAGCGTAAACGGAACGTAATTTGGAGCTATAACGAAAGAGACGTTTAAAGTCGGGGGGGGGCATTTTAGTAAATTTAACCTTCATTTCTAGAAGGCTCGAGCTAAATCTGGAGCAGTGAGGAAGTGACACGTGGACGGCTGAGATGAAAAGAAAAGAAGAGAAATGAGAGAGGAAACGGAGGATACAGCCAATCAGAAAAGGGAGGAAGAGGATGGGCCAAAGGGACATGAGAGAAAGGAGGGAAGGAGAGAAAGGGGAGAGGAAGCCCAGGCCGGGTCACAGATGGACCCGCGAACCCGACGGCAGCTTGACGGAAAATTGTGATTCCCGAACCAAATTCTGGCGTTTTTCTGATGATCCAAGACTCGCCACCACCTGGAAACTAATCACCATCATCCCTTCTTCAGTTTACACCCAAGAATTGACTCGGTTTTGTCCTCGTTTTACGAAGAAATTCACAGTGGGTGTACGGGGTGGACAGCGGCGATTCCACCATTTGGAAAACCCACACCGTCGACTACCACCATGGTTCGACTCCCAGTGAGGCAGGGAACAAAGCCCAAACAGGTTTAGGGGCGGCGGAGCACCGGAGGTGATGGATCAAAGACCATCATTTTTAGGGTTTCCGGTGGATTGAGGATTTTCAGAGGGTTTCCTGGCCGAATTGGACTTCAGCCTAGATATGAAAGTTGTTCCCATTGACTTGCTCTACATTTCTGTGAAATATTATAATTTTTGGAGTTAGGCGAAATTTTTCGGTGAGTCGGGACGGTCGGCCGCCACATGTGGCAACACGTGTGCCGAGACCCCACATGCCTTTCCTAGACTAATTTGGATACCCTGATTCCATATGTGACGTCCAATTGACGAAATCTCGTCGTATGACTAGTTTTGATACATACCGCCACTTGGTCATTATATGAATCGACGATCCGACCGTTGGATCGTCACCAAACTTTAATATGTAATATTTTAGGACAATAGGAACTTATGGATCGGGATTTCGACGTATGGATCTTCCCGAATTGAATTTCTAAGTTTGTAAAATCAAACGTTGGCCGCCACTTGAATTTGTAATTGACGGAGATCCGACAGTCGGATCGCGATGAAATTTTAGTATATTGTTCTATGAGCATAATGAGGATCTTCGGAAGTTACGGAACTGAAATCTGAGGTGCGGATATTCCGGATCGAATTATGGAAGGTTGTGGACCCCACTGTTGATTGAGAGTTGATTTTTAGTCAACGTGTCTTAAATTGCTTTAGATATTAAAATTGGTAATAAGTGAAGTTTTAGTGAGTGACCTTAATATATGTGATATGGATATTACCCTGTTTTTGTATTTAGTATCCTTTGTGGATATGAATAGCTTAAAAGTGTGATTTCTATTAATATGTGATTTTTATATTTGGCCATTAATCTATTGTTATGAATTGCGATTCAAGTTGTGGATTGAAAATATTTGTGAAATGTGATTTGACGTGCATATTGGAAATGTGATTTGATTTGTATGATCGGTATGATGTGATGAAATGTAAGGGCTATCAGTGGACCGTTAACCCATTGTCGTGGGGTTTGTTGCTTCGAAGTTTGTTTTATATCTCGTTTCATTGTTTCATTTCTCGTTTCGTTGACCGTTCTAAATTTTGTACTTGTGCTTTGTTTCATTTCGTTGAGCCTTTGTAAATTGAGCATTTGATTCATGTTTTGTTTCTTCGAGCCGTTGATATATTCCTTGGCCTTCCGCTCGGTTCCGTTGAGTGATCCGGAACTGAGCATCCGCTGGGGTTCCGTTGAGTGGTCCGGTTCCCTGCTCCGTCTGGATTCCGGTGAGTGGTCCAGAATCCCTCGTGATCCGCGTTTCCGTTGAGTAGTCTGGAATTGTATCCAGCCTTGGATTTATTGAGTGGCCCGATATCTATTGTACTCCGCGATTCTGTTGAGTGGTATGAAATCGTATCCACACGGATTTCGTTGAGAGGTTTGGAATCCCTGCTACTCCACAATTCCATTGAGTGGTCTGAAATCCCGTTTGGTATTTTAGTTCTATTGAGTGGTCCGGAACCCGATAAAATGAGAGATTCGGACTTTAGAGTGGGCCAATAGAATGACTAGTAAAGACAGTATGATTTAAAATGAGTGACCTAAATATCTAGGATTGTCGTTTCTGAACATAGAGATTCAGAAAAGATTTTATTTCTATATCATAGAAAGATACAGTGGGTGATTGATAAAAAGCCAAAAGCCACTGTTGAGCTTGACTAATAAGAAAAGCTAAGGCCATCTCCAACCGAAGCGTCCAGAGGGTTAGAGGGCCGAAAATAACCCTTAACTCGTCTCCAACCGAAGGCTAGGCCAAAGGGCTCGGGGCCCCACTGGACAAAAAAGGGCCAAAGGGCTAACTGGTATGCCCAAATGAGCCAGCCAGCCGACCCTAGGCCGGGTTAAAAAATTTGAATCTCAACGGCTAGCTGTCAGCTAGCCGTTAACCTTTTTTTTTTTTTTATACAATTTTTTTTTTTTTTTTTTTTTTTGGGCCAAAAATTTAAAAAGAATATTTAATTAAGGTCCTGAAAGGTGATTGGTTATATGTGGGGATGTTGCTTTTATAAGCATGTTTGATTGCTCAAACCTCTCCCACAGCCGATGTGGGACAAATAGCATGGGTGCCACACATGCAAGCTTTTGCTTGCTCAATTTTCTCCCGATGTGGGACAAATATCATAGGTGCCCCAAATATAAGCTTCCTATTAGAGATGGTAAATGTGCATTTAATTTAAGTTGTTGTAGTTTTTAAATTTAAATAATATGTTTGGTCCTATGGCCATTTTGCCATAGGTTGGAGATTGTAAGAAATATGGTCATGCACTGTTCGTTAAAATATTAATTTTTGGAAGGCCAGAGAGCTAAAACGAGCCATCTGGCCAGCCTTCAGTTGGAGATGGCCTAAAAGTCAAAAATAGGGACAACAGGCATACATCAGCCATGAAAGAATAAGCCAGTGGTGGGGTTGGTTTCAGGGCCACTTGCACCAAAAAGATCAGAGATCCAAAAACGTATGCATCTAACTCTCCAAAACGCAGGTGGCCCTCTATCATGAGAGATTTTTCGGTGTGATGGGTACACAAGATGATACATCACGTGTCATTATACAAATGGTGGAATATGTGTGTTAGAAAGTTAATAACTTAAAAAATAAAATTTCCCACTACTTATATAAAAACACATGGTGTTCCACTCATATTCCTGTCACAATAAAAAAATTCTCCTCTACCACAATGATGGATAAGAGTGACGCCCTTGCATGACTAGGGCTGGAAAAAATTCCCGAAGTTCGGTAATCCTGTCCCGAAAAGTACCGAAGTATTCGGTATGGGATTGGTTTTTAAATCCCATTTTTTCGGTAATCCCGAAATGTTTAGTTTCTTTAGCTTTCGGTTCCCACTTCCCAACTCAAAAGCAGGAGCCTTTTGGCTCCCACTAACAGAAGGCGCATAGAGCAGCACTCTTCGTGTTGAGAAGCAGAGAGAGGAAAGAGCTACTGCCGAAAGCTCTTGAGTTTGGTTTTGACTCTTGAGGCAGAGAGCATCACTCTTCATGTTGAGAAGCAGAAAGAGGAAGGAGCTACTGTCGAAAGTTCTCTCAAATCTTCGAAGCTCGACCCATCTCCCTCTCTATCCTCTCTAAACCTTTCTCTGAATTAGGGTTTGAATGAGGATTTATATATTAGGTATTTACGATTTAGAGCTTTTGATTGTTTCGATTTGGATTTCTTAATTAATTTTATGTGGATTTGGTTGATTTGGATTTCTGGATTTCCATGGTCGATTTCTGCTTTACATGTTCGATTTTTTTTTTTCTTCTTTGCATGCTCGATTTGCAGGTTTGAATTGAATTGAATTTATCAGCTTCTTCGATTAACAAGAAGCTAAATTTCTATTGAATTGGAATTCCGAAACCATACCGAAATCCCAAAAATATTTCGTGAATACCGAAATTTCGGTGGATCGGGATTCGGATTTCCATCCCAAAAGGAATTGGTTTGGGATTCGTGATCCTATTTTCGGGTCGGGATCTCATACCAATTCAGCCCTATGCATGACGGCGGAAGTTTGAACTCCGTCAGTGACAAACTAATTTCTAACTTAACAATAATATCGCTCAACTCAAAAAAATAAAAATAATAATAACTCTCCAAAAAATTCAACTTAACTTAATCCATCTCATGGAAATCCAAATTTTGTTTATTCAAACAAAGAAAATTTTAATCAAACCACAAGAAAAAAAAATAAAGGAAACTGATTTCACATACTTTTTTTCTTCTCCGGAAAAATCAAATAACGAAAATAAATAAGTTATGTAGAAAGAAAAAGAATGTGGAGAAATTATTTTTTTATTCAAATGTCAATGTCAACTGAAGAAAACTCAAGAATTCAAGAAATACAATTTATGATTATCCAAGTTCTGAAAAATTCGAAAAAGATTCAATCTTCAGTTCTTCATCCTACATTTTTCTCACCGACCAAACAAATATGGCAGCTAATGCATGGTATTACAAAATGCAGACCACAAACCGATCGGATCCGTCGGCCATATGATCCAGGCAGCAGAATATAAACAATAAAAAAAACACAAAAGATCGAAAAAGCGTTGGAATTGGGAAATTGTGTTAGTAGATTGATTACCTTTGGAAAACATAGAAGCAGAAGTGAAGGAACGATTCAAAAGCGAGCCGACCCTCCGAGTCGCCATGATCTACAGTGGCAGCACCACCACTGATCTCTTGCTCTCTCAAGGTGACAGGTGAAGGCCTAAAAAAATAATTCTGAGGTTGGTTGATTTTTTAGGGCGTTTTTGAAATTTACTTGAATTCAACTTTTTAAATTCAGAAACAATTTTTAAGTATTAAGTCTTAAAATCTTGATTGGTAGGATTATTTTCAGAAACTGAACTCAAAACTAACTTAAAAATATAGTTTATTATCTAAAAATATAAAAAGTAAGTTTTTAAACTTAAACTCACTCATTTCTTTTCTATTCCTCGTTCCCTCTCACTCAAAATCTATCTCTTTCTTTTTTTATTTCTCTTTTTTTTTTCTTTTTTTTACATTTTTCGTCTCTCCTCCAATCAGCTCTTTTCATTCTCTCGGTTCTTTCTCTCTATCTTGTCCAATATTCTCTCTTCTTTCTGTTTCCTTCAATCATCTCTTACTTTCCTTCCTCATCTCTCCTATTTCTCCATCTCATGTGACCCCCTCTTTTTAGATAAGATATCAAACACACTCTTATTATTTGAAAAAGAGAACTCTTTTGCGAGTTGGAAAGACTCATATATGTATTTTAATATGTCTCTAATCATTATCTAACGATTCACCAATTCTAAGAGCCGAATTCAAAACTTACCGTGTGAAATATGTGTTTAGAATACATCATCAACCATTGAATCACCCGTGGTAGTTGAGCAAGGCTCGTTGATTGCATAAAGTGTGTGTTGCCTGACCAACTTTGACAAATCAAAACGTGTAACGGTGGATAAGTAGATAAGACTGAAAATTTTGGTTTGCTTTGGATAAGTTGGAATATTTGGTGGAATTAAACCAAATTGGAGGCAAGACAAGAACATTATGACGACAAAAGTCTGTATTTATAAAAAGACTGTTACTGCAAAATGAAAAGAGATTTTTTCAGTTACCATTTTCTCAATTTTTTTTTGGGCAAAAGTTACCATTTTCTGAGTCAGTCCATATATTCTTTCTTGGAAACTCCTTGAAATTTATTAATTATCTTACTATTTGAGGCTTTTTTTATTATATAGGGTTTTGTTTTTCTTCTTTTATTGGATTTTTTTAAAATGACAATTTCCCCAATTTTCGTTTTTTCTTCTTCTTTAGAATATTTTTTTTTTTTACTGTTTTTAACCCATTATAAAAAGTAATATTAAATATATCCAGGTTTAGCAATAATTTCATATCCGAACTTATGTTCCTAATTTATAAAAAAAAAAAAGTTATAAAAATTAAAGTTTTTTCTCTCTTCCACCTAGAAGAAAGAGTTATGTATTAGGCTTACCACCTCGATGAATAAAAGAAACGACAATGGCCAAAAGATGCTTATCTTCAGCTTCCTTCGCAAATCCCTCCGCATTCTAGGTTTTGACAGAAAATTTGGCGCCCATAGATAAGTATGCAATGGCTACTTTTAAAAATCATTCAACAATTCCTTGTGAATTCTACTTCCATTGAACCTCAAAATCAATTAGCGTTCAAAGGTAGAGCAATTAAATAATTAATTAGTCTGAACGATTGTATTAGAAATTTGAGAATATATTAGGTACTGAACCCCACTTATGAAACTCTGCATACAATTACATGCACAGATAACCTCACTCCACTCCATACAGATCGAGCAAGCATCTTACTGGTTGTTCTCAAAATCTGGTTGCGCATAAGATCCCCAACAACAAATAACTCCTCCCTTGATGGAGGAGAGACTCCCACCTTTTCTACACAAAAATTATCAACATTAGTTAAAAAAATCAAAGAGAGTAACAATTCTAACTTTCGCATAAAACCAAAAAATTAATCTAAATGCAATGGCAACTTAAAAAGATTAAAATGGTCAATTTGATTACCTCTAAAGTCTTGGAAAATTTGAACGTAAACTCATTATTTCCATATCATCACAACCATACAAATTGAAGAGTACTACGCAACCATTGGCAATATAAAGCTTTAAACTTTCTCCAACAAATGAAATCACAGGACACGAACTTAAAGCGTGGAGCAAAGGCTAAATGTACCAAAATACCCATGATCTTTCATAACACATTGCCCCCTCACCATCAACCTTCACTAACTCATCTCTCTAAAACTCCTCAAGTCCTTCCCACTGCCAAGAACAAGAGTAAATCCTTCCTCTGCCGCAACCAGCAACGTCACTTCGTCACTCCAGAACGTTGACTTCGCCCGGCAAAACCTCGCCACACCTTCACAAAACCATATCAGTAGAAGATAAGAGAACAAATAAATAAAAATCACAAATCTACAATTTAGAGCATTGAATTAGAGAAAAAGATATGAATGACACCATTTTCGTTTTGAGCATATGGAAGAAAATGATGAGATTTAGGCTAAGGAGGTCAACTGATCTTTTTGATTCAAACGTGCAATTGGAGTGGGTGTGAAACTGATCTCTTTTTTAGGGAACAAACGGTTAATTAAGGGAGGTTACTGAGAAAGTGGGGGAATCATACGGTTGAAAACGAAACACCACGATTATTTTTTTCACTCACGTCTTTTTTCTTTCTTTTTCCTTTTTTTTTAGCTTTTTTATTTTTTTTATTTTCTATTTTTCTATTTTTTTGTGACAAAATTGCCCTTATTAATTTGTTTCTATATTTTCATTCAGTTTTGGATTTTTTTTTTTTTTTTTGAAGGTATTTTAGTCCATTTATCCTTTTCACGAATCTGCAAGGAACAAAGAAAATGAAAAGAGCGAAAAATCAGAACTGGACTTGGGGATTTTCTGTGGCTCTGTAGATGCCCAATCTCTTTTAACACACATAATCGAAGCAAGATCCAGATGAACAACAAATAGGTAACTGACATAGAGTGAGAGGAAGATCGGAGCTTACATGAAAGTTGCTGGTGCGGTTGGATCTGAGTGAATTAGTGGGAAGAAAACTGCTTTGTATTTCTGCTGGTGCGGTTGGATCTAAGTGAGATTGCAGTTTCCTTCCATTACGCATGTTCTTCTCGCAAGGTAATGGGAATAAACTGCTTCTACTATTTTGTTAAATTTTTTTTTACAAAATTATCCCTGCTATTTTGTTTGTATTATTTTCAACTGGTTGTGGATTTTTTTGTTCGAGGGGTTTTATAGTCCAATTTTTTTTGGTGAAGCCTTGAGACACCAAACTCTCCTTCTGGCTTTATAATATTAAAGATTAAAGATTAATTAAAGATTAAAGATGTTTTTCTAAATCCTTTATATTTACACACATAATATGTGTGCTTTGTCTAATCTGTAGAGAATTCTCTATGTCAATAAAAAAAAATTAAATGATTACTATGACCTTTAAATACTAGAGATTTTCACTAATTAATATTACAGTCTAGTGTTATTTATCTTCACTTATAAGTGAGATGTCTTATGTTCGATTCTCGCTAAAGAATAATTCGAACCACATTATTATGACTAGTCTAGTGTGAGGCTTAGCTCACTCCCCACTTCTTAGTGTAGATAATATCGTTTGTTAAAAAAATACAAGAGATTTTCAATATTTGTTATAAAATTCAAAGCCAATATTGTAATTCAGTTTTACAATTACTACATAATGTCGTATGCCCGTGCATAGTATGTATAAAAAGAATAATACTTAAACACTCATTAGTGAGTGCCCTATATACTCATCTTTTGATATTAGCCTAATAATAACTTACACATGTTTTATTGTCTTGAAAAATAAGAGTAATGCTAGGTAGACTAAATTTGTAAACTAAATAATGTGTCACCAATAAGAAATAAGCATGTTAATCAACACTTAACTAATAATCCAATCATCAACTTCCATGTCATTTAGTTTACACATTTAGTTTTCCTAGCATTACTCAAAAAAGAATAGACACGTTAACTAATTTTCTTGTTTTTTTTGTTTTTTTTGTTTTTTTTTTTAACAAACGATATTATCTACACTAATGGGAGGGAATGGACTTAGCCTCATAATAGACTAGCAATAACATAGTTCAAATTCGCCTATGGTGAGAATCAAACCTATGACCTCTCACTTACAAGTGAAAAGAAATAGCACTAGACCGTAGTACTAATAGAAAAAATATGACATCTTTTGATTGAGCCAAATCAAGTGAGTATGTAAAATACTAAGGGTTACCCGGTGTAGAAATTGCTAGTTTCAAATGGAGGAGTAGGATTCTCTACCCTCTTATTCTCATCCTCTTTCATCCTCTCTTCTCACACATTGTTTTTTGTCTTATTATCTCTATAAAAAAATATATAAAATGTTGACATGACTTAACCGTGACCGTTTAAATAGGATGAGATGGAAGGGTAGAGAGATTAGGAGGGTAGAAAATCCTACTTCTCAAATGAATTATCATGCACGTTGTTCAATGTATTGGATTAAATTTAAGTAATCCTATTGTACAAAGCAAGAAAAATAAACCCGAAATCCCCAACCTTTTTGCATTTAATACAGTTGAATAATGGTGGTGTACCATTTGTATAGTGACATGTATTTTATCACTTATATAGTAACACATAGTTTACTGTTCTAAAAATTTCCGTTTAGCGCCGCATAGGTCATGTCTAGGCGTTAGGCGGCTAGTCACCGTCCCGATTAATGCCTAGGCGTTTGAAAATTAAGAAATGTCTCCTAGGCCTACCCGGCTAAACCCCTAAGCACCTGTCTAGCCCGTCCAGATCTGCCTAGACACTTGCCTTGGTTGTGACTTACTTAGATAGAAAATAGATAACTTTCATTTTGCATTTTATTATTTCCAATAAATTGTAAGAGACTTATTGAACACTTAAATAAACACACATTATATATTTGCTCCTCATGTTTTCATTATATTTCGTGGTTTTCAACATTTAGTACATCAAGTTTTTTTCGTCCCAGAGTCATACCTAAAGTGTTAATTTTGGGACAGTTTCATACATCCGTTAGTCAAACTGTTAATTCTCCCGTTAAGTGATGACATGGCGCCCATGTGGACAATGACTGGGCGCCACGTGTCATTAAAATATTAAAATAATTAATTAAATAAAATATAAAAAAAACAAAATCTGCAACATTGGAAGAAGAAGAAGAAGAAGAAGGAAAAGGAAAAAAAAAACGAATCTGGGCAACCCAGAAGGAGGAAGAAGAAGAAGGAAGAAGGAAGAAGAAGAGGAAAAAAAAAGGTGAATCTGGGCAACCCAGAAGAAGGAAGAAGAAAAAGAGAAGAAAAAGAGAAAAAAAAAAAGAGGCGAATCTGGGCAAACCCAGAAGAATGAAGAAAAAGGAAGAAGAAGAGAAGAAAAATAAAAGAAAAGAAAAAAGACGAATCTGGGCAACCCAGAAGAAGAATGAAGAAGGAAGAATGAAGAAGAATGAAGAAGAACAAGAAGAGAAGAAAAGAGAAAAAAAGAAGAAAAAAAAAAGAGGCGAATATGGGCAAACCCATAAGAAGGAGGAAGAAGGAAGAAGAAGAATCTGGGCAACCCAAAAGAAGAAGGAAGAAGAAGAGAAGAAAAAGAAAAAAAAAAAGCGAATTTGGGCAACCCAGAAGAAGGAAGAAGGAAGAAGGAAGAAGGGAGAAGGAAGAAGGAAGAAAAAGAGAGAAAAAAAAAAAAAG
>JAVVNS010000044.1:0-233962 GCA_036320875.1 Cotoneaster glaucophyllus | reverse complement strand
AGAGCGTTGTTGCTTCTATAAAGAATCATGGAGCTGCGATAATGCATGTTGTCTTGTGCTACTCTTCCGCTTGTCTTGCTTGTTTGTGTCGTGGCAGCCGTGTACGTGATACGTCTCTAGCTAATGATGAGCTGCTTGTTGTAGTGATTTGCATGGGCTGCTAGTTAAACTCGAGCCAGACTGCTAATGTGTTTCCCTATGTCTGCCTTGCTACCTACTCTGGTGCTTGATAGGAAGAACTCTTTGCGAGTCTAGCCGCAAGTGGACACTTTGCCTAGAATGTCTGGAATGTTCGTCAGAGTGTGGACCCAACCGCGAATGCACACTAACTCGGGGACCAAGTCGAGAATAAATGCTTCTCTACGCACTAAGACAGGGGAAGTTTTCCTGAGGGCCAAGTCGAAAGTGTACATTGCCAAAATGCTTTATTTGTGGTAGGTTGAGCGACTGCTTGCCGGGAAGTCGGTGGAAAGAGTCACGATCACCTCCTATTGTTCTGCTTCTGAAAGTCGGTGGAAGGGGTAACTAGACAATATAGAAAAGGTTGGAGTGAATTTTTCTCCAACTAGAAAGAGAGGAAGGCTCTAATAAGGTATTGTGGACATGGAAGAAAATGCAACATATCAGATATGTTTGTGGTCAAGGAGATATGCTTGTGGAAAATGTTTGGCAAAGTTGATGATAGCCTCCATGTTTAATGTAGGACCTTACTAAGATATTAGAAGTTTTTAGGCGTCACTAATGCATGTAAGTCAACTCGTGCATCATGCATGATCATAAGAACTTAATTTCTTTCACTATTAACTTTTCAAAGCGTTTAAAGTAGCTCATTTCATAGACTCATTGGTACATGTTTTAGTGAAACGAACCCAATTAATGAAATGATATAAGACTCAATTGATGAGACATATTATCTGATCATACGACGTAGAGATTAAATGTACAAATTGCATTTAGTACATCAAGAAGTACAAGGACTCCTAATCATCTGTTTATTTGGCACTTCGGTGGCTAGGATGGGCTTATAACTTGCATCCTGCATCACTATCAGTTGTAAATATGACTTGCATTAATAGGTAATAAAAGAGAGATTGGATGTTTCCCTCTTGATGAACCTTTGTAGGATTCAGAAAACTATAAAAGTATGTTCCATTGCGGAATCTACAAACTGGACTAGGCGAGGGAGCCCTAGACCAGCTGGAAAATGCCCGAGGGATGAGCCCACTTTTAACTTTAGTTTCAAACAATTATGAACACTAACCAAAATCCCTAAATTTAAAATCTTATATTGCACACTGGATGCAGAGAATTTGACCTTTCAAACCTTTGCCAATGCTTCTGGTTTCTCAGTACTGTAGTTACCATGAATCCAAGCACATATGTCCCTTCTATCTCCAACAACAACAACAAAGCCGTATCCCATTAAGTGAGGTCATCTACATCAATCCCAGAACACCACTGCCCTCGGTCTTGTGTCATGTCGTCCGTTAAGTCCAAATAGTCCAAGTCTTTTCGTAGGGTCTTTCTCCAAGTCTTCCTAGGTCTTCCTATACACCTTTGGCCTTGAGCATGTGTCTCGGAATCACATCTTCTAACCAATGTCTCTTCTATCTCCACCAAGGATAATTTGGAACCAAAGGTCATAAATTCAAAACTACAATGTGCAAAAAACCACAATGTTATAATTATGGCAGAGGGGATCAATCCATGTTGAGATAGGGATCATATTTCTCTGAATCATATGTCCAAAACTAGAGTTTCAGAATTCTTGGTTTGTCTTTGTGCTTTACCTTAATAGTTAATACTGAGTTATGTGAATGCAGAATGTGGAGAAGCTGGAATTGCTTTGCCTACGGTATGCTACAATAACTCAGTGGTTGATATCATCTTCTATTGATGTTCCTGGCCATGTCGGTTCTGATGGTTTACTTATGCAGAAAAATTCGAAACGATCAAAATCGTAGATCCCATCTCAGGCACTAAAATTAAGCTCCAACAACTAAAATGTTGCTGATTCTATTCTACAAGCTTGAAGTGGTTGTGGGATACATGATTTCACACGCGCTCACACCTCCCTCGTTGGTCCCCCTTCGTCTCTCTCTAACATATGAATTTTGCAGAAAATTCGATAAGGAGTTTAATGTAGAGCTTCCGAGCCTAGGACCGATATTGAACAGTAGTTCCAAAGCATAACCATATTTGACTCATCTCGCTGTGCATTTTGGGCGCTCAAAGTGAACATTGATTTCCAGAATCTTTTCTGTTTTAGTGTTTGGAGTACGCGGTTTGTGAAAATGTTTTCCTGGTGTTGTGTTAGGGCTTTATTTGGGTAATAGGTACTTGAGAAATTGAGTTGGTCCTCTGTGACTATACCGTGGGAATTATTTGTGTTTTTGTTAGGATATACATAGTTGAAGTATAATGTTAGCCTTGTATTGAATGACATGTGTCATTAAGAGATAGGTTGCATTATGTCCTAAGGTAGTTACACTGTGAGTATGTATACTGTAAGGAAAAGGCTTCTATTAATCAAGTTGTGAAATGAAAAGTTTTCCCTCCAAGATTCTCTCTCTCTTCATTGAACATTTTCCCTCTCATTTCTTCTGCATTCTTACAATTGACATGGTATCATCGCCGAGCAAAGGCTTACATCGTTGATTGTGATCCTACTGTTTCAACTCGTCTGCTTGTTAGTGATCGTTCTTGGTGTTGATTGATCGACGATTGGTTGTTGCAGCAGTCGTTTGTCGGTTGAGATAGTCGGTGATTTCATCGGTAGTGTTCGTCGGTGATCATTTCCAGATTTCTTGGTTTCTGTTTTTCGGTTGCTATTCGCACCTACAGATGTGATATCTTTCCTTCTCTGTTACTACAGATTTGTTGTGTTTATTTTCTTGCGATCTGCGATTGTGTATAAACCTAATTTTTAGGGATTTTTGTCTAGTTGTTATTCGATCTTGTGCTTAGTCTTGCTCGTCATTTTGGAGTTGTGATTTAGACTTCTACTTGCTGAATTTGAGAATTACTTAGCACTAAAGCAATTTTCAGCTTAATCATCATGGTTACCACTGCTCAATTAGCTCTTACACAGTCGCCTATTTCCTCTTTGATTCCTAGTGTTGGCAATACTATTACGTCAAACTTGATGACTCGAATTATGTTACTTGGAATTTCCAAATGGAATTGTTACTTGATGGCAATAGAATTCATGGATTTGTTAAAGGTTCCATTCCCTGTCCACCAAAGTTTACTTAGTCAAACTCTTAAGGAGAGATTACTGATGATATACCTGTGGTGTCTGATGCTTATAAAATCTGGACAACACATGGCAAAGCTTTGATGACACTTCTTAATGCAACTTTGTCTACTGCTGCACTTTCTTGTGTGATTGGTTGTCAAACTTCTAAGGAAATTTGGACTAATATTCGTGAACGGTTTGCCATTTTAACTAGAACTAGTATTGTTCAAATGAAGATTGATTTGCAAAAATATTAAGAAATGACCTGAAACTATTGATGAATATCTTAAGTGGATCAAAGATGCTAGGGATCAATTGGCAGCTGCTAGTGTTGTTATATTTGATGAAGATGTTGTCATTGTTGCCCTTAAGGGACTTCTACCTGGATAGAACATTATTAAATTTGTCATTCGTGGGCGAGAAAATCTTGTTTCTTTAAAAGAATTAAGGTCTCAAATCAAGGCTAAAGAATCCACATTGGATGAAACAGCAAAACATGTTCCTCTTATGTCTGCAATGTTGGCTCAATCCTCAGGTTTTGTGCCTGCTGCTGGCAGTTCTTCTAGTACTAAGTCCTGCCATTCAAATCAAGGCTTCAATCTTGGATATTTTGCACCTGGTTCTTCTGTTCAATCATTTCCACCACTGTAACCAATGCTTTTTCCATCTCAGATGCCACAAATGTTTTCTCCAGGCCATTTGCTTTCGTATCCTAACAAGGCTCTCGAACCTACAACAACTTCAAGGGGAATAATTTCAAGGGTAAAGGTAAAGGCAAGAAGTTTTTCTCTAGCAATCAATCTCAATTCTCTCCCCAGAATTCATATGGTGAAAATCAATATGCACAATTTTCTCAGCCTAGTGTTCACTTTTCTGGGTCACAAGGGTCTTCTCCTCAGGCTTTTCAACCACTACAAGTTTGTCAAATCTGTGATAGGAAAAGGCATTCAGCACTTACCTGTTTATCAGAGTGGATGTTAGATATGCCATAGGGTTGGTCACACTGTTGCCACCTGTTTTGACGTAAATGGTTCTTCTCTTGTTCCATTTCATCAACCACAGGGTTATTTACCATCTCCACAGGGTTATCCCAGTTCTTAACCCTCAATGGCTCCCTCAGCACCTTACTCTGGCTCTCTACTCCAATATTACTCTCATGTGCAGTTTCAGTCTCAAGTACCATATTCAGGTGGTCGAGTGTCTCAGCCTCAGTCACATCTTGCTATGAATGTGAGATCCTCTACATCACCTTCAGCACAACAACAAGAGTTCTGGCTCTTGGATTCTGGGGCTACTAATCATATGACATCAGATTTGTCTAATCTTCAAATGGCTACTCCTTATTCCTCTACAGAGAAAGTCACTGGTGATAATTGTGAAGGTTTGGATATTGCACATATTGGCAGTTCAAATCTTCACACTCTCTCTCATACTTTCAAACTTAATTCAGTTCTACATGTTCCTCAGTTGTCTCAACATTTATTGTCTATGCATCAACTATGCAAAGATAATAATTACAGATGTATTATTGATGAGTTTTCTCTTTGTGTATAGGACAAGGTCACCCAGAAACCTCTCTTTCAAGGACTGAGTAATAATGCCGTGTACCCTCTTCCTATGCTCAAATCTTCACAACATACTCCAACAGCTTATATAGGTCGAAAAGTGTCATCTACTTTGTGGCATTCTAGTTTACTCATCTACCATTTCCTTCTCATGCTTCAAAGTTTGTAATACCTTTTGAAGTCATACATACTTATGTGTCTTTCATTGATAAGTGTACTCATTATACTTGAATTTTCCCATTAATGAATAAAGCTGCTGTGTTTGGAATATTTGTGCAGTTTCATGCTTTTGTTGTGAATCAATTCAATGCTCATATTAAAATCTTACAAAGTGATGGTGGTGGAGAGTACATTAGTCATTTGTTTTAGAATTAACCAAAGGCATTATCCATCAAAGATACACCAGCTCAAAATGGCATAGCTGAAAGGAAAAATAGATATGTAGTTAAAACTGCTCTCACCCTCCTTCAACGAGCCTCTTTGCTTTCTATTTTTTGGTATCACAGTTTTGCCACTGCTACCTACTTAATCAATAGGATGCCCACTTCTGTCTTGGGCATGCAATCACCATTTAAGGCTTTATATAACTCTCCACCAAAGTTAGACCACTTCAAGGTGTTTGGACGTGCCTGCTGCCCATCTATGAAACGTTATAGGTCTAACAAACTTGAACCAAAAACAACTGAATGCATTTCCATGGGGTATGCATCTCAGTACAAAGGTTACATTTGCTATTCTCTTCATGGTCACAAGTTAATAGTATCCAGACATGTCTTATTTGATGAAGATAGCTTTCCTGGTGTCAAACCTCACAATAACCATCAAGTCTCTTAGTCACATGTTGCTTCTCCTATAGTTCATCACAACACTTTCACTCCTCCCGTTATACTTATCCATCTTCCTCAAGTCTTTGAGCACAATTCCATTGTAGCCTTTCCAATTACTCAATCTCAGTCCTTGCTCAATGGTGACCTTGTCCCTTCTTCCATAAGTACAACTGCTTCTTCAAGGTCAACTTCTATGTCTCCAACAAATATTGAACTACATCCATCTACTGTCACTTCTCAAGCTAATGATCTGCAACTTGTGCCTATTGCATCTCATAATTCACATCTTAAGCAGACACGTTCCAAGTCTGGGATTTTTAAGAAGAAGATAGCTTTTAAGGCTCAAGTTAATACTGATAGTATCACAGAACCTCAATCTTTTAGTGTTGCTTCTAAATTTGGCGAATGGCAACAGGCTATGAATGAAGAAATGGCCAGCCCTTATTCAACAACAAACCTACAATGTTGTTCCCCTTCCACCAAACAAAAATCTAATGGGTTGCAAATGGATTTATAAGGTCAAAAGACATCTTGATGGTTCTGTGGCCAAGTATAAGGCCAAACTTGTAGCAAAAGGGTTCTCTCAAGTTGGAGGTTCGGATTACTATGAAATCTTTAGTCAAGTTGTCAAACCTATTACAGTTCTATTGATAGTTGGAAGTTTAAACAATTGGATGTTAAAACTGCATTTTTGCATGGTTTTTTGGACGAAGAAGTGTACATGATGAGTCAACCATAAGGATTCATTGATAAAGCTCATCCAGAGTTTGTGTGTAAACTTCAAACGTCTCTTTATGGTTTGAACCAAGCCCCTAGGCTTGGAATGACAGGTTTACTAAGTTCTTATTCACTTTGGGGTTCAAGTCTTCTTATGCAGATTTCTCTTTGTTCATCAAACATGATGGGAAATCTATTGTTGTGTTGTTACTCTATGTGGATGATATCATCCTCACTGGTGATAGTGATATTGGTGTTCAAACTGTGATTCAACGGTTAATTACAGAATTTGATATGAAGGACTTGGGGCTTCTATGTTATTTCCTTGGTTTGGAAATTGAGTACTAGTCGTAGGGTCTTTTTGTTCATCAATCAAAGTATGTGAAGGATTTACTGCACAAAACATCCATGCTCGAATGTAAGCCTTGTGTCACCCCTTGTCACCCCAATCACAAATTGCTGAATCATAGTAGTCCTCCTTATGTGGACCCGAAAACTTATAGAAGTATTGTTGGTGCCTTACAATACTTGACTTTCACTCGGCCTCATATTGCCTACTCTGTTAATCAAGTTTGCCAGTTTATGCAAGCTCCTTTGGAATCACATTTTGGTGCAGTCAAGCGGATTCTCATGTATCTCAAGGGCACTATAGGTTGGGATCTCTGTTTTAGACTTTGTTCTTTGGATCTGAGAGCCTATACTGATGTCGACTGGGCTAGAGATCCCTACAATCGGAGGTCTACAACTGGTTTTATCATCTTTCTTGGACACAATCCAATTTCATGGAGTTCTAAAAAACAACACATTGTCAGTCGGTCTTCTATTGAAGCTAAATATAAGGCAATGGCTACCACAACTGCAGTAGTGGTTTGGCTACAACAACTACTCAAGGACCTCCATATTTCTTGAATTGACATATACTCTTCTTTTTACACCTAAATTAAGGCGAGTGCAAAAGTCGAGAAAGGGTATGCAAAAATTACTCTTGTAATTCAAAACTCGATTCTTATAATCCAAGTTTCACAACACAGCAGCTAATTCGTTCAAAGATTCCGACTCCATCCTACAAACACACGAAAAACAGCTACCTAAGGCGCAAAACATCACAAATCGCCAACAGCCAAGGACATAATTTAGTAAATTCGGACATATTCACACGCACAGTGAATGTCACACATAAAACCCAGAGTGGCAGACCAGTGAAATAATATAGCCAACAATATTGAGAGACAACATATGTACATGTCAAGGCTAAAGAAAATGCAAACCCTTTTCACTCTGACATCATCTGATTTTTGGTATACAAATTGACAATCTGTAACCTACAACAATAGCACTATTCTATTCCCTCACTTCTATTACATAACTACCATTTCCAGATTATTCATACTACAGTTTTGGACAGAACACAACATCTACGCAAACATATGTGACAACCACCGATAACTTTGATGGACACTATGAACAATAATTTGACTTCCGCGCACCTTAACCAGGTTTGTGAAGGATATCGATGCCCAGATAGCTGAAGTCCATCTATCATCTAATCATATGGCCCTCGGTTCATGGTGCTAATTTGAGTTCCGAGACTTGCCAACCTTACTGATGAACTTCAGATAAAGGAGTCTAATGCCTATCACTCCCTAGGCCTGGCAAGCCATAGAGAACTGAGGGCTCGAAGACGTGAAAAATAATCGTTTATTGCAAGGAGTGCACGAGCTGATTGCCGAGTCGTCAGTATACGATGCATTTGTTGCAATGTTTGTTGCCGAAGATTATCAGCCTGGTAATTGGCAAAACGAGAATGAAAAAAATAAGGTGTAGAAATACTAACCACTGACAAACTACAAAAATAAGGTATTAATTACATTAATGCGTAGAAGGACAAGGTTATTTTAGCATAAATCCCGGGTGACCCCTATATGCATGTACATAAAGAAACAAAAATAACAAGTAACGTTTCAGATGTTTTAGGCAAGACTAAAAAGAAGTCCTTTGAGACAGACATCACAACCTATCTTAGGCCAAATCACCAAGTTTGTGAACAAATCTTGTTAAACATGCCTTCTGTGCAACAAACTTCTTGTAAGACAAAGATGGTATAATTGCGTTTAAAAGGAGAACCGAGTTTTTTTCATCTCAAGGGACACAGTTCATTTCGTATTTGAAAACAATTAATAAGGACTATATATTGTATGGGTGAAATTTAGGGCCAACAAAACAAAATGAAGAATAGACATGTAGAATACCACCTTATCTTTTTAGTATAATACTAAAAGCAATGTGGTTCCATTCAACCTACAGGTTCCAACACCAAAGCGATATCATTTCTCCAGATATGTCACTCAGCAATACCAGCCTATTCGTGATTCAGTTTTTATTTTTAACTATTTGTAATTGAAGCAATTACTTGTCGTGACATTGGAAAAGCAAGCTAGTGGAATTAACTATTAAGGAAATTCACCTGGCGGAGGAACCCATCAAGGGTTCCTAGCTTTCCCATGGCCATGGCCATTTGACCCATATAGTTTGCTACATTCCCAGATGATCCTGATGGCGCAGGTGAGCCACTTGCCAAGGTCTCAGACAGGGATTGCTGCAATGCCTCCATCCCTTGTGACAGAGCATCTTCAGCCTGCTGGGATGATTGCTGCAGGTTATAAATACCTACCAACTGCTGCTCCGTTAAGGGTTCCAATTGACTCACCAGAAGCTGCACCAATGTCAAAACAGATTAACGGGACGCAGAGATCTAAATCAATTAGAGAAGATAGGACAGAAGAAATGTATTATGTCTACGTGTATGTATTATGTCCACGTATATATGAAATGAATTTTGACAGCTCATTAATTACTTTCTTAACAGAAAAAGAAACATCAATTGTGCCCTAGAAATACTCGTTTCCATGTACATGATTTAGTGAGCATATATGACACGGCTATGTTTGGTGTGGGTGATTCATAAACTAGTAGATGTAGAATTGAAGCCATAGATCCAACACTGCCTCATTTCCGTCATATCAAAACATGATGTCAGGCTGATAGCCCCAACTTAAAATGTCATAAACAATAGTTTCATGTCAATACGTTAACACATTGGGAGAAAACAAGGGAAAAAAATGTTAAAGATAACATATTATACACTAGGAGATGGAATTGTGCAGAAACTAAAATGGTCTAAATTTTTTTTTTATACAGATTTTGTAAGCTTCGGAAGATAAATGTTCATAGGGGGATTATCACCATATCAAATATCAACAGAGTAGGGAGCACAAATTTTCACCTTAAGGAGCTCAGACGAGCGGAAGCCGCCAATCCACATGAAACACCTTTCAGCTGGTGTTTTCCACATTCCTGATAAGATGTGGAAAACATCAGCTTTTGCTGCAGTTCCCTTTAGTCTAAAAATGTCATCGTAGTGCGCAATGACGTTGTCAATAACAGTACGAAGTTCAGTGTCACCCGCATGTGAATTAACGGCAGCCCTCAACTCATTTATTTGCCTGTTGTGCTCTTCTAGCCACCTTGCATATTCCACATCAAATGCCAAAGCACCTATGAAATACAAATACAAATAAAACAACAATATTTTACCATCAAATATCAGTTAAGTGGGAAAACATATGTTCTCATGCCAGCCAGTTCAGTAACGTAATGTCATCTTGCCAGATTGTCAACCTGGAACACTGATAAGGGTGATTCTTGCCTACATGTGTGGTCCAGATCATAATCTAACAGCATAAGAATCTTATGTTTCCAAACTGTCTAGGAATAGAATATTGCCTTATGATCACACAACATAAGAACAACATCATCCAACATGCTAGCAACTACACCGTTATTAACATGAAAAACAGACCCATAATTTAAATGTTCATGACATGCTCGGAACCAATTGCAAAAGACGGTACCAAACATATAGAACAATCGAAAGCAAAGAAGCTGTAGAAGTATCCACCCAAAATATTCGACTTACTACATCACAATGTTAATGCAGAGAAGACCTAACCCCATCTTTACTAAATTTCTTTAACATACATATGCATATTAAGGCACGCTGAAATACACCTCTGTGATCAATTTCAAAATTTCAAGTCCAGGTAAAATTAACCAGTGAAAACATGAGATTAAGAGGTTCAAATACCATTTCCACTCATTGAATGTGATTGATCTCCAGAGCTTGAAATGAATATTCCCTGTAAAAATAAAGCCATTAATATGATACAGGACACCCATGCCCTTCCATTTCAGGAATGAAAAATATATGATATATTAGATGCAAGTATATACAGACAACAAAACCCAACCTGCTGACGGGCACGCTGAAGCTCTTGCTCAAGCTGACTTAATTTCAGCCGACTACTCTCAAGTTGTTGCACGTATGCCTGAGAGAAGAAAAATAACATAATATTACTTCCCCACACAGAACAGTAAGCATGACTCTTACTAGATAGGGAACACTAAAAACGAATAAAGGGGAAAATAATAAACTCCTAACAAATACTTGAATAGTGACCTACTTTTTTCCGTAATCTGCTTTTCCTGGCAGCTTCACGATTTTGAGCAAGTCTTCGCAATGTCTGTAGAGAATGGTTGCATGGTAAAAGGTAATCCAATAATCATGCAAAATGATAATTTAATAGTATAATTAGTTGAAGTACCAAACCTTTTGATCCCCAGATTTTTCTTTTGACCTGTCACTGGTCAATCAGAAGCTAGAAGAGCAGTCATTTGATTCCCTTCAATCTGCACAAGAACATTGAATTTAATTTCACCATAAAACAAAAAACAAAAAAAACAAAACAAAAGGCAGCCAAAATCAAATGAAGAATGAATATTCTCAGCTGCAAAATAATTTTGTATGGCAAAATGAAGGATATGTCACTTTGAATCTTGGATACAGGAATAAAAAAATAAGTAGCAAAAGTGGAAGCAGGAGATGTTACCTTCTGATTTTTATCTTCTGTGTCATCTGTTGAAGTATCAGTCCTGGGGCTTCCATCTGCCATATTGGACTCCCCCCAGTTCTCGTGATTGCTACGTGATACAGAGAGTAAATTTGGCTGCGGCTCTTTTTGCAGTGGCATAAGCTGAGATCCCACAAAAGAAACAAAAAGGTTTATTTCCAAAGATGCAAGCGACTGAATTCCAGAATGCTTGTAAGTTCAATCTTTTTTATCCTGTTTTCATTTTCATTTTATTTTTCTTGTTCTTTTGTGAGGGGGAGGGAGAAGAAACAAAATTACCTTGTTTAAAGCACCAAATTGGGCATCACTACTTCCCACTGCCTGGCGATTTAACTTGTTTTGACTAAACATTGGACCTAAAAAATCAACAATAATCAAGTGATTACAAGTCAAAATCAAAGAGATACCATAATACAACAAAAGTAAATATTATCTGACAGTACGTGCGTATATAAGTATTACATACGCCCCCTTTTACTTGAAAAACAGAATCACTTTCTCTTCATCATACTCCAAAACTGCCAGAAATTACTTGTGCTTTCTGAAGTCACACTTCAGAAAGCCAATGATGAATAGGATCTGTTTTAAGGTAAGAATTGAACAACAGGACTAGAACAGTAGTTTCCAAGAATGTAGGAGTATATCTCAGCTGACAGGTCATTCAAGTAAACACCTACAACCAGGCACTAGGAAACTAAACATGGAAGCTGACTAGAACACTAAGAAAACCTTATTCATAAGCTCATTTACCGAGTATGAAAATCAGAAGACAATTTATATGTTCAACCACGTTAAAATTCAAAGAACTGGCATAATAACAACTTAAAGAAACAAGAATGGGAAAATTGCTAGTATTGAATTTTGCTTCTGATAAACACCAGGATATTTGTTACATACTTCTCCCGATGTCAACGGCATCCTCTATGCGAAATCCAAGAGTTTGCTCAAGAGTTCCAAAGTCTGAAATTCGAGATGAACGAATGGAGCTCCCCTCTGTGCCACTGAAAGCACAAATCATCAGAATCATGACTACCAAAATGACAAATGCAATCAACAAAAAAGGAACTAAATCCATATACATTGGCCAGAATGATAAGGCCAAAAAGGTACCATCAGAATTCATAATTCAATTACCCCCCCACCCAAAAAAAAAAAAGAGTCAAACATAAAGATGTTAAGAAGCTTCTTCAATCGTGATGTAAACAGATGAAGAAATGGTTACCCAATTAAAGGTCATGGGTTATCTCAAGTAGCATATGTCCTGTTCCTTAATTTTAGGATCACTATTATCATATTCTTGTATGAAAATAAGCTAAACGGTACAGACTTTAATAATTAATACTAGATACAACAATAATACAGCTACTCTGTTTGTTTCAATGAACAGTCGCATAATTTCAAATCAAATTGGGAAAAACAATTCCTCCATAACAGAACAATAGCATCCAGTTGCAATTTTCTTTTGTCCTGTTCGTTGGTTCAATTTTTTGTTATCATTTCAGTCTTACAAAAACTGAAAAAACACAGCTATAACTCCCTTTCCTCAAATCATTGGCAAACATTGTTTATACCATGGAAAGACATTATGCCATATTAAATCCCCATACTGCTTACACAAACTTGACTGTTGATGCATCAATCTGATAAATTTCCAATGGTTACTTGTAATTTAGCACTCTAGTTAACTTTAAGCATATGGTAAAAATAAACTTCAGATACTAACATTTATATGCTGTTTGGGTCAATATAAAAGAGTAGCAGACAAGGACCTAGTCATTTTAAGTGGTGGTTATTCCATTCCACCTGGTAGACTGTAGGATTCTAAGTTCTAATTTATGTTCCTTTTGCGGATGCTGTCCAACCACCGGACAAAGCATGAGATTTTAATATCAGCAGCATATGGCACCAACAATTCTACCACGTAAAAATTATATTCATGTTCTAGCAGCACAGAGGCCGCTGCCGGACCACAGCTTCTAAACTAACTGAACGCCCAAGGAATCATATTTAAAAAATCAAGGAGCTATAATACCGTCAATTAAACTTAAAAGATAAGAACAACATAATACAATAAATATGTAAAAAATTAGAACTGTAAGCGAATACTGACGTGGGATTGGGAGTGGGTACTGGAGGAACAAAGCTCGGCATGTCGGTCACAACTTTATTACCATCATTTGCACCAACTTTCACTCTTCTACTGCCCATGGATCAACATCATCATCACTGCCGCCGCGGCGCCACCAATCCCAAAACCAAAGAAACCCACCTTCAACAACCCCTCCACTGAAAGAACCAAAAACCCAATATTCAAAAACTCCTAAAATTCAAAACACACAAGCTTTTCAAACCAAAATTCAAAATTCAAAATTCAAAGTCCAGCTACGCAATTTACCAGAAAGATTTTAGCTCTAAATACATATACACAAAATAGAAACCAAAATCCAATCAAAAGCCACCTACCCACTGAAGAAATGAAAGTTCACAAAAACCAGAAGCAGAAGCATGAGATAGCTTACTTACCAATAGTAAACACTGTGTAAACAAACAAACCCTGAAGTTTGAAGTCCAGCAAAGAAGATAAAGAATCAGAGCTCGAAGGTAGCGAATTTCCAGAAATTAAGCAAAACCCAGAAGCTGAAATTGGAAGCAAAGCTAAAACAAAACCCTAACCCTGTGAAGCTTTGTGAGGATAAATACCAAGTCCCTTTGACTTTTTGATCCGAATAATAATTATTCTTTATTTATATATGCCATCAAAAGGCTGGAAACTTCAACCAAGAGGCCCACCTTGAATTTTGAGCAATTTAACTTTGTTTATTTTCTTCGAGAGAGAGAGAGAGAGAGTACAAGAAGGATGACGTCCTGATCATACCAATCTCCACTCCAGAGCTCACCTTTCATAGCTCACCTCCATTTTTATTTTATGAGTTTCCTTCTTTCCTTTTTTGTCTTTATTTTACTGCTTTGGAGGCTCTTCTTTTTCCCAATTTTATGTTAATTTATAAGAATTTTCCCTTATTTTATGTTAATATGAGAATTTTCCCTTTTTGTTTTAATGAATATAATACTGCCCCCATTTCCTTTAATTTTCGAATGCAAAGGAACGCCGTAAAACTTCTTTTCTTTTTAGATAATGTTAGTGAGATTAAATTTTTTAAATTAATTTTGTAAATCAAATTATTAGGTTGTTGATGATTGGATTATTACTTAAGCATTGATTAACATGCATTGACAACACATCATTTGGTTTGTAAATTTGGTTAAAGTTTTAGTCTCCTTAGCATTACTCTTTCTTTTTTACTAATGATACTGGGATGGGGTTGGGCTATATCACAATAAGTCAACAATGATATGGTATTGTCATGATGCTAATTGAACTAAAGAAGTCTCACTTAAAGGTAAAGGGTAGATATCTTAAATTCAAATATGTATAGTTATATGCAAGAGTGAATGTTCTTAACTAATTGAGTTTCTATATATCCTTATATATATAGGAATTGTTGGCACTCTAAGATCAATTACTCACTAAATTTTATAGAAGAGTAAATTGTAGCAATGGTCCCTCAACTAAAAATTCATTATCATTGGTCTCTCAACTCATCAAAACGTGTAGTTATGACCATTTTCATCAACTCCATCACAATTCTATTAAAATGAGTTATGTTGGAAGAACCATTGCAACAGTTACGTTAAAGTTGAAGGACAATTGCTTCAATTGGGTTAAAGTTAAGGGACCATTTCTCCAATTTAATTAAAGTTGAGGGACCATTGATACAATTTTTCATATTTTTCCCCTTGATTTAGCCTCATGTGCATGGCACGTAACTCATTTTGACAGAAGTTCTAACAGAGTTGACGAAAAGAACCAAAGCTGCACGTTTTGATGAGTTAAGAGACCATTGGTAATGGATTTTTAGTTAAGGGAATATTACTCTAAGAGAAATTTTATTTAAACTAATGTAACCTCTTTTTACACCCAATTTAAATTTTAAATGTAAATTATCATTTTTATCCTATTGCATAATTACCATCAAGTACAAAATGAAATTTATAATAAAATTAAAATTTATCAATAAACTCACACTATAATTAAATCTTACTATCACTCATTGCTTATCATGTGTTCATTCTGACTAAAACCCCAATAGCTTTTATAGAGAAAAACAGTTTTTTTTTTTTTTTTTTTTTTATCAATGGATGGTGATTTTTAAGTTTTAAATTCTCCAACAAAGGTATGACTCGAATTATGGAAATTTTTGCTCATCTGATTTCAATTTTTTTATAAAGTAGAAGATGAGTATTTGGGTTTCAATTCTTTTTCGTCAACGAGGCTGCACATAGTTTGTTAAACTTTCTACAATTGGCGTAGTGAAAGTATTGATATATATGACCTTTTATATGGAAAGTAGAAATATTTGTAATTTGTTTGGCTTTGGCATATCAGAAAGCGAAAGTTGTTGCCATGCTAGTCTGTCCTCCTATACGAAACCCTTCACTTTTACAATTTGTTGTCATTCTAATTGACATATGGTATCCTTCTAATAAATTGCTTGGGATAGTGCATGTTAGTGAGTACAGGTTTGATGAATATCTTTCATCAAATAAAATAAAATAATTGCAGCAAAAAAACAAATACACAAACACCGAAACACAAATAAATCAAAAACAGCAACCATGAAAAATGCTATAATGTACGCAGCTCCAATAGAAATTTGAAACTTTACCAAAAAGTCAAGTAAGATGCAGTGAAGCAAAAAAATGCAGAGAGGCCTTTGAAACACAAAAAGCTTAGTTTCTAAAGAGCTCAAAGGGGAGACAAATGACTCAAAAGTTCTTTTACTTTCGAGTTTCTTTGAGATTTTATTTTATAATGGGTGTAAAGATAAATATGTTGCAGTCATATTTAGAATAGGAATGCAATTGTGTAAATCCTATAGAATATGGGAAAGTATCTTATATTCCTATTAGGAGTAGAATACCTATTAAATGTTGTAATCCTTAAGGGGAAGGTGTTTACCTATCCTACTACTATAAATAAAAGGCACAATGGGGTGAATCAAACACACCTCACAATTAAATCAATCTCTCTTCTCTCTAATTGTGGTTGGCCCCCTCTCTCTCTAAACTCTAGATCGTTTAATCAAATAGGCTTACAACACGTTATCAGCACATTCTTGCCATAAGCTGAGGAATTGACGCATCGTAGGGGGCTATAATCCACCAAATTCAAAGGCTTATTTGTTTTCTGCTAATCAGGTACGCTTAAAATAAAAGAAGATATTTGAAACATCCATGAAGCATGAAAACATTCCCCATGATTCATGAACCCCTCTATGTTTATATTTTCCTTTCGATATATATACTGTATATGTTCATATATTTGTCACTATATATATATATATTTGTTTCATGCATCGCACAATTAAATTGTTATGTGGAATTTGTGAGTCAAAGTACAAAAATAAATTAGAAGCAAATTTGGGTTTCCTAAACCCTAAGGGATTTTAAAAAAAAAAGGAATTAGGCATGGTGCGGCACACCCACCGCACCATCATTGAGCACACCAAAAACCAGGCTTCGGCCTGGGGTCAAAATAATGGGCCTGAAGCCCTAAGCCTGTCTGCAGTTTGACCCATGGCCTGCTGCTCCATCTCAGACTGCACCAAGCTTCGGCTTGGGCTCCACGCAGCCTTCACCCACCAGCCTAGTTGGCTGGGCCCTTCCCCTTCGCACGTATCAGCCAGCCTTTGCTGGGCCTCCCCGTGTGACAACCCACAAGCCAACGTGAGCTGGGCTTCTTCTCGTGCTAACCACACCCAAGCCTGTGGCCTGCAGCCACCATGGGTTGCTTCCCTGCACCTAAACCGTGCCCCTTAACCCACGGCACCAAGCCCAATTATTTTTGGGGCTATATTTTTGATCCAATAATATTATTTTAATATTATTTAGCTTCTACAATCGACCCCGTATGCCCGATTTATTGAATTAATTAAAAGTGACCTGCAGTCCATTAATCTGATAATGAATCCAAAATTATTGACCTGAAGATCGTTTTTGGACATTAACGATTCAATAATTTATCTTTCTACTTTGAACCGTCACATACTTTTGTAGTAACGAAGCTCTCACACTTGAGTTCCCGAAGAACCTCAAATCCACTATATTCAAGTTAGTATATTGCATTCTGTGTTTCTTGCAGGAACCTCTCATTATGAACTAATTGTTCATAAAAACCTAAATTGAACCTGTAGTTTCAAATTTAGTGCCTTTGAAACTTGAAGTTTTCATTCAAAACATACCACATGAAACCTGTAGTTTTCAGGCATAAATTAAACCAATACATGTCTAAAGAATCTGTATGTTCTACGATATATTGATGTGATAAAAGTTAAGCACTTAAATTAAACCCTCTTGTTGTAGATTTGTAGTATAGATGCAAGTAGGGATCGTTCTGGACCGGGGATTAGGAGGGCTTGCTAATAACCTCTAAACTGACTCAAAAACATAAAAACAAAGTTAAAAACGCTTGAATAGACTCAACAAACTCAAAAGACTCAAAACGGGTTGAAAACACTCAAAACTGCCTAAAAACACTAATTGAGCAGTTTCTGACTCTAAACACTACTTTGGACGAAAATAGGGTTTTGGCTTGACTCAAGGTACTTAAAAACACACACAAAACAGATTTTAAACACTTGGGAACAAGAAAGTAAAAGGGGGGTTTTGGTTTGGACGAATTTAAAACAAAACAAAACAGAATGTAAAACTAGGCAGATTGTAAAACGAATTTGAAAACTTTGATGGTTGATGGATTAGCTAGAGGTCCATTCTTCACACATGACACACTCGTACATAAATTGTGAGATCCCACATCGCCCAGGGGAGTGATCCTTATATGTATATTCCCATCCCTACCTAGCGCGAGGCCTTTTGGGAGCTCACTGGCTTCGGGTTCCATGGGAACTCCGAAGTTAAGCGAGTAGCGCGCGAGAGCACTCCCATGATGGGTGACCCACTGAGAAGTTCTTGTGTGAGTTCCCAGAAACAAAACCGTGAGGGCGTAGTCGGGGCCCAAAGCGGACAATATCGTGCTACGGTGGTGGAGCGGGCCCGGGAAGTGATCCGCCCCGGGTCGGGATGTGACAATTTGGTATTAGAGCCTAACCCTGGCCGTGGTGTGCCGACGAGGACGTCGGGCCCCTAAGGGGGGTGGATTGTGAGATCCCACATCGCCCAGGGGAGTGATCCTTATATGTATATTCCCATCCCTACCTAGCGCGAGGCCTTTTGGGAGCTCACTGGCTTCGGGTTCCATGGGAACTCCAAAGTTAAGCGAGTAGCGCGCGAGAGCACTCCCATGATGGGTGACCCACTGAGAAGTTCTCGTGTGAGTTCCCAGAAATAAAACCGTGAGGGCGTAGTCGGGGCCCAAAGCGGACAATATCGTGCTACGGTGGTGGAGAGGGCCCGGGAAGTGATTCGCCCCGATACCAACTGACACACCCCGACCGAGATCGAGGTATGCTGGCCGTCACGTGAAGGTGATGTAGCCATGTGCACAGTGCGGAAGCATTAGAATAAGAAGAAATACGAATAAATAAAAACCGAATAAGTGTGATTACACATTCAGAGCATATAAGTCTAGGTGCAGTCAATGCATAAGAAAAACTAAAGTAGTTAACACCCGAAGGTGGTCCTACATTGGTGATGTCTGTCAGAATATCCGATATGTCCTCGTGAGCCACCAACAAAGCTACCTAATACCTGGAGGGGCGCAAAACAAAAGCGTGAGTGGGCAAAAACAAATCTTTCGAAAATCATTTCAAAAACTATCTTTATAACCCCTCGCCGTAAAACTTGTATACTTTCCCAGAAAAATAATAGTATATACATATACTAAACTCCTCTGAAAATCATCATCATGCTAATATGAATTGAAACATGATTATGCCAACAAGTTACTGATATGCCATCGAATCCAATATATATGCCAAACCATGCCAACGAATCAAGCATATGCCATATCACACCATCAAAACATAACTCAAGTGAAATAAACTCATCATCAATAATAACATGTCCCCCGTGTGATCGGCACGGCTGGAACTATAGCTCATAATCAATCTCATCATCTCATCCTAATATATATCCTGCACACATGTCGAACCCACTCAAGGTGGTCTATACGACAAGACTGGGTGTAATCTACTACGCTCTAGTGCTACAATCACGTGAAGACTGTGCGAATAAGTCGCAGGTCACCTACGAGTCGAACCCACTCAAGGTGGTCTATACGATAGGACTGTGCACCTAACTTGGATCCAAGGCGAGCGTGCGGTGCGGAGAGGTGAACAACACGTGAAAGACTGGCCTTGGCCCTGGGCGGGAGCACTAACACCGGGGTGCAGGTTTATGAGCTATCGATGCATCTCAACATCTCGTCAATCTCGTTATCTCAACATTTATTTAAACACTCAGAGGCTTACCTGAACTTACCTTAGCGTCCACAGCACCAACAATCATGCGCATACAATTTCATGATGCATAGGCACTCCATAATGCATAATACTATCATGATGCACACTCATTTCATCATGCATACTCAAGAAATATAACAAAGGTATGATGGCATGACATTTCATTTCATAAACCATTTCACATGTTTTCTGGGAAAACTCAATGTATAAGGTATATACGGAAAACAAGAGCCCACTCACCTTGCGTCCGCGCTACGGCTCCCTAATGTGAACATCGAGGCGTCCCAAAACGTTCGGCGCCTAAAACAATTACCAAACTACAACTTAGAACTCTTAACCATAGAATATGTAATTCACGTAAAACATATCCTCAAGGATATTATAGAATCATTTAAGACCCTTAATCAAAAGTCAATCGTCGATCAAGGATCGACGGTAGGGTCCACTGCCCCACGTACTTGATCCAGAAGATCCGTAACTCCGATCTCTGATCCGTAACTTCTCAAGATGCACATTAACCTTCTAGAACAACATACTACAATTTCGTTACGATCCGACGGTTGGATCTCCGCCAATTTCCAAAACCGAGTGGCGGTTAACCTTTTATTTTATGAACTTACAAATCCAATTCGGGAAGATCCGTCCATCGGATTCCCAATCCGTAAGTTCCTACATTCTTCAAATATTACGTACTAACACGTATCAAAGTTTGGTGACGATCCGACGGTTGGATCGTCGATTCATATTTTCACCTAACCATGAATCGTAACGAACTTAAGTTCAATTACTCAAATTAAGTCCAACAATTATCAAAACTGATCCTAGAGCTTTGAACATAGCATGAAAATAACATTGGCGGCCCACTGGCCACTTGCCGCCGTGACTGGCGGTCGGCAGCCCCGACTCGCCGGAAAAATCAACTATTTTTAAAAATTCTCAAAAATTGCAGAATTGAAGATCTCAAAGAGAGGAACAACTTTCATACCTTTGGTGAAGTCCACTTTAGCCTAGAAATGCTCCAATTTCACCAAAACCGTGAAGAACACTAGAAATGGGTGTTTTCAATTCAACTCCAAATCAACTCCGCCGTCCCAACCATTGCTTGGGCTTTGTTCTAGGCCTCAAGAGGAAGCTATGGATGGTGGCAATTGAAAGAAATTGCTTCAAAAATGAGAGAATCGACGACACAAAGCCACCACACCCTTTTGTGCGTTTTTCCTAATTTCAACACCAAATCTCTCCAAATTTGGGATGGAATGGGTAGAGGGAAGGTCCTAGAGTGTTTCCCATGAGGTGAGGTGGTTCAATTCGCCGGAAATGGGTGGAAAAATGGCCGGAAAAGTGTGGAGAACCACCGGGTCGCGCGGGCGGGTAGAAATGGATCCGGCCGATCCCCCGTGTCTCTCTCTCCCTCCTTTCCTCTTTTCTCCTTCCCTGGTTGGCTGGTTTCTTCCTCCTCTCTCTCCGATTGGCTTCTCAGTCTCTCTCTTCTCCAGATTGGGCAGCTTTGCCCAATCCCCCTTCTTCTTCTATTTTCTCTTCTTCGCTGCCCACAGGCAGCTTTCTTTCTTTCTTTTTTTTTTTTTTTTAAAGAACCAATCCCAGCCGTCCATCACTTCTTCTTTCAATCTGGGCCATCCAAATGGCACACCAGATTTTATAATAAAACTCTGAAATGCCCAAACTTCAAACATTAATAACTTCTTCGTTATAACTCCAAATCACGAACCGTTTGCACTCACGAGTCCGTAGCGACGAGTACGACGAGGTTATGCCAAGAAAACAAATCTTAGATGGCACAATGCAGCAATTAACCTCGAACAATGCACGTGCCTCAAAGGGCATTTTTGTAAAATCCTTTATAACAATTTAAAAACTCTTAAAATCAGGGACGGGCTGTAACATAAATCGATCTCCAATTGCTTTTCAATGACCCATGAACCTCAACACCCCAGATTAATCATACATGCACAAATTAACCCTCAGATTTTCCTTATCTTATTGAATTGGAAGAAGAGCATACAACAACCCAAGTTATTCTCCAACGGTCCCCTACATGAGTGCATAGAAGAGATACAGTTAGAGATCATTAAGCTCCATGAAAATCATAAGTGTTGACAAGGCATTCGTAACTATGAGAGCATGATACGTTTGCCAAGAATCCAATTAACGCGATTGTAACAAGCAACCTTCACTACTTGTGAATATAAGTTCATAACGATTAGGTGAAATTCCCTTATATTCTAGCATCAAACTCCTGCATGAAAACTAAGTATGCATCCTCAATCAACATACAAGAACAAGTTATGAATAAAACAGTTAATTGAATTGCATTCACGATTCATCAAGTCACAATTGGAAGAAATCAATTCATATCTCAAGCATGTTCATGGCTTCAAACTTCCCCCTAGCTAATTAGGGGTTTAGCCACTCATAACTACAACAAACTCAGAGAATAAAGAAGTAGACATTGAAAACAAGAATGAATTACACCTAGAAGTCTCCAATCTGCAACCTTGGAACTCCGAAGTCTTCTTCTTCTCCACCTTGCTGCGGCACAAGGAACTAAGGGTAAGAATGGATGTGTTTAGAGGAAAGGATGGTAGTTTAGGTGGTGAATGGGTTGCGGCAAGGAGTGGGGAGTGTATGGTTGTGTATGAATGTGAATGAGAGTTGGTAGGTTGCGGCTGGAAGATGATGGGTGAATGATAGAGAGATGGCTGCGGCAGATTGTGTAAATATATATATATAAGGGCTTTAAAACCCTAAGTCAATTAAGACTTAGGTTTTCTGACTCAATTCCTAAATTAAAAGGTTAAATACATCAGAAAAGGGACATAAGGGTGCGGCAAGGATGGACAACAAAAGAGAAAGGTCTTCCTTGCTGATTTTGAGTGAAACTAAAAGGGGAATGTAAGGTTTTGTGCGGCAAGGGTGTGTGAGAGAAGGGAAAGGTGCGGCTGCTACCTTAGAGTGGGATTTAGGTGTCCAAAAGTCTTTAGGGTCCATTCTTTGAGGCTGGAACTTAGGGAGATTTTGGTTTAGGAAAGGTCAACAAAAATAGGAAACCTTGGCTTAACTTTCCTATTCCAAGTAGGAATCCTTGTGCAAGTAGGAATCCTTGTCCTTCTAGGAATCCTCATTTGAGTAGGAATCATCTTTCAACTAGGAATCCTTCTTCATTTAGGAATCCTTCTTCATTTAGGACTCCTTCTTCAAGTCTTCAATTTCGTCCATTCCTTTTGCTCCATACATATGTCCTTCATACCAAGCTCCATTATGCTCCAAAAGACTCCAAAATGCACCTTATTGCTTCATAAGGCTTTTAAACCTACAAACACACGAAACTAACTCAAAATACTAAAATAACTAAGAATTAACAACGTAAATGCATGAAAACAAGCATACTAAGTCGCATAAATATGCTCCTATCAAATTCCCCCACACTTAGCTTTTGCTAGTCCTCGAGCAAAACAAAAGAACAAAACACAACAATGTAAACAAAACACACTCTAAACCTTCCAACATTTGCCTCAGGGATTTCCAACGCACATGACATGTCAAAGATCATCATTCACATAGATTTTAGTCATCCTTACACTTGAGCGCATACTTAATCATAGTCACCACTTACTAGTTCACATTTAACCAATTAAAACAATGATTTGAATGTAGTAACATGCCTTAGAGAATTCACCCATTTCCTTACAAGATACTCTCTATTTTCACTTAGATTTTTCTAACTACACACCCTACACTAAGTATATGTGAGAAGATTGATGTAGACATGTAGACGAACACTCACATATGTTTATAACAAAGAAAGCATTTTCTGGAGTTATTAAGCATGTTTTAGATATGACCTCATGAATGGAATGCTACTACTTAGATGCGAGAACCAGTGACACCATATGCTCATACCAATTCCAAACTCCACAAATTGAAACACACAACACCCAAGATCGAAGTCAAAGGTTGTAACGGGGCTAGGGTATTGGCTAACAAAGAAGGGTAAGGATAAACAAACGTTCTTTAAGCAATAGCAAGCAAAGTAATGAAATTGACACTTGGAATTCATTTAGAATGCAGAAATCAACTTTTAAACACAAGGGAAGATTCATGCAACACTTAGGGTCAAATTCATCTTTTTGGACCCTTTCTTCAACAATCAACATTTTAGAACTCTTTTTCACATATTTTCAGCTCTTTTTCATTCTTTTCACAACTTTTCTTTTTCTCTTTTCTTTTCATACGAATTTTTCTTTTCTTTTTATACTCAAACACACAAAAATCCCTTCCCCCACACTTGTTTTCTGCATACAATTACTTCAAAAGGAATTCCCTCTAAGTTATGCTCCACTTATGCTTCAAGAACAAGGGTATGGATGATCCTAATCTAGGCTTGGTGAGGATGATGTGGGTTAACAAATAACATAGGCTAAACACGGCTCAACTGGGTTAAACCTAAACATAATTGCACGGGGATGGCTGTTTGGTTCTTGGTTCACCACACAACTTCATCTTGTTCGTGTGTTATGCAAATCAACATCATGCTTTGAATGAAATGGATATGAGTTCTAGCATTTGGAACTAAATGATGAAACGCCTTCTAAGTAGTAACCAAGCAAAGAATAATGAGATCATGCAACGACTTTAGAAAACAACAATGCACAGATTATTACACTCCAAAGAACGTTTTAGGCTCAAGTCTCTCAGGGTTGTAGCGTTAATTTGAGTTCTTTCCTTCAAGTATGTTACAAAAACTGATTTTTTTCTTTATGATTACATGTGAATTCATAAGCTATAACCACAACCAAGCATAAACCAAAGGTATATCAAACTTCCATCCATGTTTACAACTTTCCTTAACAGTCATGCAATTAAAAACCAAATCCTCATCATTGTGTTGGAAGGTACCCTAAGACACAAACAAACACACAAAAACAACTCTTTTTGGCTTTTTCAAGACAATTTTTCAAATTTTTATGAAATTTTCGGATTTTTATGTCAAAACACACTAAAATGCTTCAAAACACACCAAAAACACATAAAAACAGTGAGAAACAACATTGCAAGTGATAGGTGAATAAAACCCACGAAAATCATGCAAAACAGCTTGTTTACCCCCCCCCCCCCCAACACTTAAATCAAACATTGTCCTCAATGTGTCAAACATAAACTCACACAAAGGCAATCAAACAAACAACAAATAAGCATAGAAAGATAAAAGCAGCAAGGAGAAAGGTTGAAAGAAAGCAAATCTGGATGTAGAGCCGATTCTAGGTGTTCTTTATTGGCATGGGTTGCCTCCCACGAAGCGCTTGCTTTAACGTCATGCAGCCGGACGAAAAACATCATTCAAACATCATTGGAGCCCACGGCATGGAGGGGTATGTCCTCCACCACATGCTCCTCAACAAGGTCGTACAGTGGATCGATGAATGGAAGGGGGTAGCGATGTTCGCTGTTTGGTACGTTGTGGTCCCTAAAGTTCATGTAAATCTACCCACCATTGGGAGTTTGTTTGGGTATGTGCATCAAAGAAGGGAACCACCTATTAATTGAAATGGGAATTGTATTTGGATTAGATGGCTTACCTCTAGGTGGTGACGAAGTGGCAGCACTATCAACATTCTTCCCCATGGTCCCCACGGCTAGATTGGGTGTTTTGAGGGCAATGGTCGTGTGGTCCTTGTGCTTCACTCCTTCGTCGTTGAGGGTTCTCGATGCATCCTTGGTGCTTGGTGCTGAACAATCTTGCCCTATAGTTGTTATCTTATCAATAGCAAAACAAGAGTGAATAGCATTAGAAATCTCAACAGGTTTAGAAACATTAAATTTAATCTTATCGCCACCAAACTTCATAGATAACGTTCCCTTGGCCACATCAATCTTGGTTTGGGCTGTTTTCATGAAAGGTCTTCCAAGTAGAAACGGCATTGGGGAAGAATGGGCTGAATCCTCCATCTCAAGCACATAGAAATCGGCCGGAAAGATTAAGTGGTCAACCTGCACAAGAACATCTTCCAAAACTCCTTTTGGATATGCGTTAGAATGATCGGCCAATTGTATAATCACACCATCATTTTTCAATTCGCCCAAATTCATGGATGCATAAATAGAATATGGCATGACATTTATAGATGCACCTAAGTCAAGCATGGCATGTTCAAAACGTGTATTTCCAATCACACAAGGAATCGTAAAGCTACCGGGGTCTTTGCATTTAGTGGGTAACTTACGTTGCAAAACAGCGGACACATTCTCACTTACCTTCACTACCTCTTTGTTTGACATTCTCCTTTTGGTAGTGCACAGCTCCTTGAGGAATTTGGCATACTTTGGGATTTGTTTAATGGCATCAAGGAGCGGGATGTTTACTTGCACCTTCCGGAATGTTTCAAGAATGTCCTTCTCGTTCTCATCCTTCTTCGATTGTATGAACCTACGAGGAAAATGAACATTGGGCAGATTAGAATTAAGTGAATTTGACACTAACTTACTTGTTTGGCCGAATTAGGATGATTTGGTACTTGCAGCAAGGTTTGGTTCACCCTTGCCGTGAGTGTGCTAGTGCTTCCCTCCTCTTCTTGTAGCTTGTCATCTTCTTTTTGGGCAGATTTGGGAGTGTCGGATTCGATTCCAACTTCTTTTCCACTACGCAAAGTGATGGCTTTGGCAGATTTGAATCCTCCATTCGGATTCACATTCGTCGAACTAGGTAACTTACCTTGTTCTCTACTAAATTGCCCCATGACTTCAGCCATTTGTCCCATTTGTTTCTTCAATTCATCCACTTCTTTACTTTGATTTTGCACTCCCTGTGACAAAGTGGTGAGTAACTGAATAACTTGAGCATTATCAAGAGATGAACCTGAGTTAGATTGGACCGGGGGTGGTTGATTTTGTGGATATGGCCGTGTAAACCCAGGGGGGTTTTGCCGAAATCCCCCTTGTTGGGCAGGTTGTTGGGGCTCTCTCCACTTCATATTAGGGTGGTCTCTCCATCCGGGGTTGTATGTGTTCGAGTATGGATCGTATTTGGTTTGGTTTTGGCCTTGGAATCCAATAGCATTGGCAGATTCCCAACCTCCATTCTCAATCAACTGTGGGCATGTCTCGGATGGATGCCCTTGGATGGAGCACACGCCACAAAACTTGGTTTTCTTGTGGTTTTGATCCAATTACAGCCTGAGACACAAGAGAGGTAAGATTAGCTAATTGTGATTGAATTTCAGAAATTGTACTTACCTCATTCACACTATGTTGCCGTGAGCTTCCCCTCTGCCCAACACCTTCATATTGTTGTGCGTTGAGTGCTCGGTTTGCAATAAGAGTCTTGGCAGCCACCGGAGTTTTGTCAACCAACGCACCACCTGCTGAGGCATCTAGCATTTGGCGTTCAATGGGGAGCAGTCCTTCGTAAAAGTATTGAATGAGTAGCTCCTCCTTCATTTGATGCTGTGGACATGAAGCAACAAGAGTTTTAAAATGTTCATAATAAGCTGGAAACTATTCACCTTCATTTTGTTCGACGCCACTAATCCGTTTCCTCAAAAGGATAACTCATGAAGTTGGAAAGAACTTCTCTAAGAATGCCCGTTTCATACCTTCCCATGAAGTAACGGTCTCAGGTGCTAGTTCATACAACCAATCTTTAGCCTTTTCCAAGAGAGAAAAGGGAAAAGCCTTCATCTTCAAGATGCTGCCATCAACGTTCACTGGGGTCATGCTCGAGCAAACAACTTCAAACTCCTTCAAATGCTTGTTTGGATCCTCCATGGACAGCCCATGGTACTTTGGAATGTGATGCAACAAGCTTGATTTCAATTCGAACTCCTCTGTTTTCCCTTGGGCAGCCGTGGGATATTGGATGCATAAAGGCATGGCATTGTCCACACCGAGGCAGAAAGCTCTTTGATGGTTCGATTGTCCGCTGCCATCTCTTGGTCCTCCTCCAAAATCTGTGCCGTGGGCTCTAATTCCTTCTCTACTTCTTGCTCTTTAAGCTCCGGTTCAGGGCTAGGTGGATTAGATGCTTGCTGATTTCTTTGCCTTCTCAAAGTTTTCTCAAAATCGTCGTCAAAGTCTAAGATGTGCTCGCGAACCGTTTGAGAACTTCGAGTCATAAACTAGTACCTAAACATAAGAAACAAAACAAAATCAGTAACTTAAACAAAAACAAACGAAAAAGAAACAAAAAGAAACAACGGGGGATTAGCAAAGTTGCTAATCCCCGGCAACGGCGCCAAAATTTGATGTGATAAAAGTTAAGCACTCAAATTAAACCCTCTTGTTGTAGATTTGTAGTATAGATGCAAGTAGGGATCGTTCTGGACCGGGGATTAGAAGGGCTTGCTAATAACCTCTAAACTGACTCAAAAAACATAAAAACAAAGTTAAAAACGCTTGAATAGACTCAACGAACTCAAAACAAACTCAAAAGACTCAAAACGGGTTGAAAACACTCAAAACTGCCTAAAAACACTAATTGAGCAGTTTCTGACTCTAAACACTACTTTGGACGAAAATAGGGTTTTGGCTTGACTCAAGGTACTTAAAAACACACACAAAACAGATTTTAAACACTTGGGAACAAGAAAGTAAAAGGGGGGTTTTGGTTTGGACGAATTTAAAACAAAACAAAACAGAATATAAAACTAGGCAGATTGTAAAACGAATTTGAAAACTTTGATGGTTGATGGATTAGCTAGAGGTCCATTCTTCACACATGACACACTCGTACATAAATCGATCTCCAATTGCTTTTCAATGACCCATGAACCTCAACACCCCAGATTAATCATACATGCACAAATTAACCCTCAGATTTTCCTTATCTTATTGAATTGGAAGAAGAGCATACAACAACCCAAGTTATTCTCCAACGGTCCCCTACATGAGTGCATAGAAGAGATACAGTTAGAGATCATTAAGCTCCATGAAAATCATAAGTGTTGACAAGGCATTCGTAACTATGAGAGCATGATACGTTTGCCAAGAATCCAATTAACGCGATTGTGACAAGCAACCTTCACTACTTGTGAATATAAGTTCATAACGATTAGGTGAAATTCCCTTATATTCTAGCATCAAACTCCTGCATGAAAACTAAGTATGCATCCTCAATCAACATACAAGAACAAGTTATGAATAAAACAGTTAATTGAATTGCATTCACGATTCATCAAGTCACAATTGGAAGAAATCAATTCATATCTCAAGCATGTTCATGGCTTCAAACTTCCCCCTAGCTAATTAGGGGTTTAGCCACTCATAACTACAACAAACTCAGAGAATAAAGAAGTAGACATTGAAAACAAGAATGAATTACACCTAGAAGTCTCCAATCTGCAACCTTGGAACTCTAAAGTCTTCTTCTTCTCCACCTTGCTACGGCACAAGGAACTAAGGGTAAGAATGGATGTGTTTAGAGGAAAGGATGGTAGTTTAGGTGGTGAATGGGTTGCGGCAAGGAGTGGGGAGTGTATGGTTGTGTATGAATGGTGAATGAGAGTTGGTAGGTTGCGGCTGGAAGATGATGGGTGAATGATAGAGAGATGGCTGCGGCAGATTGTGTAAATATATATATATAAGGGCTTTAAAACCCTAAGTCAATTAAGACTTAGGTTTTCTGACTCAATTCCTAAATTAAAAGGTTAAATACATCAGAAAAGGGACATAAGGGTGCGGCAAGGATGGACAACAAAAGAGAAAGGTCTTCCTTGCTGATTTTGAGTGAAACTAAAAGGGGAATGTAAGGTTTTGTGAGGCAAGGGTGTGTGAGAGAAGGGAAAGGTGCGGCTACTACCTTAGAGTGGGATTTAGGTGTCCAAAAGTCTTTAGGGTCCCTTCTTTGAGGCTGGAACTTAGGGAGATTTTGGTTTAGGAAAGGTCAACAAAAATAGGAAACCTTGGCTTAACTTTCCTATTCCAAGTAGGAATCCTTGTGCAAGTAGGAATCCTTGTCCTTCTAGGAATCCTCATTTGAGTAGGAATCATCTTTCAACTAGGAATCCTATTCCAATTAGGAATCCTTCTTCATTTAAGAATCCTTCTTCATTTAGGATTCCTTCTTCAAGTCTTCAATTTCGTCCATTCCTTTTGCTCCATACATATGTCCTTCATACCAAGCTCCATTATGCTCCAAAAGACTCCAAAATGCACCTTATTGCTTCATAAGCCTTTTAGACCTACAAACACACGAAACTAACTCAAAATACTAAAATAACTAAGAATTAACAACGTAAATGCATGAAAACAAGCATACTAAGTCGCATAAATATGCTCCTATCATATATGTTTATGGCTTTCCATATGACTACTCACGTTTTTCCTTCAGTTTTAGGGATATGTCGAACTTGAACAAACTTGATTTCATCGCTCTAGAAGTCTCTGGAAGAAACTATCTGAAGTGGGTTCAAGACGTTAAGCTCCATCTAACTGCAAAGGGTATTAGAGCTACCATCGAGACTCATATCGCCGACAAACCCGTTGACGAAGCTCAGAAGGCTACTGCAATGATCTTCATTCGAAAACACATCCATGATGCACTGCAGACTGAGTATCTCACTGAGGAGGACCCACGCACCCTCTCGCTTGCTCTGGCTGACCGTTTCGATCACCAGAAAGACATATACTTGCCTGAAGCAAGGCACGACTGGCAGCATCTTTGCTTCCAGGACTTTAAGTCTATAAATGAATACAACTCTAAAGTTTGTAGAATCCGTTCTTTGTTGAAATTCTGCAAAGTGGAATTAACTGAATCAGATCTCCTGGAGAAGACCTATTCGACCTTCCATGCCACAAATAGTATCCTGCAGCAACAATATAGGGCACAAAAATTCACCAAGTTTTCATATTTGATCTCTGTTTTACTTCTCGCTGAAAAGCAGAACCAACTTTTGATGAAGAATCATCAAGCTCGACCCACTGGCTTGAACGCCGTGCTTGAAACTCATGCGCTTAATTCTCGCAGCCATAAACGATGATACAATCGTCGTGGCCATGGCAATAGGGGACAAGCTCAACCACGACCCAAGGTCAACAGAGTGCCGCACCTAAGGGAAGAATTGCGACCCAACAGCGTCCACCACTCGCCCCTAAGGTCCCAAACTTCAAGAACAAGGGTAAAGCTCTCATTCAGACTGCTTCTACTGAATTGGACATGTGTTATCGTTGTGGATCAAAGGATCATTGGTCACGCATATGCCGAGCTTCCCCTGAGGCTATTGCCAGATATCATTCCCGTCGTGAGTTTAACTTTGCATATGTGGATCATCTGGAAGATGCAACTACATCAATGGAGATATCGGATTTTCATGAGGCATCAGCGCCTATAGATGAATAAATTAGACATGTTTTTAGGGTTCTTACCCCTAGTGGCCGAACCCACTAGGAGTGGCCGGCCCTACCCCCCTATTTTCTAGGTTTATGGTTTAATTTTGAACAATTTTCCTAAGTGTTTGGAATAATTTGTTTGGTTTATGTTTGTTTTGAATTATGGATTGTTATTTGAATAGGATATTATTTTCTCAAATTGCTTAATTGAATGAATGGACCTATATTTATACATGTGACCAATTGAATCAATTTATTTCTAGGTATGTCTAGTGGGGAAGTTAGTTGTCTAGCAGATAATGCAACCACGCACACCATCTTGCGTGAACGACACTATTTTACTAACTTGATACCCAAGAAAGCTCCTATGACAACTTTCTCAGGCCCATCCAACCTAATTGAAGGATACGGCAAGACACGTATCATATTGTCTAATGGTACAATCTTGACCATTAAGGAGGCACTCTATTCTCCACGTTCCGGAAGAACGTTGCTGAGTTTTAGAGATATTCGAGATAATAAATATCATCTTGAAACCATTGAAGATAATGGTTCTGAATTTCTTTGTATCACTTTGTACGAATATGGCCAGAAGCATATTCACGAAAAGTTGGAACGTCTGTCGAGTGGGTTGTACATCACAACCATTCGCAGCATAGAAGCCCACAATGTGGCTGGCCTTATGCCTGAGTCTGAGGACACTTTGTTGCTTTGGCATGATCGTTTGGGGCATCCTGGACATGACATGATGCGCCGTATCCTCAAATCTTCTCACGGGCACAAGTTACATCCCTTTGTTGGACTTTCGCCATGCAAAGCGTGTTCTATAGGGAAGTTAAATACTTAACCCTATCATACAAAGATTATTCACGACCCCCTAAATTTCTTCAGAGGATTCAAGGGGACATTTGTGGACCTATCCAACCAACATGCAGACCATTTAAATATTTTATGGTGTTGGTTGATGCATCGACAAGATGGTCACATGTTTGCTTGTTGTCCACACGCAACGTCGCGTTTGCTAAACTCCTAGCTCAAATCATTAAGCTAAGGGCTCACCACCCTAATTATCCGATTAAGTTGATTCGACTGGATAACGTTGGAGAGTTTAGGTCACTGACTTTTGACGATTATTGCATGTCAGTAGGGATTGATGTGAAACATCATGTGCCCCATGTTCACACCCAAAATGGCCTAGCAGAAGCTTTCATAAAGCGCCTTCAAATGATAGCTCAGACTTTGGTTATGAGAACCAAACTACCGGTATCTGCCTGGGGCTATGCAATATTGCACGCAGCTATGTTAGTCCGCCTGAGGCCCACCGCTACCCAACCACATTCACCGTTACAGTTAGTCACTGGATACGAGCCTGAGTCTCGCATTTACGGGTGTTTGGGTGCGCCATTTATGTGCCAATAGCACCGCCACTACGTACCAAAATGGGTCATCGGAGAAAAATGAGAATCTATGTCGGTTATGATTCGCCATCAATTGTTCGCTACTTAGAACCCTTAACAGGAGATTTCTTTACCGCACGTTTTGCGAATTGTCACTATGATGAGACAGTCTTCCCGTCGTTAGGGGGAGATAAGCATGATAACATTCTCGTAGAACTCCGCAAATTGTTGTGGTATGCTCCCACTATGTCTCATTTAGATCCCCGCACTGCCCAGTCTGAAACTGAGGTCCTTCGAATTATAGATTTTCAGAGCATTGCTCAATGCATGCTGGATGCTTTTAATGATCTAGCAAAGGTGACAAGATCACATATACCCGTTGCAAACACACCTGCAAGGATAGATGTACCTCGCGTACATCAACAAACCGTCTGGGAAGGCTGGATCGTCCCTGAAGGTGGGGAGGTCGCACCTTCCACACGGCAAGGTACATTGGCGGCTAGCCAATCATCTGCTCCGACCCTGAAGCGTGGCAAACCCCTCGGTTCAAAGGATTCACAAACTTGGAAGAGGAAAACGGCACCAACTAGTGACCCTAGTTTGAATCCGACCATCGCTAACTCATCTGTTCCAACGCATGAGGTTATTCTAGATTACTGTGATGTTTCAGACGAAACATGCCAGCCTTCCGAGAATCGCAAGATTTCAGTCCACTACATGGTATTGGATGAGGTTTGGAATAGGAATGAGATGATCGTCGATGATGCATTCGCGTGCTCAGTAGCTACTGACATGATGCTTAGCGATGACATTGAAACACGTTCTGTCAATGAATGCCGACGTAGAAATGATTGGTCAAATTGGAAACAAGCAATCCAGGTCGAACTCGATTTGCTCGCGAAACGTAAGGTATTTGGACCTATTGTTCCTACACCACCACGTGTGAAGCCTATTGGCTACAAGTGGGTTTTTGTGAGGAAGCGTAATGAGAAGAATGAAATAGTGCGATACAAAGCACGCCTCGTAGCGCAAGGCTTCTCTTAGCACCCTGGAATTGATTACGAGGAGACGTATTCCCCCGTAATGGATGTTATAACATTCCGCTACCTAATCAGTTTGGTAGTTTCCGAAAAACTGAATATGCAGCTTATGGACATTGACTGGTTAAAATAGTTCTAGACCACGAAACACTCTATCAATTAGGTTGAGGAGGTCACTCTACAGATTGAAACAATCCGGGTGGATGTGGTATAACCGTCTGAGTGAATATTTGACGAGTCAGGGTTATGTGAACAACGAACTATGCCCATGCGTGTTCATAAAGAAGTCACATTCTGGATTTGCAATCGTTGCAGTTTATGTCGATGACATGAACCTTATCGGGACTCCCGCAGAGCTTGAGGAAATTGTTGCACACTTGAAATCAGAATTTGAGATGAAGGATCTTGGGAAAAATCAATATTGCCTCAGCCTGGAGATTGAGCATTGTTTGGATGGAATCCTAGTACATCAATCGAACTACACCCAAAAGGTTTTAATGAGGATAAAGCGAAGCCTTAGAGCACACCCATGGTCGTTCGGACTCTAGATGCTAAACGAGATCCCTTCCGTCCAAAGAAGGATGAGGAAGAGATTTTGGAACCCGAAGTTCCTTACCTAAGTGCAATTGGGCTTTATTGTACTTGCCTCAATGCACTAAACCTGACATCTCCTTCGCTGTCAATCTATTGGCTAGATACAACAATGCGCCCACACGCAGGCACTGGAATGGTGTTAAAGACATTTTCCGCTACCTTAAGGGTACTACGGATTTGGGCTTGTTCTATACCCGTGAATCTCCGAGTGTTGCCACCCCCTATGGTCCTCAGGTTGATTCTCGCTTTGTTGGTTACGTAGATACTGGATATTTGTCCATTGCACATAGAGCACGTTCTCAAACAGGTTATGTCTTTACCGTTGGAGACACCGCTATATCTTGGAGGTCTACCAAGCAAACGGTAGTCGCGACTTCGTATAACCATGCTGAGATTCTCGCCCTGCATGAAGCATCGCGTGAATGCTTTTGGCTGAGAGAAGTTATGGAACATATTCGTAGCACTAGTGGTCTTACATCAGTCGTTGACCTTCCTACGATGATCTTTGAAGACAATGCAGCATGTATCGAGCAGATGAAGAAGAGATACATCAAGGGAGACAACACCAAGCACATAGCGCCGAAGTTCTTTTACTCACAGCAGCAGCAACAACATCAGAACATTGAAGTCAAGAAAATCTGTTCCCAGGACAACTTGGTCGATCTCTTCACCAAGTCGTTGCCCAAGTTTACTTTTCAGAAGTTCGTCCAAGGAATCGGTATGCGTAAATTATCTGAGTTGAATAGCTTGGAGTTCTCTTATTTAGAAGTTGTGTCTAACTCAAGGGGAGTATCTATAAGCATACTCACATGATCTTAATGTACTCTTTTTCCAACGATTAGGAGCATTTTTCCCACTGGGTTTTTGCTACCTAACGAGGTTTTAATGAGGCACCCATCCTGGGATGATCATACTTCGTTGAGTTCACTACATTCATCCAGTTTGACGTTTGTTTTAGGCATTATGCATACTTTCTTACTTTTCTCCTTAGTCTATGGGTTTTCCCCATGCCTTGGGTTTTACCATAGCGAGGTTTTTGTGAGTTTTTACAAATGCATACTTCAAATTAAATTTGAGACGTGCGATCACTTGTTGTGCCGATGACTTCATTAACTATTCTACCTTATCTGCTGAATATCTGATGCGATGGTTTGTTGAGTATTTACACCTCAAGGGGGAGTGTTGCAGTCATATTTAGAATAAGAATGTGATTGTGTAAATCCTAGAGAATATGAGAAAGTATCTTATATTCCTATTAGGAGTAGATTACCTATTAAATGTTGTAATCCTAAAGGGGGAGGTATTTACCTATCCTACTACTATAAATAAAGGCACAATGGGGTGAATCAAACACACCACACAATTAAATCAATCTTTCTTCTCTCTAATTGTGGTCGGCCCCCTCTCTCTCTAAACTCTAGATCATTCAGTCAAATAGGCCTACAACAAAATATACTTTTTAATTGGGTTTGATAGGATACTTTAGGTAATAAATTTGGGTTTAAAACAATATTAATTCTTTAGTTAAAAATAATATGGGTGTAAAGAGTAAGTTGGGTGTAGAAAGAGGTTAGATGGGTTCAAATAAAATTTTCCTTAGTCTAATTAGGTTAATGTTGCAAGACTATTTCTATAATTTACTCTTTATAGAACTTATAGTTGTAGTGTAGGGGATGAAATTGTAAATGTGAATGGATGACCACTTACCACAAGCAAGTCAACTACAACGTCTTTTCTTTTCTGCAAGATTAGGTAAAGACAGTGAGGGCCAAGAGGAATAGCCGTCTAGGGACTAAAGCGCTAATTTGGATGAAATATTTGGGAACTAGTGAGATTTAGAAAAAAATATTTTCCTTAATTTTCCTCTACAGTAGTACGATAGAGATCCAATCATCCAGATATTCAGCTCTGTGCCAAGTAGAGCGTAGTCCTCTGTGTCCTTTATATAACGAGACTGCCACTGTTCAGGATGCAGAGAAATATATTGCAAATGGCAGGGGATGGTCTTTTGTAGTTTTGGGTAACTTCGGGGGTACATCTGATTGTTATTAAAAAAATGTCAAGTAAGTAACATGTGTAGCAGCCTTGAATTCCCGCGCTGCCCGTTTAGAAGATCTGAGAACCTTGCTTGACAGTGTGCAATAACCTCTGTACCCTTTTGGGTTTGGGAGCAAAAGTCAAAATCTGTATCTTTTAAATCATCTGCAAAGGGGATATTAAAATTTTAAAAGAATTTTTTTTTAAACCCATATAACATCTTTCTACAACCAATTTAAATTTTAAATATGAAATGTCAATATTATCCTATTGCATAATTACCATCAAGTATAAGATACAATTAACAATAAAAATAAAATTTATTAATAAACTCACACCCATTAATCAAACCCTAACAAAAAATGGCTGCACCCCAATATAAATCATGTTACTAAAAATTTGATTAGCATTACAGTTTTTATGTTTATTTTTATGTTCATGGTTCTTACACAAAAAATGACTATCCAATGCAAATGAACAAGAAGTTTTCTCACCAAATAGAGTTGCTCTCAACTAGATTTTCTATTGCTCTCAACTAGATTTTCTATCTTCCTTCGAATTGCTTCTCATGTATTTACTTGACTTCAGAGTTTTCTGATTTCAAGCAGACAATTTGCTTAACTTTAGTAGATCAATTCCACCGCTGAGGTATATATCATTAAATCTTTATAGGGTATAGACTTCTTGGTCTCCTAAAATGTTGGCCCTAAATAATATATTATAATTTCATAGTTTTAGTCAGAATTGCATTTTCATTCAAAAAAAAAAAGGTCCCTCTCACAGTATAATGGAAGAAGAACAATCTTTGCAACTTTTTTCCTCCATAACTTATGATTCAAGACTAGAATGTTTGAAATGATGCTTCTTTCTTAGCTCCTATTATTTTGTTTCATGGTACAGATTACTCCATACCATCAGATGTCAAGTATACGTTTCCCCGGAAATGAATTATTTGATTGCATGTAGTTATTTCTTTATGGAAATAGTGTGAATCTATATAATTGGCGCAAAGCAACCTGAAATTTACCAAGAGTAACACTATAAAGGAATCAAAAGCAACTATTGGAAAGGGAGAGAACGTACAAGGAGAGTGTAAGATCCCACATCGCCCAGGGGTGTGGATCCTCTATGCCTTATATATACATACCCACCTCCAATTAGCACGCTTTATGGCTTCGTCACCTTCCAGGTGTCGGCCAGCACGGCTCGATTTGGAGTCTTAGTGGACGTTCCGGGCCAGACACACCCCTACCTGGAACGTCCACTAGGACTCCGAATCGAGCCGTAATGGGCGACACCTGGAAGGTGACGAAGCCATAAAGTGTGCTAATGTGTAAAATATGAATAAATTTAAACCTAAAGTGTCTAAGAGCAGTGGTGCGCAGTGAGCGGGATTGAGCCAATTTCACACGCGATGTCAGAGCATAAGTAAAGTACAGTAGCATGGGTAAGAGTCATACCCTCAGAGGCAGCCACCTAAACTGGAATATGCCATGAATCCTCAGCGATACGAACCATTAGCAATTAATACCTGGAGGGGCACAAAACAAGAAAATGTGAGTGGGCGAAAACAAAGCTTTTAGAAAACATTTCTTTTCTTAAAGGATATAACCCCTCGCCGTAAAACCTGTATAATTTTCCAAAAAATAGTATTATATATGCATATCTCAAGAACCACGCTCGAGAAGTTAAAATCCATAAGCATACCATGCCAAAACTCTAGACTAAAACAAATAAGAAAACCCGACTAATAAATTAATGGAAAACAATGTATCAGCTGGATCCACCTAAAGTGGCCTGTACGGCTGCGTAAAGATGTATCAGCCGGATCCACCTAATATGGCCTGTACGCTGTATAAAGATGTATTAGCCGGATTCACCTAATGTGGCATGTACGGCTGAATCTATAGTAGAGGTCTGTATGACAAGATTATGTCGAAACCATCAATAGTGGTCTGTACGACAAGGTTTTGTCGGAACCACCTACAGTGGTCTGTACGACAAGGTTATGTCGGAACCACTTATTTATAAGCTCTAAATGTCACTAGGTATCACCAATCCTGTGCATCATATCATTAATCATATATAACCTTACCTGATACTTACTTGTGCATCTGTAGTGCCAACCATAGTATATGCAACTAATAAAAACGTATTTTAATTTATAAACATTTAACCTGATATTCAACGCATATAACCAATTAAATAATTCTTCTGGGAAAACACAAGGCATATATATAATTATAGAAAATCAAAGTGCCCACTCACCTGGAATTCGTGCTACGACTCCCTAATACCAGCATCGTGGTGTCCCGAGCGATCGGCGCCTGTGACCAAGGCAAATTTGGCCTTGAAAAGCTTCAATTTTGCTAAAACCGTACGGAACCCTAGGTTTTGGGTGTGCTCGATCCAATTCCAAAACAACTCCGCCGTCCCAACCATTGCTTGGGCTTTGTTCCAGGCCCCCAATGGACGCTATGGGTGGTGGTAACTGAAAGAAAACGTTTCAGAATTTGGTGGATTTCGAACAAGTCCCCTGCGGCACCCACGGGGTATTTCTTCACCAAACTACCATCAAATTCCCTTCATTTTGGGTGGAATTGGAAGATAGGAGGTTGCGGGAGTAGTTTGCAGGTAATGGATAGGTGAAAATCGCCTGAAAAATGATGGAAGGCCGTCGGAAAATACCCCAGGTCGAAACCGGGTTGCGGGATCTAGGTGGTTCGACGGGAATGGGAAGAAACATTTCAGTTTCTCTCCCCTTCCCCCTTTAGTCCTCCCATTTCTCTCTTCTTTTTCCTATTGGTCATAACCCCCTCCTTTTCACTCCTTTTCTTTCCATCCCCACCACTCATCACCATTCTGTTTTAATCTGGGCCATAAACGTGGCACACCAGATTTTTTTCCTAAAATCTGAAATTTTCCAAAATTGAATTAATGTACTAAAATGCCCCCAACTTCAAACGTTATATCTTCTTCGTTATAGCTCCAAATCACAAACCGTCTGCACCCAAGCATCCGTAGCGACGAGTACTACGAGGATACGCTAAGAAAAAGAACCTTATATGACACGACACTACAGTTAACAACAGTCAATGCACGTGCCTTGAAGGGCAATTTCTTAAATTTTCAGGGACGGATCGTCACAATCTTCCCCCCTTTAAAAATTTCGTCCCCAAAATTTTAAAATGACTTGTTAAAATGTAAAATACCTGAAAATAGGAACTGCATAACTATATAATTACTTTCACAAAGAAGAAATCGAGTTAGAGTGGCTACATAATAACATAAAGCCAAAAACATACAAACACTTGTTTCGAGAGTTAAAATCAAGAGTAGAAATAACTCATCCAACATTTGCAATAGCAAAAATAGAATAACTTCGTAGAAAAATTCTTGCATAAAGAATCCAAAACTCAAATTGAAAATGGACCTCACCAAAACATTTGGCGTGCCACGAACTTCGAGACTAAGTCTGAACCATAGCTAACTAGAAAGTATTGTCGTAGATAAGCGGTCTTGCCTACTAGCTCAGCGAATCCAACAATCAAGCCATCGATATTACAGTCTGCAACCTGTAATGCAGATAACTCATCGTTGTCTCAACAAGCTAGTGAGAAATTCCCAAGGATGCAATATTACCATCTTGCTCCTCATTTGGAATTAAACATACCTAGTCAGAACACAACCTCAATCGTGATCACGCACTATCTCCTCAGGCAATATCAATGTCATAACTTTCCATATCACAACCTCGATCATTCAAATACTTGCTCACAATACTCTTCTATTAACCCCAAACTGCACATAAATATTTATATCATTTCTCAAACGATGCCATGCTCATAATCAAGAGTGTAACCATAGTTACACATAACCTTAACAAGGATACGTGTTTATCAATCATGTACTGAGCATAAAATCTCTGTATATCGGCTCTAATGGTACTATAGCTAAATCAAAATTGTAACCGTAATTACAAACACTAAAATAAAAATAGTGTTATGTTGCAATCAAACTAATAGTGGGACGAACAAAATGTAACACGTCCATTAAAGTCTGAGTAACTAGTTTCAGACTAGTCATTATTCTCAGGGTAGTAATGTGATACGAAACAAAATCCAGTACTCATAACCTCCAAAAAGACTTCCAAAGGCTTGGAAGTGAAACAAGTAGCATATTGAGATAGAATTATGCCAAGATAATAATCTGGTCTGGTTTCTGTTTGCCTAACTAACATAGAAGTCCAAAAGCAGCTCTCTTATAATGTCATCATCCTCTGACAGAAACTTATAAGAAACTATGGATGTCCAGGAAGTTTGGACTTTATTTCCTCAATCAACCTTTTTACTCTAACTAAAGAAGGAGCACGCCTAGACTGAGAACTTTTTTCAAACACCTCAAGTGGAACCTCAGTTTTGATTCCCTTCATATCTCCCTATTTGATTAGATCACGAACAAGAGCTTATAGATCACGGCGTGCAGAGAAGTTAACAACAGCCCACCTCTAACTTAGTTGGCTTCACAAGTGTTTTGTTGTTGAAATCCTAGCGCCCATTTTAAGAAAAGAAAACATCGCCAAAAGAGGAAGAAATCAATTTCTCCCTCGGGTAAGTATTTAGATAGTTATACTTTTCCTACCCTTGAGAACTTATATTTTGCAAGATATTTAAAATTTCGGGGATGAGATTTTTAAAGGGGGGAAGATTGTGACGACCCGTCCCTGAAATTATAATTTTATAATTTTAATAAGTTATTTACCCGTCCCTGAAATTATAATTTTATAATTTTAATAAGTTATTTTACGAAAATGCCCTTCAAGACATGTACGTTGACTGAGGTTAATTGCAGTGTCGTGTCATCTAAGATTCATTTTATTGGTATACTCTCATAGTACTCGTTGCTACGGTCGCGTGGGTACAAGCGGTTCGTGATTTAGAGCTATAACGAAGAAGATATTAACGTTTGAAGTTTGAGGCATTTTAGTAATTTTATTATTTTTAGAAAAATCTAAAATTCCTTTTATGAAATCTGGTGTGCCATTTGGATGGCCCAGATTAAAGAGATGAGAAACGAATGGTGTAGATGGAAAGGAAAGAAAATAAATGGGAGTGGGCGCTGCATACTTAGGGAAGGAGAGAGAAAGAGGTGACGAATGGGAGGAGAAGGAAATGAGGGGAAATGAGAGAAGGGGAATGCAGCCAAACTCGGATCTTCACGACCCCATTCTTGACCCGACACCTTCACCAATTTCCCTTGTTATTTCGGCAAAAAATTCGATGAATTACACTGATATTCCTCTTAAAATCAACTCCATAACCTTCCATCTAGCCATTACATCCCAAATTTGGAGAGATTTGGGGGTGACAATGGAAGAAACCGCGAGGGGTGCGCCAGTGGTGGTGTGGCGGCGATCTGCCATTTTCAAAGTAAATCCCGTCAACCACCACCACCATTAGACTCCCCTAGAACCCAGGAACAAATTCCAAGCAATGGTGGAGGCGTCGGAACAAGTTTGGAGGTCGAATCGAGCACACCTAAAACCTAGGGTTCCAAGAGATTTTGGAAAAATTGAAGCTTTTCCAGGCCAAATTGGCCTTGGTCACATGTATGAAAGTTACTCTACTCATTGGGCTATGTTTGACGTCTTAAATTCAGTTTTGATAATCGAATGACGTAGATTGATCAATTGAACTTAATTTCATTACGGTATGTGGTTAGGTAAAAATATGAATTGACTATCCGACCGTTGGATCATCACCAAACTTTGATACGTTGTAATACGAAATATTTGAAGATCATAGGAACTTGTAGATCAGGAATCTGATGTACGGATCTTCCCGAATTGGAAGTTCATAAAATAAAATGTTAACTGCCACTTGGTTTTGGCAATTGGCGGAGATCCGACCGTTGGATCGTATCGAAATTTTAGTATGTTATTTAAGAAGCATAATGTGGATCCCTGGAAGTTACGGATTGAAAATTTAAGAAGCAGATCTTCTGGATCGAGTTATGTAGGGTGGTGACCCTACCGTCAAACTTTGATCGACGGTTAACTTTAGTCAATGGGTCTTAAATCATTCTAAAATGTCCTGGCGGATATATTATATATGAATTACGTATTCTGTTGTTAAGAGTTCTGAGGTATGATTCGATAATTGTTTTAGGCGCCGATCGTTTGGGACACCACGATGCTGGTATCAAGGAGTCGTAGCGCGGATTCCAAGTGAGTGGGCACTTTGATTTTCTATAATTATATATATGCCTTGTGTTTTCCCACAAGAATGATTTAATTGGTTATATGCGTTGAATATCATGTTAAATGTTTATAAATTAGAATACGTTTTTATTAGTTGCAAATACTATGGCTGGCGCTAGGGATGCACATGTAAGTATCAGGTAAGGTTATATATGGTTAATGTTAAGATGCACAGTATTGGTGATACCTAGTGACATTTAGAGCTTATAAATAAGTGGTTCCGATATAATCTTGTCGTACAGACCACTGTAGGTGGTTCCGACATAATCTTGTCGTACAGACCACTGTAGGTGGTTCCAACATAACCTTGTCGTACAGACCACTATTGGTGGTTCCGACATAATCTTGCCGTACAGACCCCCTACTATAGATTCGGCCGTACAGGCCACAATAGGTGGATCCGACTGATACATCTTTATACAGCCGTATAGGCCACATTAGGTGGATCCGGCTGATACATCTTTATGTAGCCGTACAGGCCACGTTAGGTGGATCCGGCTGATACGTTGTTTTCCATTAATTTATTAGTCGGGTTTTCTTATTCGTTTTGGTCAAAACATTTGGCATGGTATGCTTATGGATTTTACCTTCTCGAGCATGGTTCTTGAGGTATGCATATATAATTACTATTTTTTGGGAAATTATACAGGTTTTACGGTTAGGGGTTATATCCTTTGAGAAAAGAAATGTTTTCTAAAAGCTTTGTTTTCGCCCACTCACATTTTCTTGTTTTGTGCCCCTTAATTGCTAAAGGTTGGTATCGACGAGGATTTGTGGCATATTCCAGTTTAGGTGGCTGCCTCTGAGGGTATGACTCTTACCCATGCTACTGTTTTTACTTATGCTCTGACATCGCGTGTGAAATGGGCTCAATCCCGCTCACCGCGCACCTCTTCTCTTAGACACTTTAGGTTTAAATTTATTCATATTTTTACACATCAGCACACTTTATGGCTTTGTCAACTTCTAGGTGTCAACTAGCACGACTCGATTTGGAGTCTTAGTGGATGTTCCGGGTCGGGGTGTGTCAATTTGGTTTCAAACTAACACACCCCGTCCCGGAATGCCTAATAGGACTGCGAATCGAGCTGTGCTGGCCGACACCTGGAAGGTGACGAAGCCATAAAGTGTAATGACGTGGAAAAATGAATAAATTTAAACCTAAAAGTGTCTAAGAGTAGAAGTGCGCGGTGAGCGGGATTGAGCCCAATTCACACGCAATGGCAGAGCATAAGATTAATGCAGTAAGATAGGGTGAAAATTATACCATCAAAAGTATGATCTACACCCAGATTTGCCACGGCTCCTCGTCTATATGAAAGCTCAACCACTAATACTGGAGGGGCGCAAAACAGAAAATCTGAGTGGGCAAAAATAAAGATTTTCGAAAACATTTCTTTTTCTCAAAAGTTATAACCCCTTGCTGTAAAACCTGTATAATTTCCCAGAAAATAGGATATATATATATATATATATATATACTAATCTCAAAATCATTGCCAAGAACTTAAGATCAATACATGTATGCCATGCAAAGTGTCAGCAGAATAATACTAATCTCAAAATCATTGCCAAGAACTTAAGATCAATACATGTACGCCATGCAAAGTGTCAGCAGAATAATCAAGTCAACCAGGTGAAATCAAATAATGAATAAGAACATGTCAGCTGGATCCACCTAAGGTGGCATGTACGGCTGAGTATATAGCTCATCCAATATGCCTACACACGAGTCGGAACCACCTAATGTGGTCTGTACGACAAGGCTAGGTGTAATAAATACGTTCGAGTGCTACGATCACGTGAAGACTGTGCGATAACTCGCGGGTCACCTACATGTCGGAACCACCTATAGTGGTCAGTACGACAAGACTGTGCACCTAACTTGGATCCAAGGTGAGCGTATGGTGCGAGAGGTGAACATCACGTGAAGGACTGTGCCCTGGCCACAGGCGGGAGCACTAACACCGGGGTGTAGGTTAATGAGCTCTAAATGTCTCTATGTATAATCGTAACCATATCACTTACCATTAACCACATATAACCTTACCTGAACTTACCTGAGCGTCCGCAGCGCCAACCATAATATATGCAACTAATAAATGCATATTCTAACTTATAAGCATTTAACATAGTATTTCAATGCATATGATAAGTATAGAACATTTGGCATGGCATTTCCAAAGCATAAAACTATTTAAATGAGCTTTCTGGGAAAAACGCAATGCGTATATACATATATAGAAAACCAAAATGCCCACTCACCTGGAGTCCGCGCTACGACTCCCTAACATAAACATCGAGGAGTCCCAAAATGATCGTCACCAAACTTTAATACGTTATAGTACGTAATATTTGAAGAATGTAGGAACTTACGGATCGGGAATCCGACGTACGGATCTTCCCGAATTGAATTTGTAAGTTCATAAAATTAAATGTTAACCGCCACTTGCTTTTGGCAATTCGCGGAGATCCAATCGTTGGATCGTAACGAAATTTTAGTATGTTGTTCTAGAAGCATAATGTGCATCTTTGGAAGTTACGAATTGGAGATCTGAGTTAAGGATCTTCTGAATCGAGTATGTAGGGCTGTGGACACCCATTGGGAAGTTCTGTTCCCGTGAGTTCCCAAAAAAAAATCTGTGAGGGCGTGGTCGGGGCCCAAAGCGGACAATATCGTGTTACGATGGAGTCGAGCCCAGGTTGTGGTGGTGGCCCGGGCCGGGATGTGACAGAGAGAATGCTTTGATTTTGATTTGTTAATTTTCAAATGGGTGCAAATACAATTTACATATTGAATTGGGTTTGTGAGGGTAGTTTAGATAGTAAAGTTGAGTTTAAAGAGATATTAATAGTTTAGCTTTGATGGTTACTTTATAACTAAGTTTGTGACTAGCTATCAAGAAAGTGCGCCTCAACTTTTGGATATATTTCGAGGGAAATTAAGTCTTCAGGATCTTGGCTTTCGATTTGAGTACCTGCATTACTCGCAGGTTTGTTTCATTGTCTGCTTTCAGTTCATAAATATGTCTGTGCGTGCGTGTGCCTGCACCCTGCATTGCTTTCAGTTCAAATGTCTTTTCTGTTTGATAACCATTTCGTTTTAATTTTTTGGCTGTTAATTTTTGTGTTAGTGATAAAGGGAAAATACATAGGGGAAATGAGGGATGAAGAAGAGTGGATGAAAGATGGTTGGATTGATGTAGAAGAAATGTTCAAGGAAAGGAACACAAAATGAAAACTACAACAAAACAACAACAAATCCTTATCCCACTAAGTGGGGTCGGCTGAATGAATCCTAGAGCGCCACCGCGCTCGATTTTGTGCCAAGTCTTCCATTAGCTCCAAGTACTCCATGTCTTTTCATAAAGTCTATTTCCAAGTCTTCCTAGATCTTCTTCTACCCTTTTTGCCCCGAGCCTTTGTCTCATAATCGCATTTCCTGCAAGTCTTTGTTTCACATGTCCAAACCACCTTAACCGATTTACTTGCCACCGCTCCTACTTTAGCTCGGAGTTCCTTGTTCATAATCTTGTTCTTTCTTGTGTGCATGCATATCCAACGAAGCATTCTCATCTCACTACACTCATTTTTTTGTATGTGTTCATGATTAAAAACTAAAAACCAAATCATATTTTAAGTTGGTTTCACTTTCAAGAATTTGTGTTCATTCATTCTTCCTTATTTCTTCCTCTCTCCATCACCCTTCTTCATATTCCCTTTTTCCCACATACGTTAAGTATTACTGAAATTCTATTTTACCTGATTCCACACTTGTGATTTATTTTCTTTTTTATTCTTGTTTTTATCTATGATAGGGGCTTAGATTTATGTAGGAATCTACTATTAAGTGGTCCATCGCTTTTGTTCCCAAAAAATGGAAGGGTTGCACATGGGTTATCCTTTATTTTTTTTTAAGTTGGTTATGACTTTTCTCATTATATATAATATTTATGTTCTGTATCTGATTTTATGCATTCTTGTTATGTAAGTTCCCAAATGCATACCCTAAATCCTTATTTCAATTGGTTGAAATTTAGATCATTGAGCCTCTTAAATAAGCTTAGACAGCCTTTCCTCGCTAGGATGATAGACTATTCAGTTTTGTGCTGAAAGCAAGGGTCATTGCAGACATTAATGTGTTTTGACAACATGAGACATAATGTATTTTCGATTTTGTTAGATGGTGCTGGTGGTGCCAGTAGTAAGGCCGTGGTTGGGGTAGTGATGGTATTGGTGGTGACCATGGCACTTGGGGCGGGGATGGCCTTTGCAGGGTGGCGTTGGTGGTGGTGTGGTGGTGATGATGTCTTGAGATTATTGAAATGACACTTAATTAGGTATAGTTAAATTTGACCCCGTTTATCTCTTGATCTATTCTACCTAATCTTACATAACCTTTTAATCTCACATAACCTTTTAATCTCAACATTATTGTACGGTCTATAGTAGTTTTAAAGTTTTTCCCTTGAAAATATTTGGGCAACAAACTCTTTAACTCTAAGAAACAAAAAGTGCGTAAAATTGTGGTTCTTTCTATCCTGATTCTTTCTTTCTATGTTCTCACTGAAATGGCCATAAAGAAGTAAAATTGTGGTTTGAACTGAAAAGCAGCATGGGCTCGGGGTCGGGTTCAGCAGAGGATGAACACAAGTTTCTACTTCTTGCACTATTTCTGTTTTTTTTTGTTTTTTATTTTTTATTTTTATTTTTTGTTTTGAAGGAAAGCTGTTATGTTATAGAGTGAACCCATTTAGTGTTGTAAGTCGTTTGATGTTGAAATATCATAGCACCAGAGCTTAATTGAAGGGTTAGACTCTTAAGAGATGGGGTAGGAACGTGTGCTGAGCTACACATTTCGCATCTTTTATTACCTCCTAAACCCTATATTTCTAGCAGGTGATTATACCAATAGCAAATTGGTTTAGATCAAGAAATAATTTCATTTTTTTAGTGTGACGATCCGTCCCTAATTTTCGTATGTAATTTCTCCATGAATTTTTGAAGTGACTATTATGCCCTTAGCGGCAAATGACGTGGATGCGTTTATATTAGTTTTCTTCGTTCACATCTTCGTATTTTAATTTTTACACGTCGTTACGGGTACACGAGAGTTTTTATCAGTAAAAAATCACTATTCCAGATAGTGTTAGATTTCCTTTTCAGTAGGAAATCCAAAAAGTGAAGAAAAACCTATCCTTGCTTTTCTTTAAAGCTACTTGTGCACTCCCCCATTTTTCCACACCTGTGCCCTTTCATTTCAGTCACCACCCAATCCCATCACTCCCTCAATTCTTGCACCCAATAAAAAAAGATCTCACTTTCTCTCTCCTCTCTCTTCTTCTCTCTCTCTCTTCTCTTCCTCCATTGCCGTATCTCTCTTCTTCCTCTTCTTCTCTGCAACTCCCTCAAACTCACACAAAGACACTCAAACGTTTTAAACAAATTACACCATCATACTCATCTCGACTCCACAAACACAGCCATACCCTTGGTTCGTGAGTTGGTTGAGTTTTGGACGTCCAACTCGGAAGGTTCGACTCGGCGAAGTTTCGTACAACTTCATTCACGGCCTAGGTAAGCCCCGAGAAGCTCTAAGAACCTTCATTTCATCTTTATATGTTGTTTTTAAACTCATATACTTGCCTTGGGTGAACACAAACCCAGAAAACTTGAGGAGACGAAGTTGCTCAATTTTTCGAAGAAGGAAAACCGTGGCCGTTTGACCACTTTCAGCTCAGATTTCTGGTCAACCTCAACCACTACTGGACTTGCACTAGGTATGGACTTGTTCTTCACATTCCTAACTTCAAAATAGCTTTTGAATCACTAGATTTGGTTAAGTATTGAGTTAATTATAAGCTCTGGAAGTTAGGAAGAAAAATTCAAGTTTCTGGAATTTATGGCCGTGGCCATTTGACCACCTTTAGACCCAATTTTCGACCAACACAGACCTCCCATGAACTTTTTGTGAAGGTAGATTGATTCACTACATTCCTAGCTTCCTTTTGGCTTTTGTAGAAGTGATTTTGGTTAAGAAACGAGCGCATTTGAAGCTCGGGAAGTTAGGGCGTGGAATGAGAGTACTGTTGTACTCGCGGGCGCGTGTGACAAATTTTGCTCAACCCCTTTGGGCGGCACGTGGGGGCACGTGCGGTCTCCGGCTGGCGCGTGGTTGACACGTGTGTGTCCGTTACGTCGAGTAGATCGATTTCATATATTTACACCCTAGGTTTGGGCAAACTATGGAAGTTTTATTTAGGTTTCCGTTTATGTGCTTTAATTAATTATATTTTAGTTATTTCACATATAGGGGAAACGTATCCCGAGGACGTATGAGGCCAAGCTAGGCTCGGGGGCTACGACCCAACGACGTATTTGTGAGTGGGCAGTTTGTTTTATGCCTATACATATTATGGTTTCTATAATTGCGTAATTACTTTACTTTTACGCATAAATTGCCATTAATTATTAATTGTGATAAATGCTGCTATATGGTTGGGATATTACTGTCATGACATTCATACATATTTGTACATGCTTATCTTGCTGCACCCCAGTGTTAGTACTCTGCCCTGGGCCAGGGCCAGTCCTTCACGTGTATGTTCACATCCGCACCGTTTGCTCGTCTTGGATGCAGGTTAGGTGCCAGTCTTGTCGGGTAGATTGCGTTAGGCAATACGACTTGTATGTGACCGTGTTTCTACACCATTCTTCACGTGATCGTAGTACTAGAGCGTATTGATTACACCCAGTCTTGTCGGGTAGAATTGCTTTAGGCGATTCCGACTTGTGTGCTAGTTTAGATGATGAGCAAACAGTTTATATTTGATTATCACATGACTATATTGCTGTGGCATTTGGCATATCACATATTGGCATATCACAAATTATATTGCTGTTATACGTATTGATTTCATATGTACTTATTACGTTTTGAAGAAACTATACTTGTTTTTACGGCGAGGGGTTAGTACATTTCGAAAACAAACGTTTTACTTATAAGCATTGTTTTGCTAACCCACTCAACCTTGTTTTTCGCCCCTCCAGGACCTAGATAGCTGTACTCTTGAGGCACTCGAGGATTTCCGGCAGTTTCTGACATTCATCTCTTATTTATACGTATGAACTTATCGCAACTATGTAATAAGTGTACTTTGGTACTTAACTACTCTAATGTAGTCTTACTGTCTTAACGCTCTGAATATTTATAGTGGGTTACTCCCACGATTGCTCACTCTATCACTATTTAGTATTATTAGTTCTACTTAGTTTAGTTTTAAATTCATTCACTTTTCACGTCACATATCCTTATGGTTACATCACCCCTCGGTGATGGCCAGCATGATTCGACCTTCCCGGGTTGGGGTGTGTCAGATTGGTATCAGAGCCAGGTTTAGATAGTCCTACACTTCTTAGTGTGTTTTAACTCTTGCTTTCTTATGTCAGAATCATGCCACCTCGAAGAGATCCACGTGCTCCAGCTGAAAAACTTTCCAGACTTTGGACAGTTCGGCGAGGCTGTCGCCAACGCTATTCATTTTGCATACCTTAGATGTTGTATCTCGCCTAAAGATCAACGAATTCTTTGGGAACGAGGTTCGACATTATCTTGGGCATGGATTGGCTAGACTATAATTATGCCAATTTGGATTGTCGTGGGAAGGTGGTTACCATCAATCGACCAGGCATGCTTACTGTTACGTTTGTTGGTGAACGTAGTGGTCTAAGGCATGGAGTTATCACTACCATGAAGGCGAAGCGAATGTTGGGTAAAGGTTGTCAAGGTTACCTAGCTCATGTCGCACTAGCAGAAGAGACTACTACATCAGTGAAGGACGTCGGAGTAGTTATACATTTTCCATATGTTTTTCCTGACGATTTACCTGGTTTACCCTGGATCGTGAAGTGGAGTTCACCATCGATCTACTCCCAGGTACTAATCCTATTTCTCTTACACCTTATCGTATGCCTCCTGCAGAGTTAAGGGAACTAAAAGCTCAGTTACAAGAGGTAGTTAATAAGGGCTTCATTCAACCAAGCATTTCCCCTTGGGGAGCTCCAGTTCTGTTTGTAAGGAAGAAAGACGGAACTTTGAGGTTATGCATCGACTATAGACAGTTGAACAGGGTGACGATTAAAAACCGTTATCCATTACCTCGTATCGATGATCTCTTTGACCAGCTTAAAGGTGCTTGTGTCTTCTCTAAGATTGATCTAAGGTCGGGTTACTACCAGTTGAAGATCAGGGACGACGACGTTCCAAAGACGGCTTTTAGAACTCGATATGGTCATTACGAGTTTCTTATGATGCCATTTGGGTTGACTAATGCACCAGCAGCTTTCATGAACCTAATGAATCGAGTATTTCACCCTTATCTCGATAGGTTCTTCATTGTCTTCATAGATGACATCTTGGTGTATTTGAAGAATGAAGTTGAGCATGCCAGGCATTTGCGTTTGGTTCTACAGACGCTAAGGGCAAATAAGCTGTACGCTAAGTTAAGCAAATGTCAGTTTTGGTTGGATCATGTGTCGTTCCTAGGGCACGTGATATCAGCTTAAGGCGTGCTTGTGGATCCTCAGAAAGTGGCAGCAGTGGAAAATTGGGAACAACCTAAGACGGTTACCGAAGTACGAAGCTTTCTTGGTCTTGCAGGTTATTACCGACGCTTCGTGAAAGGCTTTTCAACCATTGCACTACCCTTTGACAAAGTTGACCAGAAAGGAAGTACCTTTCGTGTGGAGCGAAGAATGAGAGCAGAGTTTCCAGCAGCTGAAGTATTTTCTCACTCATGCACCAGTCTTAGCACTTCCCGACGACAGTGGGAACTTCGAGATCTACAATGATGCGTCTCTGAATGGTCTTGGATGTGTGTTAATGCAGCATGAGAATGTGATTGCATATGCTTCACGCCAGTTAAAGCCTTATGAGAAGAATTATCCGACTCACGATCTCGAGTTGGTAGCCATCATATTTGCCTTGAAAATCTGGAGACACTACCTTTATGGAGAAAAGTGTAAGATCTTCACAGATCATAAGAGCCTTAAGTACATCTTTACTCAGCCAGATCTTAATCTTCGGCAACGAAGGTGGGTAGAGTTACTCAGTGATTATGACTGCACCATTGAGTATCATCTAGGCCGTGCCAATTCTATGGCTGATGCTCTTAGTAGGAAGTCTCATGGTCGACTTAATGCTCTCTATGCAAGTCGTGTTCCTCTTTTTACCGATCTAAGGTCCACTGGAGTAGCTTTGAAGGAGGGTCGACGTGGAGCCCTAATTGCCAGTTTTCAGGTGAGACCAGTTCTACTAGATCGTGTCCGCGAAGCTCAGGAAAATGATACGAAATCTCAGGAGTTAATTCGGGCAGTGACAAGAGAGGAAAAGAAGGACTTGTGGATTAGAGATTCTGATGGCATGTTGATGCAAGGTGATCGGATGTATGTGCCAAATGTTGAAGAACTGAAGAGATACATATTGGATGAAGCACATATTTCTGCTTATGCGATGCATCCCGGAAGTACCAAGATGTATCACACTATCCGACACTACTACTACTGGCCAGGAATGAAAAGAGAGATCGCAGAGTATGTCAGTCGTTGCGCGATTTGTCAGCAGGTTAAGGTGGAAAGAAAGAAGCCTTATGGATTGATGCAGCCACTACCAATATCCCAGTGGAAATGAGAGAATATTACGATGGATTTCGTATACAAGCTACCTCGTACACGAAATGGTTACGATGGTATCTGGGTAGTAATTGATCGACTTACCAAATCAGCGCACTTCATACCAGTTTGTGAGAATTACTCGATGAGTCAGTTGGCCGAGCGGTTCATCTCAGAAGTGGTTAAGTATCACGGAGTCCCAGTTAGCATCATTTCTGACCGGGATCCCCGATTTACTTCGAAGTTCTGGGTAGCTTTTCAGGAAGCATTTGGATCGAGATTACTCTAGAGTACAACCTATCATCCTCAGACCGATGGGCAGTCAGAGAGAACTATCCAGACTCTGGAAGATATGTTGAGATCGTTAGTTCTGCAGTTTGGCGATGCTTGGCATAAGCGCTTGCCGTTGGTAGAGTTTGCCTACAACAACAGCTTCCATTATAGTATTGGTATGGCACCATTTAAAGCGTTGTATGGGAAACCATGTCGTACACCACTGTGTTGGTCCGAAGTTGGTGAACGAGCATTGGTGGGCCTTGAGATCGTTGAGGAGACGACTCAGAACATTCAGGTGATAAAGGCAAACATGAAGGCGGCCCAGGATCGACAGAAAAGCATCGCAGACGGACATTCCACGGACAGAGTTTATGATGTAGGTGATTGGGTGTTCTTGAAATTATCACCTTGGAAAGGTGTCGTGCGATTCGGGAAGAAAGGGAAGCTTAGCCCTAGGTACATCGGACCATACCGGATTATCGAACGAGTTGGAGAAGTGGCTTATCGACTTGCTTTGCCACCAAAGTTGGCAAGGGTGCATAATGTGTTTCACGTGTCGATGTTACGGAGGTACATTTCTGATCCGTCTCACGTAATCCCTCCGCAGCCACTAGAGATCAATCCAGATTTGACCTATGATGAGGTTCCAGTGACTATCCTTGATTGGAAGGATAAGGTTCTTAGGAACAAGACAGTGAGGATGGTGAAAGTCTTGTGGAGGAACCACTCAGTTGAGGAAGCTACTTGGGAGACAGAGGAGCGCATGCGAGATATGTACGCACGTTTGTTCTATGGTTTTGATGTGTAGTCTGTACTGAAATTTCGAGGACGAAATTTTTATAAGGGGGTAGATTGTGACGACCCGTCCTTAATTTTCGTATGTAATTTCTCCATGAATTTTTGAAGTGACTATTATGCCCTTAACGGCAAATGACGTGGATGCGTTTATATTAGTTTTCTTCGTTCACATCTTCGTATTTTAATTTTTACACGTCGTTACGGGTACACGAGAGTTTTTATCAGTAGAAAATCACTAATCCAGATAGTGTTAGATTTCCTTTTCAGCAGGAAATCCAAAAAGTGAAGAAAAACCTATCCTTGCTTTTCTTTAAAGCTACCTGTTCACTCCCAAATTTTTCCACACCCGTGCCCTTTCATTTCAGTCACTACCCAATCCCATCACTCCCTCAATTCTTGCACCCAATCAGAAAAGATCTCACTTTCTCTCTCGTCTCTCTTCTTCTCTCTCTCTTCTCTTCCTCCATTGCCATATCTCTCTTCTTCCTCTTCTTCTCTGCAACTCCCTCAAACTCACACAAAGACACTCAAACGTTTTAAACAAATTACACCATCATACTCATCTCGACTCCACGAACACAGCCATACCCTTGGTTCGTGAGTTGGTTGAGTTTTGGATGTCCAACTCGGAAGGTTCGACTCGGCGAAGTTTCGTACAACTTCATTCACGGCCTAGGTAATCCCCGAGAAGCTCTAAGAACCTTCATTTCATCTTTATATGTTGTTTTTAAACTCATATACTTGCCTTGGGTGAACACAAACCCAGAAAACTCGAGGAGAAGAAGTTGCTCAGTTTTTCGAAGAAGGAAAACCGTGGCCGTTTGACCACTTTCAGCTCAGATTTCTGGTCAAGAGGTATGGACTTGTTCTTCACATTCCTAACTTCAAAATGGCTTTTGAATCACTAGATTTGGTTAAGTATTGAGTTAGTTATAAGCTCTGGAAGTTAGGAAGAAAAATTCAAGTTTTTGGAATTTTTGGCCGTGGCCATTTGACCACCTTTAGACCCAATTTCCGACCAACACAGACCACCCATGAACTTTTTGTGAAGGTAGATTGATTCACTACATTCCTAGCTTCATTGTGGCTTTTGTAGAAGTGATTTTGGTTAAGAAACAAGCGTGTTTGAAGCTCGGGAAGTTGGGGCGAGGAAGGAGAGTACTATTGTACTCGTGGGCGAGCGTGACAAATTTTGCTCAGCCCCTTTGGGAGGCACGTGGGGGCGTGTGCGGCCTCCGGCCGGCGTGTAGTTGACACTTGTGTGTGCGTGACGTCGAGTAGATCGATTTCATATATTTACACCCTAGGTTTGGGCAAACTATGGGAGGTTTATTTAGGTTTCCGTTTATGTGCTTTAATTAATTATATTTTAGTTATTTCATATATAGGGGAAACGTATCCCGAGGACGTATGAGGCCAAGCTAGGCTCGGGGGCTACGACCCAACGACGTATTTGTGAGTGGGCAGTTTGTTTTATACCTATACATATTATGGTTTCTATAATTGCGTAATTACTTTACTTTTACGCATCAATTGCCATTAATTATTAATTGTGATATAGAATTATGATAAATGCTGGTATATGGCTGGGATATTACTGTCATGAAATTCATACATATTTGTACATGCTCATCTTGCTGCACCCCGGTGTTAGTACTCTGCCCTGGGCCAAGGCCAGTCCTTTACGTGTATGTTCACATCCGCATCGTTCGCTCGTCTTGGATCCAGGTTAGGTGCCAGTCCTGTCGGGTAGATTGCGTTAGGCAATCCGACTTGTATGTGACTGTGTTTCTACACCATTCTTCACGTGATCGTAGTACTAGAGCGTATTGATTACACCCAGTCTTGCCGGGTAAAATTGCTTTAGGCGATTCCGACTTGTGTGCTAGCTTAGATGATGAGCAAACAGTTTATATTTGATTATCACATGATTATATTGTTGTTATACGTATTGATTTCATATGTACTTATTACGTTTTGAAAAACTATACTTGTTTTTACGGCGAGGGGTTAGTACATTTCGAAAATAAAGGTTTTACTTATAAGCATTGTTTTGCTGACCCACTCAACCTTGTTTTTCGCCCCTCCAGGACCTAGATAGCTGTACTCTTGAGGCACTCGAGGATTTTCGGCAGTTTCTGACATTCATCTCTTATTTAGACGTATGAACTTATCGCAACTATGTAATAAGTGTACTTTGGTACTTGACTACTCTAATGTAGTCTTACTGTCTTAACGCTCTGAATATTTATAGTGGGTTACTCCCACGATTGCGCGCTCTATCACTATTTAGTATTATTAGTTCTACTTAGTTTAGTTTTAAATTCATTTACTTTTCACGTCACATATCCTTATGGTTACGTCACCCCTCGGTGATGGCCAGCATGCTTCGACCTTCCCGGGTCGGGGTGTGTCATTCAGGATATAAATAGAGTCGCATTTTGCATCTTTTTTCTTTTATCTAGGGGAGGGCACGGTTCGTTTCGGTGTGGTTTTGAGTGAAACTGAAACCGATAGTTTTTGCAATTCGGTTCGGTGCGATTTGAGGCTAAAACCGAGATGAAACCAAACCATTTAGTTCGGTGTAGTTCAATTTGGTTCGGTTTCAAACGGTTTTCATTCGATTTTAAACCATTTACAAACAAAATGAAAAAATAGCTTCAAATCTATCTTCTTAATTTACTTTGCTAACTACCTGTTTTCTTTCAATGTTTCATAAAAATATCATCAAACCATGAAAAATGGACTGCTGAATTATTATTTAGCAACATAAGTTCCAAATTGTGTTGGAAAATGTAGTTTCTTCCTAGACTTGTTGAAATTGGAAAGAAGCAAAAGGGACATCTCTTCTACCGGCAGATTGGAAGGAGAAACACATCTTTTGTTCTGATGTTTTTTCTTTCAAATCAAAACGATGTTGTTGACTATGTAGCTGTGAAAGGGATTACCGTGCAGTGTGTGTGAGACAAATTGATTTGCAGATTTTGTTTTTGTGTAAGGTGGGAAGAACATATGAGAGTTGAGAGAGAGAGACTGATTGACTGCGTGACTAAGAGTCGAACACGAAGAGAGAGATGAATTTTGTGCATAGTTGAGTCCATACTAAATGTATGGACTTCAACAAACAACCAATTATAACACAACACTTAATAAGGGTATTTAATTAAACTTTTTTTATTTTTGCAATGCAGTTTGGTTCCAGAAGGCTAAAACCGAAACCAAACCGTTTTCCTTTACTGTGGTTCAATTTCACACCGAAACCGTTTCAAAACCGAAACGTTCAGTACGGTCCAGTGTAGTTCGTGTTTCGGTTTCGGTTTTCAGTTCCAAGTGCCCACCCTTACTTACAGATGAAAGTCAAATGACTTAAATTAAAATGAAATATAATAGCTTCAAATCTTATAAGAGGAATAAAATTGACAATCTTAGAGTTTAAGGGCTTATTTTCTGAAAAAAATAAAACTCAAAGACTTTAATTATTACTCGGATACCAGCCAAAGACCAAAGACCAAATCGGCACATTACTCACCAAGAGATTATGTAACACGTGCAGATATCTTCTCTAGTCACAAAATACAACTAGCCTTAGCAATTGAGTAAGTCGCGAGGCTTGTTCACCATAGTTTCAGCTTGACTTAGCCCACATAGAAGCTCAAAATGAAGTGCCCAATATGTTTTCGATATACTATCCGAGACAGTTATCGGAAAATATATTGCGCAGTAACAATTGGTAAAATCCCAAATTTGCACAGTTCTAGCTTGGGAGGAAGAGAATGAGACCAAACTTGAAACTCCGAAGAAGACTGACTGATCGCAGCAAGAGCGTCAATAACAAAATTAGCTTCCTGCAGAATATAACCCTAAGTTGCACACTTGCTCTACAACTCTTGAACAATGTAACCAAATTGATTATTAACTCCTTTGCCCTTGCGTTTCCGTTTGCGTTTATTATTATTATTATAAACAAATAATATTTCTACATTAAGGGAAAATAGGATGTGCTTAGCCTCACAATCTACTAGTAATAATGTGGTTCAAATTCGTCTGCAATAGACTGAATGAACGGCATACATACACCTATCCTTTTAACAATATATTAATTTCCTTTGATATGGGATCATCATTTGCATATACAAGAGAGGATTTATGTTTTTTTATTCATTCCAGAGACCTAAATTATTCATAGTAATTCTAACCATCTATTTTTAAGTCTAATTTTTTAACATTTACTTTTAAGTCTTTATTAAAAAATTATCATTACAAAAATTCAGCTACATTAAAATCATTCAGCTATGTAATATTAAAAGATTATCGCGTTACCAGTGTGTTTTCTACCAAATGACCTTGGACCTTGCAGTGCTGCTCACTTAAGGTTCTCATTTGAGGTCCTCTTTCATATAAGCTCTTAGATTTATTTAACGGTAGATTAACCTATAAACTTAAATAATCTTTGTTATACCAAAACAAAAAATATCTTGGAAACTAAAATATATCTAGGAAACTAAGTAAAGGAAAAAAAAATAATTCATGCGTGAAATCCCTTCCAGTTTGGCAGAGAGTTCATTCCCCAGACTTCTTACATGTTTCAGATTTCGAACTGTTAGAATATGAGCATGTGTATGAGTATTATGGCCAGATATTTGAGTTCAAATTGCTTTCGAAAAAGTCTTATAAAAAGAGGTTTACTTTATCCTAATTTTATATGGAATTGAACTTAGTATATAAACTGGTTTTTACCACTTATAATTCGATAAGAAAACTATTTTGGTACTCTCTATAAATTCTAATAGGAGAATCATATGGATTATTTCTCTATAAAATAATGGCCACTGCTTTCACAGACAAAATACTCATTATTAAACTAAGACATATTGTAAGTCGAGCATACTGTTTCTATAAAGAGTGATTACCATTAAAGTCGGCTATGACTTGATCTTCTCTTTTTTTAAAGTTAGATTATTCTTACACGAACTGCCATTGCCTTCGGTTCCAAACTAGCGGCCTTGAAGACATTATCAAAAGCCCTAAATTTATTTCGAGGCAATCCCGTATTTTGCCATCCATTTGCACCTATTGTTTATCTGATAAGTACTAACATCACCGAGTTCAGTGTTCACATCAAAAAGAGACCACCACCACACTTGTTGTCCCTCTCTCATCTAATTTAAATAGCCAAAAAAAGATGATTGTGTAGATGTGTATCCTCCTCTCCTACTTATGATTAAGGAAGCCATTGGGGCACAAGTCGACTATAATCTTGAAAGAGAATTCAAAAAGAGAGAGGAAGGAGATGCGGGGGAGAGAGACGACATGGGAAGAAGACGAGATGATTTGAATACTGGGTGGAAGATTTTTTTAAATTTTTTTAATTAATTTAAGAATTTTTTAATTTAAACTTCAAGCGTATCTGAGTTCACCCCACAATTTTTTTTAATACAATAAATTCCGTTTTTACTTTTAAAAAATGGTGTATTTTTGCTCACCACCATAAACTATAGTGTATGAATTTGTTTAAGGGACTTTTAAGATGTTAAAAAATTATGTGGGGGTGAACTCAGATGGTGCTTGAGGTGTAATTCACTACCACAAAAAAGTGTTCTCCCAACGAAATCTCATTCGTTGTGCAAACAGAAATTTTGTCGTGTAAAGTTGGGCGAAGAAAACTTTGTCACCTCTCTACACTCCAGCAAAGTTCGAGAAGCAATATTTGCACGACAAAACCAAAATTACTGTCCCGCGAAGCGCAAACAACTTTGCATGACGGAATAGTATGACAAAGGACTTCTTCACGTTAAGAATTAAGGGACGAAGCTTTTTGGTTGAGCGAACATTAAGGTTAGGACACAATTTCGTCACGTTAAGGTTTAGGCGAAGGCTTCTCTTCAATACAAAACCCTTTCCTACTACGAAACTTCTTGTTGGTTAACCAATATGCAACAAAATTTGTTCTATCATATTTGGTTTTCGAGTATTTTCTAATTTTTTATTTATTTATGAATACTTCGTCGCGCATAATTTTAAGCAACGGAATGTGTACTAGTGTTAAATTTTGGGCAACACACCCCGATTTGATTAACCTTCCAGCTAAGGATGGAAATGTGCTGCCCGACACTAAATTGACGATAACATTCCATCATAAAGGTGACGAAATACCATCAACTTATTGATGAAGTCATTAGCAAGGAAATTGTGATGTGAAAATTTTTCGAACCGAAAGGCTCATTTGTTAATTTTATACTATCATCTAAGTCCCCTGCACAACCTCCCAACTTGGGAACACAATTTAAAACTAAATTCCATTTTTATATCACATCAATCAAAGCATAACAGTAGTGCACACATCAGTAACCGCAAAGTATGCGTTGTCCCATTTATAACCAATAAGCAGAAGTAAAACTACCCTACAATGTAAGAAGTCCACACTACTGCCATGCTCACTCGCCCTTCTCAACAGAAGCCTTGCACTTGCTAGGACCTGATGGGGTGCAAAACAAAGTATGAGTGGATCATATTTAATTATCAAGTCAAAATCATTTTCAACATACTAACCCCCATTTTGTAAAACATATATTGTTGAAAAACTACATAATAGTAAATGAAAATCACATCAAGTTCAATAATCGAAAACATTCAATCAATAGTTCAGAATCATACCTTTACTCAATCAATCTGTTTGGACCCAATGATAGGAGCATATTTATGCGACTTAGTTAGCTTGTTTCTTTGCATTTATGTTGTTAATTTCTAGTTATTTTAGTATTTTAAGCTATTTTCGTGTGTTTGTAGGTTTAAAGGGCTAAAGAGGCAAGAAAGTGCATTTTGGTGCATTTTGGAGCAGTTTTGGGTTTGGAATGGATAGCATATGCATGGAGCAAGGTGGATGGACGAAATTGAAGACCTAAAGAGGTTAGGAATGTGCTAAGGAGAGGAAGAAAATTAATTCAAGACAAAGGAGGACAAGGAACCCAACAAGAAGGAAGGAATGTTAACCAAGTTTCCTTATTTTGTCCTTAAACTTTCCTAATCCCTTTCCACCTAAGTTCCAGCTGCAAGGAGGATCCACTCACCATAATTCACACTTTCAGCCATTCCTCAATACAATTCATCACTTAAACCATTACCCACACCTTGTGCCGCAACAAAGAAGGAGAAGGAGGAGCCTTGCCGTGCCTGCCATTCAAGCTTGGATTGCTGGAACGTTTTTAGGTGTAATCCATATTTTGTTTTCAATGTTTAAGTTTAATTATCTTTGTTTTGCGAACATGAGGAGCTAAACTCATTTTAGCTAGAGGAGAATTAAAAGCCATGAACATATTTGCAATATGAATTGATTACTTCCAGTTATTATTTCATAAATCGTGAATGCAATTTACTTAACTGCTTGATTGATAACTTATTCTTGTATGTTGATTAAGGATGCATACTTAGTTTGCATGCGTGAATTTGATGCTAGAATATAAGGGAGTTTCACCTAATCGTTATGAACTTATATTCATAAGTAGTGGAGGTCGCTAGTCACGACCGTGTTAAGTAAATTCCTGGCAGGAGTATCATGCAGTTCATAGTTACGAATGCCTTGTTAATGCTTATGATTTTCACAGAGCTTAATGATCTTTACTTGTATCTCTATTATGCAATTCATGTAGGGAACTTGAGAAGAATAATTTGGTTGAGGCGCAGAGTCCAATTTAATGAATTTAGGAAAATCTGAAGGTTAATTAGTGCAGTTCACGGTTAATCTGGGGCATTAAGGTTCATGGTTTATTGGAAGAGTAACTGGAAATCGATTCATATGAAAGTGTGTCGTGTGTGGAGAAGGACCCTCTAGCTAGCCAATCACCATTCAATTTACCCCAATTTCGTGTAAACCTTGTTCAACTTTACAATCTGCTTGTTTTTAGTTTAATTTCCTCAAAACCCAATCCCCCTTTACTTTGTCATATTGATTAGGTTAGAATGTATCCAAACTTGTGTCTTTTAGTATTTTGAGTCAAGTTTAGTTAGAATTCGTCCAAAGTAATCCCTAGTGTCTAGTTTGAGTCAATTTGCTTGTTTTGTGCTGTTTTGAGTTATTTTAGTTTGTTTTGAGTCTTTAGAGTCTAGTTTTCTATTTTTAAGTTTAGTTTTGTGTTTTTGAGTCTGTTTTGAGTAGATTAGCAATCCCTCCTAATCCCCGGCCTAGAACGATCCCTACTTACATATATACTACAATTGTCAACAAGAGGTTTAATTTGTGTGCTAAGCTTTTATCACATCACCCAAAATAACAATTTTGGACCGAGAGCAATTATGGGCTCGACCAGAAGGTAAATCCAGAATGCCTTGTGATATACCCAAGGAAAGCTCAACCCAATAAGGCTCGGTCGAGTCTTACCAGGAGTTGCTTTCATCACAAACTTGGATAGGATTGTTGGCCGAGTCCTGTTACAGCAAGGAATCCTCATATGTCAATGATGTCCCGAATCAAGAGGGATATACTGAAGGTCAAGGATTGAATTCGGAGGATAGTAAGGCTAGATTCAAAGTCCTACACGTACTAGGATTGGCCAAAGCCCATTCAGATTGAATCAAGAAATATAGTCCAAGTTGGACTCTACTTTGGCCATGTGAGAAATGCTACTGTAAATAGAGAGGGAAATGCATCATTCAAACCCACTCCAAGTCAACACACAAATCTTCTTTGCGCAAACTCTCGCTCTACGCCAAACCTCTCAAACATCTTGAGATTTTTTATTTTACCTTTTTTTCCCACCAATACACCTTCAATTTGGATAAACAACACGGTAAAGGAAGCCAACAACATCTTCAGTTTGGATAAGCAGCACTGGAGCTATAGAACCAGCCAACCTAGGAACACCTTTAGTTTGGATAGACATCACTGTTTCAAGACCGATTGGTTATCTATCCAAGTCTCGGTCAACAAGGAATCTTTGAATCCTTGTTGGTAGAGTTCATCCCATTATCCTTTTGGTGAGTTAGGGTGCTACCAGGTTACTACATTCGACACACTGAAAGCCAAATATTTATTGAACTTGTTGGTAATGGTCATCCCATTATCCTTTCAACGAGTTAGGGTGTTATCAGGTTACTACATTCGGTACACTGAAAGCCAAATATTTATTGAACTTCGCAGAACTAGTCTCCTTGTCTTCAGGCTCTAGAACCCAAAGACCGAGACGTTTGTCTTCAGACTCTAAAACCTGAAGACTGAGACGTATTCCTTCCTTGGCCGCAGTCGCAAGATTCAAAAGTCATCAGTGCGCCTAACGCCACATCAACATTCATTCACTCACTGGCCGAGCTCGACCGACGAGTTGGCACGCCCCTCATTCGACCGGAGGACGCAGTTAGCTTATTAGCAATTCGGCCTACACGCCATGTAGGCTAAGTAGTTTTTAGGTCATCAAACCATACTAGCGTTCACTAGCATAACTATTGCATGCAGGGTATGCTATCATCTACAAGCTAAACTCACTACCGGTAATGATCAATAATCTTAGCATCTATTAGAATATAATATCACCTGCAAATAATCTACGGCCGAAGATAGATATACATAATATATAAGAGACCATGTATTGAAAATTAATCACCACTATGGACTTATTCTAGTGAATTGTTATTTGCACTCTAAAAATCTCATTTTGCACTCCAAACTTTCTATAATTAGAAAGAAAAAAAATACTTGTGAGGAGTTTGGAATGAGATTTTTGGAGTTCTAATAAAAGTTCCTTTTATTCTATTTTATAGTCATTTGACCAATGTATATGAGTCGTATCCAAGACTAGCTTCAAAGCATATAAATTCAATCACTGATAATGCGCGCATAACCTTAGTAGGTGCCTCATCCATATTTGGATTTCTTACAATTGCACCTATAAAGTATGGATTAGTTTTACTACGCACTCTCCAATATCTGACAAATTCTATCATCTAACAAAAGTTTGAGTAAATTTGGAATGAATCTCTCCTCGATTTCATTGAGATTTCACCAGTGTTGCTCGCTAGTTTACAGGAAATAAAACCAGATCATGCACAATGATTTCTTCCTTCAATTTCAACTCAAATTCGATCCGCATTCAACCAAAATTGTGGAAATAAGTTCTGGGACTTACAATTGGACGAAACAGGGTTGAATCCATCTCGGATTCTACAGAATCTGGCCGAAAAAAACCACCGGTTTCGGGGACTCAAAACAGGCAAAAAAATAAGGATAATTTAAGCTTATAGGTTAATTTACTCTTAGATTCATTTAAGGGCTCATATACAAAAGACGAACTCACGGGTCCTCAAAATCAGGACCCTAAGTTAGGCATGGTAATTTTTTATACAACATGTTAATTCGATCCTAAACGATACAAAATTAACAGGTTTCAAGTCGACGCCATAACGAATCAGGTCATTATTGGGTAACCCAATAAGCACATGTTAAGATAACGGGTCGGTCCAGGTATACAAACGGGTAATCCGAAACTCGATAAGAAAAATATTAATTTAATAATTTATATCACTAAAAAAAAATTATAACTTGTTGAGAAGTCAATGATATCAAGATTCCTGATATCTTGGCTTAGAATAGGAAACAAAGTCTGTAATTGATTTGTACAAATCTTTCCCTTTTGTATAGCTAGAATGTAGGCTAGGTTTCTTCTCTTCCAAGAGAATGAGTCTGTATAAAAGGTCTTTGCTTCTATTTTGAATAATAAGTCAGTCGAATACATTTCTTTACATGGTATCAGAGCTAGGCCGAAACCCTAGTTCTTTTTTCTTCCGCTATTGTTTCTCTTTGCCGCTGTTCATCACATAAGCAGCGTGTTTTTTTTTATCATTGCTCTTAACCATGGCCGATGATCGGATTTCGAGTGAAAGCAAGCCCGATGCTTCCAATCCACTGTTCATCCATCATTCAGACCACCCAGCTATGGTGCTGGTCTCGAAACCCCTTAATGGGGACAATTATTCCACCTGGTCCCGAGCCATGAAAATTTCCTTGAGTGCCAAAAACAAGATTGGTTTTGTTGATGGCACCGTTTCACAACCGTCAGCAAAAACCCAGCCGAACGATCATGCTGCATGGAAGAGATGCAACGACATGATTGTTGCCTGGATCATCAACTCAATCGATTCAGATATTTCGGACAGCATCCTCTATATGACTAGCGCTCATGAGATTTGGGACGAATTGTAAGAGCGCTACTCCCAAAGCAATGCCCCTCGGATTTTTCAATTGCAGCGGGATATTGCATGCCTTTCTCAAGACCAACTTTCTGTTGCAGCCTACTATACCAAGTTGAAGAGTCTGTGGGACGAGTTGTCTTCCTACAGTGATTTATCTTCATGCACCTGTGGTGCTCAAAACGAAAGGAACCGGTTGATGCAGTTCCTTATGGGACTTAATGATTCATACAGTGCTGTTCGAGGACAAATCCTTTTGATGAATCCCTTACCTACTGTCCGTCAAGCTTACTCCTCAATCTCACAGGAGGAGAAACAACGCTCTTTAAGCCTTTCTCGCACCACCACTGAAACAGCAGCCATGGCAGTTCGCCAGGGCCACCATTCCAGGTCTTCAAGTTTTTCCACTCGTAAACCCATGCATTGTACGCATTGTGATCAAGATTACCACACTATTGATACTTGCTACCAGTTGCATGGGTACCCACCTGGGCATCGCCTTCATAAGACAAACAAATCCAATCCACGTGGTGGGAATCGCCCTAAGCGAGACAATGGCTCTTCGTCAGCCAACCTAGTTTCCTCTGAAGGACCTTCTGTGCAAGAAATGCAGTCCGTAATGTCAGGTTTATCAGATTCTCAATTTCAACAAATTCTCAGTATTATGAATGGTATGCATCCACTGCTCCTCAAGCCAATGCTGCCACCACTACCAAAGGTTTGCCAAACAATCCTTCGCATCTCCATCGATGGATTATCGATAGTGGTGCGACGGACCACATCACCTCCTCACCAAAACTGCTCACTAATAGTGTTAAAAATACTAATATGCTGCCAGTTTTATTGCCAAGTGGCGAACAAGCACCCATTGTGTCGACTGGAAATTTACCTTTGAGTTCTACCTTTCTATTACGAGATGTGTTGTGTGTACCTACCTTTAATGTAGATTTGATGTCAGTGAGTCGAATTACTGGAGGATTAAATTGTTCCGTCACCTTTTTTTCTTCTTGGTGTATTTTGCAGGACCTGACCACGAAGAGAACGATTGGTTTGGGTAAGCAACGAGGGGGACTTTACTATTTGGTGGCGTTGGCTCCTCAACCAGATGGCACTTCGAGACGTTTCTGCAACCTGGCCCTATCACCTACAGAGTTGTGGCATCGACGTTTGGGTCATTTGTCATCATCTAGATTAGATTTCATGTCCAAACACATGTTACATTTTCCTTTTCAGTCTAATAATGCTTGCGAAGTTTGTCCTTTAGCCAAGCAACATCGTTTACCTTTTGGTGTTAGTACCATTGCAACCAAGAAACCTTTTGCTTTGATTCATTGTGATATTTGGGGTCCTTATAAACTTGCCTCTACTTGTGGAGCTAAATATTTTTTGACCATTGTCGATGATTATTCTTGTTTCACTTGGATATTTCTTATGCATCACAAACATGAAACCCAACACCTCCTTAAGAATTTTTTTCTCTTATGTTCATACTCAATTTAATACCCTTGTTTGTCAAATCCGTGTGGACAATGGAGGTGAATTTTTTTCCCTTCGAGATTTTTTCCAAGAACACGGTGTCATCTACCAACACTCTTGCGTTTATACGCCCCAACAAAATGGGGTTGTAGAACGTAAGCACCGGCACATCCTTGAAATAGCCCGTAGTTTGCGTTTCCAGGCCAACCTACCACTTCGTTTTTGGGGTGAATGTGTGCTCACTGCAGTTCACCTTATTAATCGACTCCCCACCAAAATTCTTTCCCATACTACACCTTTTGCACGTCTCTATTCCAAATCACCTACCTATTCACAGTTGCGAGTCCTTGGATGTCTGGCCTATGCCACAAACACTCATCTTTCTCATAAGTTTGCTCCCCGTGCTCATAAGTGTGTTTTTCTAGGGTATCCTGTTGGTCAAAAGGCCTATAAGCTCTATGATCTCACCACTCACAAGTTTTTTACCAGTCGTGATGTCATTTTTCACGAACACCTTTTCCCTTACCAACATCACTCCATCTCCGATGACCATACTACTCCCGGACCTGTTTTACCTCAACCCCTTCTTGACTCCACGACTTCGTTCCCTTCCACATCACCTTTTCCTTCCATGTCATCTGTGGAGTCTTCTCTTAGTCCATCTCCCACGTCTGATGCTCCACCTGTCTCTATCCCCGCCACTGCCATCTCCGCCCTCCCAACGGCCGTGCCCTCTGAGCAGCTCGTGCTTCGCCGCTCTGAACGTCGCTCGACTCCGCCAGCTCATCTCAGCGACTATGTTTGCCCTACTTTGTCTTCTACCCAACCAATTGATTCGTCCTCTTCGTCGACAGGTCCTGCCATCGGTACAAGGTATCCTCTTGCTAATTTTCTCACTTATCATCGTTTCTCACCCCCACAACAATCTTTCCTTGCTTCTCTCAGTCAGCAGGTAGAACCTCACACTTATGCTCAGGCTGTCCTTCATCCCCATTGGCAAGACGCCATGAACTCTGAACTGCATGCTTTGGAGGCCACTAATACCTGGACCCTCACTCCTCTTCCTGCCGGAAAGTCTCCCATTGGTTGTCGTTGGGTGTATAAGATCAAACACCATTCTGATGGGTCTGTCGAACGTTACAAAGCTCGCTTAGTCGCCAAGGGTTACACTCAACTTGAAGGTATTGATTATCACGATACCTTCTCTCCTACTGCTAAGATGGTCACTGTTCGTTGTTTATTAGCCCTAGTAGCTGCCCGCGACTGGTCACTCCATCAACTTGATGTCCACAACGCCTTTCTTCATGGTGACCTTCATGAAGAAATCTATATGACCCCTCCTCCTGGTCTGCGGCGACAGGGGGAGAATATCGTGTGTCGCCTCAATAAATCCCTCTATGGTTTGAAGCAAGCTTCCCGGCAGTGGTTTGCAAAGTTCTCAGAAGCCATTAAGTCCGCTGGTTATATTCAATCAAAGGCAGATTATTCTTTGTTTACGAGGCAGCATGGGCAATCCTTTACAGCCCTCCTGATCTATGTTGACGATATCTTGATCACCGGCAATGATCCTGAAGGAATCAATGCTCTTAAAAGGTTTCTTCATGGCCATTTCAAAATCAAGGATCTTGGTAACTTGAAGTACTTTCTGGGAATAGAGGTTTCACAGTCAAAGAAAGGGATTTTCATTTCTCAGCGAAAATACGCTTTGGAAATTTTGAAAGATAGTGGTCTTTTGGGAGCTCGTCCAGTGGAGTTTCCCATGGAGCAAAACGTTAAACTTTCTAACACTGGTGAGTTACTTAAAGATCCGGCAAAGTATAGAAGGTTGGTTGGTCGCTTAATTTACTTAACGATTACCAGGCCGGACATCACTTATCCCGTGCATGTATTGAGTCAATTCATGCATGAACCACGACAACCACACATGGAGGCAGCTCTCCGAGTTCTGAAATACTTGAAGAATACTCCTGGACAAGGCTTGTTTTTCTCTTCCCAAACCAACTTGAACTTAAGTGCATATTGTGATTCAGATTGGGCAGGATGTCCCACGACACGAAGGTCAACTACGGGTTATTGCATCTTTTTGGGCTCTTCATTGATCTCTTGGAGGTCAAAAAGACAACGGACCGTTTCTTTATCATCAGCAGAGGCCGAATATAGAGCCATGACTGGAACTTGTTGTGAACTGTCATGGCTTCGATATCTACTGAAGGATTTAGGTTTGCTTCATCCAAAACCGGCCTTGCTGCATTGTGACAACAAAGCGGCGCTCCATATAGCTGCTAATCCAGTTTTTCATGAACGAACTAGACATATAGAGATTGATTGTCACTTTGTTCGAGACAAGATACAAGATGGTTCAGTTGTCACAAGTTACATCCCCTCCTCGAACCAGCTTGCAGATGTGTTTACAAAGGCGTTAGGAAAGGAGGCTTTCTCATCCATCATACGCAAGTTGGGAGTTTTCGATGCACACTCTCCAACTTGAGGGGGAGTGTTGAGAAGTCAATGATATCAAGATTCCTGATATCTTGGCTTAGAATAGGAAACAAAGTCTGTAATTGATTTGTACAAATCTTTCCCTTTTGTATAGCTAGAATGTAGGCTAGGTTTCTTCTCTTCCAAGAGAATGAGTCTGTATAAAAGGTCTTTGCTTCTATTTTGAATAATAAGTCAGTCGAATACATTTCTTTACATAACTAAGAGCACTAGGATTTAATCACACTTTCGTGAAGTTAAATCCCTACCATTGAATTATGAATTCCAATTACAGTAGCAATCAACAGTACAGACACAAAACCTAATTCTCAATCGCAATTTCACAAAACCTAATTCTCAATCACAATTTCATTTTACATATCCTTACACATTTGATATTTTATAGTAGTGTATTAATACTTTTTTATTAGGCTCTTATTTTGTAGTATGTAGTATTTAACGGCAAATGTGTTATTATGTTTTGAAGAAATATTTATGTGGCAATGTATTATGTGCAAATTTTAAAAAATATATATATTTTTCTTAACTGGTTAAACGGGTTGGATCATTTTACCTGTTAACTATAAAGGGTAAATTGACTCGACCTGTTAAGAACCTGTTAAGAGAATGGATGTGACAAGACATGACACTACCCATTTAGATAACAGGTGTTACACGAAAGTAACACGAACACGACAAACATGACCTGTTTGCCAGGCCTACCTTAAGTAAACAACACGTTGTAACCTCAGAATCTCACAGGAAAACTGGGGAAGTTTCCCCCTTTGTTGTTTCTAGTCGGAAACGTCGAGCTCACTGGAGGATACGATGAATAGTGGCCATGGTAAGCACTATGTAGTCTGGGTTCGAGATCGTGAGTCACAAGTGTTCCTGGTTTCACTGCTAGATGAGGCGGTACATAAGGTACCGTTTGGTACGTGGGAAGGGACGGGACGGAACGGAGTGGGATGAGACGTTCCGTTCCATGTTTGGTGCACCTAAAACGGGTGGAACGAGCTGTTCCACAGGACGAGTTTTGGGTGAATTTTCTTTCCGCCTCACCCCCTGGAACTACCCGTTCCACATTTCTGGAACATAAATCGCCGATTCTATATCCACTCAAATGTTCCAAACCCTTCATCTCCCATGGCTACCTGCATCGATACTCAGACCAACCAACTTTCTTGGGATCCCAACAGGTCCAGTTCTGACGAAGACCGTTACCAATTTATGAACTTCTATCGCCGTAACTTCTCCAATCAAGTTTTCTGCGCACCCATTTGCCAAAACCGCACGAAAACCACTCAGACGTGGAGAATCTTGGAGGATCTCGACCCAAATGAAGATCTATGGCTTAGAATGCAGGACGAAGCTCGCTTGGATATTGATGATGAACATATCTAGTCAAATTACTATCACTCGCCGATTCGAGAGGTACCCACTTGGTTTTTCCCAACGATTTGTTTGAAATCGGTTTGAAAGATTTCTTATATGTTCCGCCCTGCGAGTACCAAACATACACAGAACCTCCGTTCCGTCCTATCCCGTCCCGTCCCATCTCGTCCCGTCCCGTCCCGTCCCGTCCCGTCCTATCCCGTCCCGTCCCGTCCCTTCCCGTCCCGTCCCGTCCCGTCTGTGTACCAAACGGTACCTAAGGGTGGTGATCTGGTGGCATGGTTCGCCAACGGGGGTGAGTAATGATGGGTTGGTGTATGGCCTTTCGGCCTCTCTACATGTGCCGAGAAAGGAGAGAGTTAGATGAGAGAGGGAGGGTTAGATAAGAGAAAGAGGGACCGAGAATTTTGGATAAGGTAGGACACGGGGCAAGTGGGAGTGAAGAGAGTGGAATGCGGGACCCACTACAAAATTTTAAATAAGAAAATAAGAAAATAAGAAGAAAGAAAAATATCTAGAATAGTGAATTTACTAAAGTGCCATCTGCTTCGTAGTTTCGTAAAATCTTCATCGTAGCTCCAAATTTGATTTCGTTTGTGCCCATGCATTCGTAACGACGATTACTATACAAATACACTAAAAGAATGGGTCTTACATCTCACTATACAGTGGTAAAAAAAAGTCAAAATCCTCACCATCGGGGCATTTTCGTCAATTCACTATTTTAAAATTAATAAAATCATACCAAGGGAGTAGGATTCTTTTACCTACTATTATCATCTTGTTCCCTATTCTCCTCTCACACTTTTCTTTTTGTCTTTTTCTTTATATAAAAATTTCATAACAAAATGTTAACGTGGTTTAATCGTAACCGTTTAAATATGAAGAGACAAAAGGATATAGAGATTAGGCAACATATTGGACCCCGCATCCTCGTTTACATTAAAATATTTATGTGATGACATACATAAAAGAACATTATAATGAGGATTCTTTGCCGATCCCATTACAAAACACGTCAAAGTTTAACCTAGGAATTATTATGTGGAGAAAATTACTGAACCAGATACAAGATTGCCTATATTTGTGTTTAACTTAGCAAAATTCTCGTCACTTAGTACTACGCTTTAGTGGTATTTTCACTTCATTTGTAAGTGGAGGTATTAGGTTTATTAGGTTCGATTCTCGCGAAATGTAAATTTGAATCACATTATTATTAGCCAATTGTAAGGCTAAGCCCACCCCATTTCCTTTAGTATAAATAATATGGTTTGTTAAAAAAAAAAAAGCAAAATCGTTTACTGCCATGCTAACTTCTCAAAAAATATGATATATATTCGAATGACTATCAATGTTAATTTTGTAACACATGCGTTATGTGATGACATATAGTTTGGTATTTATTGGTGAGTACTCAAAATACATGGGAGCAAATACCATGTATTTTATTTTCCACAAATAAATATCTATCGCATTATTATGACGGCAACCTTGAATAGAATGTTGTTGATGGTCATGTAGGGTGAGTCCTCAATCATGGTAATTATTTGTTATTGTATTTGTGCAACAGTCGTTTCATAAATTGAAAATCATTGATCTCAGTTATTCTAATTACCTCAAAAGATCACCAGACTTTTCACAAGTCCCAAAACTTGAAGAGTTGATATTAGAATGGTGTAAGAGGTTGTCTGAGATGCATCCCTCCATTGGTCATCTTAAAAGACTCGCTTTGGTGGACCTTAAAGGATGTGAGAAGCTTGGTTCTCTTCCAAGGGATTTCTATAAGTCAAAATCTATTGAGACTCTTTGTCTTAATCGCTGTTATGAATTCAGAGAAGTGCATGAGGATTTAGGGGAGATGAAAACATTGAGAATGATTGAAGCAGTTATACAGCCATAAGACAAGTACCACCTTCATAAAAAGATTGAAGAAATCCCTGATCTTGACAGTCTAATTTCCTCACAATATTTGAATCTTGAATGGAATAATTTTCATACCCTACCCAACCTCCCTAAGGATCTTGGGAGTCTAATTTCTTTACAATATTTGAGTCTTGGAGGGAATGATTTTCATACCCTACACAGCCTCGGTGGCCTATCAAAGCTTGAAACAATGAGGTTAAGCGATTCACTCAAACTCGTTGAGGCTCCACCACACTTGGATAAGTTATTAAACCCCATGACATGGATTGATATGAAGAGGTTTACCAATCTCACAGCTGATTTTGGCAAGAACATCATACAGGTATCTCTCTCTCTCTCCCTCTCTCCTAAGTTTTAATTGCCTTCCCATCGTGTGCATGCAGATTCCTATGAAATCTATTACTATTGGTCTCTCAACTATAAATTCATTATCATTGGTCCCTCAATTATAAATTCATTATCATTGGTCCTTCAACTTATCAAAACGTGTAGTTATGGTCATTTTTGTCAACTCTGTCAGAATTCTGCCAAAATGAGTTATGTTGGAAGGACCATTGCTACAATTGGGTTAAAGTTGAGGGACCATTGCTCCAATTGGGTTAAAGTTAAGGGACCATTGATACGATTTTTTTTATTTTTGGCCCCTTGGTTTAGCCTCACATGCATGGCACATGACTCATTTTAACGGAAGTTCTAATGGAGTTGACGAAAAGGACCATAGTTGCACATTTTGATGAGTAGAAGGACCAATGTTTATGAATTTTTAGTTGATGGACCATTGTTACAATTTACTCTTTTTCAAAAGTTAGTTATTTTTAATTTTGAAGATATATTGAATCTAGAAACATTTCAGCATTACAACAATCAATATAAGACATTCATCCAAATATTTGACAAATACTACTTGAATTTGCACAAATACTTGCCCTGGTTCCACCACATATTCTAGGAATTTACTTTTAAGGTTAGAAAATCAATGATAGCCTCAACATGCCAGTCAATAGTTTCTACTACCTTTTCATTATTATTGACTTTGCTTTGACATGTTAGCAGAAGGTTTGAATTACCTGTTTTACTACCTATGCTGTCACATCCCAGATCGGGCTCCACCACATCCCGGGCTCGACTCCGTCGTAGCACGATATTGTCCGCTTTGGGCCTCAACCACGCCCTCACGATTTTGTTTATGGGAACTCACACGAGCAGAACTTCCCAGTGGGTCACCCATTCTGGGAATGCTCTGGCCCATTCTAGCTTAACTTCGAAGTTCCTACGGAACCCGAAGCCAATGAGCTCCCAAAAGGCCTCATGCTAGGTAGAGATGGGAATATACATATAAGGCTTACATGATCCACACCCCTGGGTGATATGGGATCTTACAATCCACCCCCCTTAGGGGCCCGACGTCCTCGTCGGCACACTTCCTGCCAGGGTTTGGCTCTGATACCAAATTGTCACATCCCGGCACGGGCCCCCACCACATCCCGGGCTCGACTCCGCCGTAGCACAATATTGTTCGCTTTAGGCCCCGACCACACCCTCACGGTTTTGTTTATGGGAACTCACGCGAGCAGAACTTCCAGTGAGTCACCCATCCTAGGAATGCTCTGGCCCATTCTCGCTTAACTTCAGAATTCCTACGGAACTCGAAGCCAGTTGGCTCCCAAAATGCCTCATGCTAGGTAGAGATGGGAATATACATATAAGGCTTACAGGATCCACACCCCTGGGCGATGTGGGATCTTACATATGCAGTCGATGAACTCATTTGCGCAAAATATAGTCTCATGTCGGATTCTCCAAAATTGTAGACGAAAGTTGTTTGTAAGATTGTAGAGCTGTTCCAGTTAAGATCAAAAAGCTCATTTGCGAGACTCAGAAATGATGGATTGCTCAATAGAATATCTGGGAAATTTTCTCCGCTTCCTTTTCCACTGACTGATGTGTTTATAAGCTTTTTCTACTAGCCCATGCAATGCTGTGGGTTTTAAAACTATATAAAATATGTCAAAAGTTCCAAGTACCTATGTGATACGCAAAATTTATATATATGTGATTCATGTCTTCTTAATCATGAATAGAACACAAACTGAAAAAATAAAAAGCAAAATATGAATTGTACATGAAATTGTGTTGATCCAAAAACAACACTTAAGAAGGATAAATACACATGCGCTCTGCAATTTCATTCCTCGGTTCTACAATTGCCACTTATTCTAAAAAGGGTCAACTTTGACTGTTCCCACTTTATGAGTGCTTATTACATCCTTACTTGAAAACCAATTGCAAATCCCAGCCAATGATCAGTTTCTTTGATCTTTTCTTTCGTCAAAATATTTTCAAAACACGGTATTAAAAACAAAAGTTGCTCACTCAGCTATATTCTTCTGCATGGGTTGTGGCATTATATTCATCTGAAAAGACAAAACTGGATTGGGGGAAACACTTTCGAATCATAGATGTGAAATCATACTAAAACATAAGTGCTTGATAGCAACTTCTTATTTTTCAGTCTCATTTCAATCACCCGCATAAAATCTCGACCTAAAACTTCCAAATTCATTGTAAATGTAGCGGGCAAGTTTAATCAATACCAGAAAATACTTTAGTTCAAGGAACGACGTCGTGAGGGATTGCCAGGATATGAGACTACTCCATAGCTGCTACCTCGCTGTGGCCGTCTGCGTGACCAAGTTTCAAAAGCCGCGGAAAACTCAAATTCCTCGCAAAATCCTCCATACTGCTTTTAGTTAGGGGTGGAAAATATTCCCAAAATTCCCAAACCAAACCAAAAAAATACCGATCCCAAACCAAAAATGTCCTAAACCAATTTTCCCAAAATTTCGGTATTCCCAAACCGAAAAAATACAGAAATTTCGGTATGGGAATCGGGATTGCCTTTCTAATATTTCAGTATTCCCATACCGAACCGAAAAAATATATATTATTTTTTTTTAATTATAATTAGAATTAATTTGAACCGTTGGATTGTTTCAAATTAATCTATGTCGTCCATCTATTCCCATCACCACACGCGGATCATCCACCACTGTCTCTCCCTTCCTTCACGATACAGAGTCACAGCCACCACCGGTCTGAGGTCTCTCTTCAAACTCTCCTTCTCTGACCAAATCTCGCTTCCGCTGCCGCTCACGCAACCACACACTCCTCCTCTCTCCCTCTCTCGTTCGCTCTGTGGAAATGGAAGAAGAAACTCAGAGTGTGGGGATTGAAGGCGGGGACGAGTTCTACGAGAAGATCGAGGCCCCCAAGTTCGTTGATTTTACCGAATCCGACGCGCACCGACCCGACGACCGGTACTGGTTCTGCATGCGAGTCGGTTCGTTTCAATCTAACCCAGTATCCCATAAGTTTAATTTCTTCCCTTTGTTTTCAGTAATCAGAAAAAGCTCTTTTGCTTTCAAATTTTGAAGATTTTTTAGCTTGAAGATGAAATTTGTTTTTGTGATTGACTAAGCGTGGATTTTAGCTTTTAGTCTGTTTTGATTTTAATTTCTACTCTGATTTGTTTGATTTGGAGCTCTCTGTTTGGTTGCTGAGAAAAATTGAGGGGATAAATTACTAAATTAGGTGATGGGTTTTTAGGAAATGAACAAAATCAACTCAATTAATTTGAGTGAAGCTCTCTGTTTGGATGCTGAGAAAATTGAGGGGATAAAGTATTAAATTAGGTGACTTAAAGATCATTAATTTGAGTTTAATACTTTGATGGGTTGATCCAGTTGGCATTGGAACCCATTTTTGTGGTAATAAATTTTGAGTATGTTGGTGTTTGTTTTGTAGGATATGATCATGGCTTCGAATTCACCTCTAGCTAAAAAGAAACTTAGTTACACATGTTCGTCATAACTAAAACGTAATCTAAAATAAACATTGAAACTAAAAATAAAGTCAGAAAGAACCTAGAAAACTCCAGCACTTCAATGAATGATTGCAGGTTGCGGCACAATCTTAATATATATAGCAGGGGGCACGGCTGTATCATAGGAGGAGAAAGATTATGTTATTTGAATTATTTTAGGACTCCTAGAATCAGATAGGAAGTGTTGGAATGTGATAAGGACTCCCCCTTGCAGCTGGAGATAAGGTAAGGTAAGATAAGGATGGGATAGGATTTAGATAAGGTTAGTTAAGATAAGGTTGGATAAGGTAAGGTTGGATAAGGTTGCCCTTTCTTGTCTAATTTCTTGTCTTCCAAGCCTTAACTTTAATTCCTTCAGATTTTAGCACATATCTAGCACTCTTTAAACACCAAAAACGTCCATCCCATATGCTCTCCACGCATGCTATCCAATCCAAGTCCAAAACTGCTCCAAATTGCTCAATTATTCCATTTATTGTCACCTTTACCAATTGGACCTACAAAAATACGAAAATAGCTTAAATTACTATAATAAATGGAAATTAACTAAGTAAATGCAAAGAAATAAGCTAGCAAAGTCGTATAAATATGCTCCTATCAAATTCCCCCACACTTAGCTTTTGCTAGTCCCCGAGCAAAACAATGAAATTAAAACAAAACCTAAACCTTCCAACAATTGCCTCAAGGATTTCCAATGAAACATGACATGTTCAAAATCACTATTCATATATATTTTAGCCATCCTTACCCTCGAGCTTATACTTAACTACAGTAACCACTCACTAGCTCGCATTTAATCAATTAAAACAACATTTTGAATGTAGTAACATGCCTTAGAGAATTTACTCAATTCCTCACCGGATATACTCTTTATTTTCACACAGATTTTCTGACTACACTCTCTATACTAATTATATGTGAGAAGATTGATGTAAGCATGTATATGATCTCATGAACGGAATGCCACTACCATATGCTCGTACCAATTTCAAACTCCACATATTGAAACACATAACAATCAATATAGAAGTCTAAGGGTTGTAATGGGGCCAAGGTATTGGCTAACAAAGAAAGGTTAAAGATAAACAAAGGTTCTTAAAGTGATAGTAAGCAAAGTAATGAAATCAACACTTAGAATTCCACTTTTGATTGCAGCACCAAACTTTAAACACAAAGGGGAGATTCGTACAACATTTAGGGTCAGATTCACATTTTTGGACCCTTCTTCAACAACCAACACTTATGCACTCATTCTCACTTCTTTCTCAACTCCTTTTTCTGCACAACTTTTTTTTTTCTTTTTTTTTCTTTTTTTTTCGTTTCTTTTTTTATTTATTTTTTTTTTCTCTTTTCTCGTTTTTTTTCTTTTTTCTCTCTTTTTTTGAAACACAAAACATACTACTTCACCAGATTCAAAAGGGACAAATTCTTCCCCCATATTTGTTTTTCTGCATATTGTAGATCAAAAGGAATTCCCAACAAGTCATGCTTCACTATTCTTTAAGAACAAGGGTATGGATATTCCTATACTAGGCTAGGTAGGGATAATGCAGGCTAACAAAGAAAATAGGCTAAATAAGGCTCAAAGGGGTTAAACCTACAATACTTATGCAAGGGATAAGGCTTTTTGGCTCTGGTGGTAACTAAACAACTTCATCTTGTTATTCGTTATGCAATCAATTTTATGCTTTGAATGAAACGGGCATGAGTTATTTGGAACTAAAATGATGAAAAAGCATTCTAAGTAGCAACCAAGCAAAGAAATAATGAGATCATGCAACGACTTTAGAAAACAAGAATATCACAAATTAATAACTCTCCAAACAAAGAATAGGCTCAAGTCTCGCAGGGTTATAGCATTAGTTTGAGTTTCTTCCTTCAAGCATGTTACAAAAACTGATTTTTTTTTTCCTTTGTGATTACATGTGAATTCGTAAATGACAACTACAACTAAGCATTAACCAAAGAGCATATCAAACTTCCACCCATGTTTCTAACTTTCTTTAACAGTCATGCAGTTAAAAACCAAATCCTCATCATTGTGTTGGCAGGTACCCACAAACAAACAACCAAAAATGACTTTTTTGGTATTTTCACAAACTTTTTCAATTTTTTTTTCCTTCAAATTTTTGTTATATGAAACACAATAAAACACTTTAAAACAGTGAATAACAATATTAGTAGTGATAGGTGGTAAATTTCGAAGATAAGTCATGAAAAGCAATCTGTTTACCCCCCACACTTAAACCAAACATTGTCCTCAATGTTTCAAAAATAAACTTAAACAAGAAAGCAATAAAAGACAACTAACAAACAAGACAATCATGGCAAAGTAAAAACAATAAAGAGAAGGGTAAGAGAAAGCAAATTTGCAGGAGCTGGAGATTCCAATGTCTCTTTATTCGAACACATGGGTTGCCTCCCAAGAAGCGCTTGCTTTAACGTCTTCCAGCCGGACGATACCTCCATTTAAGCTTCACTAGGGTCAACGGCATGGAGGGGTACATCCTCCACGACATGCTCCTCAAAACACTCATAGTAAGGTTTCAAACGGTGTCCATTCACTTTGAATTCGTGTCCTGTCTTTAAACTTTGAATTTGGACTGCACCATAGGGAAAGACATTAGTAACAACAAAATGACCAATCCATTTAGAACGCAACTTACCTGGAAACAATTGAAGGCGAGAGTTGAAAAGTAACACTTTCTGCCCTACATAAAATGTCTTACTACAAATCATCTTATCATGGACTGCCTTTGTTTTGTCCTTGTAAATATGAGCGTTCTCATAAGCCTTATTCCGCATTACCTCAAGCTCATTCAATTGTAACTTCTGATGAAGACCAGCCGCATCAATGTTCATATTGAAAGTCTTGACTACCCAATGTGCACGGTGTTCCAACTCAACTGGAAGATGACATGGTTTCCCATAAATGAGTTGAAAATGAGACATTCCAATTGGTGTTTTGTAGGCTGTTCGATATGTTCATAATGCATCATTCAAACGCAAGCTCTAATCCTTTCAAGTTGGTCCAACTGTCTTTTCCAAGATTTGCTTGATTTCCCAGTTAGAAACTTCGGCTTGCCCACTTGTTTGAGGATGATAAGGTGTCAAAATCTTATGTGTGACATTATAATTTTTGAGCAGTGCCTCTATGGTCCGATTACAAAAATGGGAACCCCTTCACTTATAATTACTCTCGGCATTCTAAACTTGTCCAATATGTCAGTTTTGACAAAATATGCAACCACTTTGGAATCATTAGTACATGTGGCTTTTGCTTCCACCCATTTCGAAACATAATCTACAGCAAGTAAAATATAATTGAAACTATGAGAGGAAGGAAAAGGACCCATGAAGTCAATGCCCCAAACGTCAAAAATCTCAATAGAAAATATAAGAGTTTGCGACATTTGGTCTCTTGAACCTATATTTCCTGTTCTTTGACAACGATCACAGGTCATGCAAAAGATTCTAGCATCTTTAAATATAGTAGGCCAATAAAATCCACATTCTAAAACTTTAAGTGCTATCCTTTGAGTACCAAAATGACCTCCACAAACATAAGTGTGACAATAAGTTAAAATTGAATTGAATTCATAATCATGCACACACCTACGAACAATTTGATCAGGGCAATATTTCCACAAATAAGGGTCATCCCATACATAAAAACGTGCATCTTTTTTAAGTTTATCACGTTGGTACCTGTTTATAGTGTTTGGAACTTGTTTAGACACAATATAATTCACAATATCAGCATACCATGGCTCATTTACCTTAATGGTCAGCAGCTGTTCGTCTGGGAATGCCTCTAGAATAGGTAATGGATCTTCATCATGTATCAAATGACTCAAGTGGTCAGCTACTACATTTTCACTTCCTTTTTTGTCTCGGATTTCTACGTCAAACTCTTGGAGAAGAAGCATCCAGCGAATAAGCCTTGGCTTGGCTTCTTTCTTTGTGAGTAAGTACTTCAAAGTTGCATGGTTAGAATAGATTATAACTGTAGTTTCAAGTAAATAAGAACGAAACTTATCTAAAGCAAACACAACAACAAGGGGTTCTTTTTTAGTGGTGGAGTAGTTCAATTGAGCATCATTCAAGGTCCGAGAAGCGTAGTAGATGACATGCGGCTGCTTGTCCTTTCTTTGTCCCAAAACATCCCCTAAAGCATAATCTGAAGCATCGCACATAAGCTCAAAAGGAAGGCTCCAATCTAGTGGAACAATGATAGGTGCCGAAGTGAGCATCTTATAGAGGTTATTGAATGCCTTCTCACATTCGTCATCAAACACAAACGGCACATCCTTCTGTAGAAGTCGGCACAAGGGTGTTGAAATCTTTGAGAAATCATTGATAAAACGTCTATAGAATCCTACATGTTCAAGGAAAGAACGAACCTCTCTCACTGAAGTGGGAGAAGGTAAGTATCGTACAAGATCTATTTTAGATTTATCAACTTCAATTCCCTTTTCTGAAACTATATGACCTAAAACTATGCCTTGTTTTACCATGAAGTGACATTTTTCCCAATTTAAAATAAGGTTAGTTTCAATATCAAAGTGAGATTAGTTAGACAGTCATCAAAAGAGTCACCAAAGACACTAAAATCATCCATGAAAACTTCAATAATCTTCTCGACAAAATCTGAAAAGATACTTACCATGCATCTTTGAAAAAAGGCTGGTGCATTACATAAACCAAATGGCATTCGATGATAAGCACAAGAGCCAAATGGACAAGTAAAAGTAGTCTTTTCTTGATCATCTGGAACTATTGATAGGATTTTTAGTACCTGCGCAAATAGGGTTAAAAATCACTGAAAATACTTGCAAGAATACAAGGTAATTGTAGTATATTTGCTCATGCAAGGTCGTTGTCCCCAAAGATTGTTTGACTAATTTGTAATTAAACAAACTCTTAATTAATTATTAAAACAGATTTTATCAAAGATTTGAGATTTATGAATTTTAAAAGATTAAAATTAACAATAAAAGAAATCTGAAAGTTTGGAAATAATAGAAGCAAAGAAGAAAAGTGTTTTTAAATTAAAATCAATTAAAGGAAATACTAGGGTTTAGCTGTCACCTTTAACAATCCTATGCAATTCTATCAATTACTTATGAATTTTCACATACATGCTTTGAAGGTTAGGTTTTCCTTATGCATATTTTCCTTGTGATGTTCAAGCGAAAACGCATATCTAACATGCAATTCGTCTGTGATGATCAGATCAAATATAAACATGCAAGACTCATTAAGCTTTGTGAAAACCTTTTGAAAAACCATGCAACCCTTAAGAGCGTGATGTTCGCCTTAAGTGAACTTACAATTACTAATCACAAGAAGCCCTCCTCAATTTCAAGGTGATGTTCCAATAGAAATTGCATCAAATTACTTGTCTAAATATCCTAATGGTGATCAGTCATTAAAATATATAGATAGTTTTAATCGCAGTGATTAATAATTCAAAGCAAGCATGCATCCATTCATAAGCAAATTAATAAAATCACATATTCATATTAAGGCTCATGGCCTCGCCCTAGTAAGGGAATTAGTTACGCATACTCATAATTAAAATCATAGAAAATATCATTAAGAATAAAAGGAATGAAAACACCTTAAAGTAGAAAATCTCCAAGAACCCTAGTAATTGTCTCCGTCTCCAAAGTTGAATGAAAATAAGCGTGCCCCAAAACTAAGAACAGCCAAACCCTTTAATATCCCCACTAAAGTCAGCGCACAAACCCTAACAAAGTATTTCATTCCCCCTAGGAAGCTAAATAATAATAAAATAAAATAGAATATAAAGTCCTAATTAAACTAGGAGAATCTGCCAAGTACTTGTCCAGCCACGTTTTAGTCTCAGATATCCTCCAAATCTGGCTCATAATAAAAAATTTCGAAGATCAGGACGTTCTGAACACATCTCCAGAAGGCCACGAACCCATCTGAGGTCATCTTGGGCTCCAAAAATGCAATTCAAGCCCAGAAAATCACTATTCCAGCACTGCACATCGCTCCTTTATTTCATGGCCAGAAAATTACCGCCTTGTGGAAAAATCTGATATTTTGAAATGATCAAGCCAACTGACTCACGAACGTCCTCCAACTAGAATTACTCCAAAATTCGTCCATTTAGCCATGTTTTACTCCAGATGAAGTCAAAAGTCCTATATTGAAAACACAATTCAAAGTATCAAAATTCTTCCAAAATATTAACCAAACTATACTAAGAATAGGGTTAAATATATAATATAAAATCTACTCATCAAAATACCCCCAAACTTAGCTTTTTGCTTGTCCTCAAGCAAAACAAAACTCAAGAACAAATTAAAAAACTAACAAACTAGAAACTTTATTAAAAATTAACTAAGACAAAATTTTCAACTTCCAGTTGCAATCCATAGAAAACGTTAAAAATTAGAACATATTTTCAAAATTTCCAACCAATCCCACCACAAAGTCTAAGCCATTTAGAATCAATTAGAAAAGAATTCATGAACTTCCTTTGGTGTAAAGTGAACCAACATAGTTAAGGAGACTCGACCAAAACCCTTACCTTTCTTCCCTTTATTCAACTTCACACACTTATCTAATCATTTTTTTTTCTTTCTTTCTTTTTTTATTTTTTAATTTTTAATTTTTTTTTAATAACAGTAGTGGTCGTGCAATGTCGGTTCCCTTAAGCTTTCGATCCAACCCATGTAGCGAGCTTTAGGTCAATGACTCCCAAACCACTAGGGCTTTAGGGCACTAGGTGTAGAACACCCCTCATGACTTATTAACCCGAGCTGAAAAGGCTACGAAACTCTACCCCATGCCAAAACTCTACCGTTTGACGCAAGAATCACTGCTGATTAGGCAGGACTAGCCCTGTTACTAGGCAAAGCCTTGGGTGGAACAATTATGACTTTATTCATAACAAGAACTAACTTCACTAAAAATATAAAACAAAAATTAAAAATAAACTTAGACTAAAAGTAAATGTTTCAATCTCACTCCCCACAAACCATGTTGATGTGAATGTGCAAATTGTCAAAGTATAATTTATGAATTAGTGTCTAAGCAACGATAAATAGAAAAGACTTTACTGTGGGATCAATCATCACCATGTCCATTTGTTCTAACGTTTAAAATAATTTATGAATATTAACTTAAAAGCGAAAATTTTAAATTGACACAAAAATTAAAAGACTAAAATTATACTTTCCCACCCCCAAACTTATTTCACACTTTGTCCTCAAGGTGTGGAAAAGAAAGAATAACTAAAAAGACTGGAACTACGATAAACTAAACCATGAAAATAAAACTAAAAAGAAAAATAACCGACAGAGAATGAATTAACAGAAAAAATAAAATAAAATAAAATAAAAGAATAAGGAAATAGCTGACCTGGGGAGTTGAACTCATGAAGACGTGGAGTAGAAGGCTTGGATCCTCGCATATGCAGTGGGCCGCAGATAAGGAAGAACTTGAAAAAATTTGCATGTATTCATGCAACCCAACAGGCCATCTTGGGGCTCACATGCACGCCACACAATAGATGCCAAAAACCCTAGCTGCTTGTCATCCAACATTGGATCCCCTCTCTCGTGTTAAGTGAAAATTGTCTCTCATTTCTCTCAACCTCTTAAGCCTTCTCGCTCCCTAAGCTCTTCCCATTTTCTCCCAAAACAACTCCTAACCATTCCACCAGTTCTCACTGCTCTCATTTCACACCTATCCATCTCCGCCCTCTTTCTTCTTCATTGCTCTAAAAAATTCAAGAGCCTTCTCTCTTAGCGCACATTCACACCAGCGCCCATTATTACAAACCTTCAATCTCACAGCAGCTCCTTCATCCTCTCTTAACGCTGCACCCGTTCTGCAACCAATAGCCCAGCCATCTACACACCTCCGTGTCTCTCTAACCCCAACCATGGTGGCATAAGCTGAGAAACTGAGATGTTGAAGGTAAAACCACCCTCAACCTTGTTATTTGTGGTTCATATTTATGTATTGGAATGAAAGTAGCAGGATCTAACACATGCATGTGTTTTGATCCTTATGAGGTCCCCAACATCGTTTCAAATCTGAGCCTATCGACACCACTTTCTTGTCTTGCTGAAACCCAGAACCACTCGGCTTACATTTTTGTTCTGATATATGTATGAAGTTCTGGATCCGAGGAAGAAATAATGGAAAACTGAGGGACGGCACTCGGACAGCTTAGATCTGATACAAAAAGGTAAAATCTATGCATCTGTTTAACTTCGCTCGAGCAGCTCAATTTGGTGATTTGGATGTCTCATATACTCAACCCTGCATGTTTATAATCTGTGCGTCTCCTTTGTTTGCAAAGGTTCTTGAGCTGGAAGCTTAACAACAGCAAGGCCAAGGAAAACGTTGAAGACATCGCGGATCCGAGTCATGCAGAGGTAAAAATTTCGTTCACCAATGATGACCCCCAAATGCCAAAATGCTGCCTCATTTACCCCCCAAACTTAAATACTGGCATCCGTGACACTTTCGAATGGAAAAGCGATCGAACCCAGAAGTACCCACATTTGTTGATATATGACATTTCCACTGTAACTCATACACTTGACTTTTGTGTTGCAGGGATGGCCCTCAAATGGCAAAGACACATTTGGCTGACCAAACTATCGGCCTTCAAGGGAGAATATCCGCGTAGCAAAATAGAGAGGTATAACATCCCATCCCCACTTGTGTATTCCAGATATGGTGGATGGTGATGTAGATCTGCTACTGGATGCATGATTCCATCTAAAATAATCTATGTGTGCATTAATTCTTGTTTTTCTTGTTTGCTGGCTACACAAAAATCAAGTGTTGAAATCAGAGATGGAATGTAGAAAATATTATCGATAAACTAAAATAAAACAAGTGAACGCAAATAATTTTTTTTTTGTTTGTTTTTTTGTTTGTTTTGTTTTGTTTTGTTTTTTTCTTGTTTTAATGATAACCTAAGAAATAAAATGTAGCACGAAACTGAAAGTAATGAAATAAAAATGGAAGATAGTAAAGTAAAAGTTAGAGAACTGGGTTGCCTCCCAATAAGCGCTTTATTTTAAGTCTGTAGCTAGACGTCACAGAAGTCTGGTGGCTAGATCACTGGTTCCTTCAAAGTCAAAGGCTCGCTTGCACCAAATTTCCCTATGCATGGTTGAAGTTGATGTCTGGTAACCTTAAGTGTGAAATCTGTACTCTCAGCCTTGATGTCCACGTTACCATTCTGAAAAACTTTAGTAACTAGAAAAAGGGCATTTCCACCGAGACTCTTGTTTCCCTGGAAATGACTTGAAATCTGAACTTAATAACCACACTTTTGTACCCGGCTGCATTTTCTCACAACTTGGACTGCCTTGCAACTTTTTATTCTTGCACCTGACATTTTGGTGTTTTTGGTCCATCTGGTTGCTCGGATCTGTTTTTGATTTTTGCACTTCAAACAACTGAACTTTGTGCTGCTGTGCTCTACTATCACACTCACGAATCACATTTGGAGTCTTTATGGGCAGATCGCCAGTTGACGATCTGGTCACAAAATTGGCACGAGGCAAACCATCTAATGCATCAACACGCATGCATTCTTACTTGTCACCTAGATGTGTGGTGACTTCAAACAAACTTCAAACAACTGTTTGATCTTCAACCCTTAATGATAATGTTCTTTCTTCAACATCAATAAAAGTTCGGGTTGTTGCCATTGAATGGGCGGCCAAAAATGATGGGTGTTGTCAAATCTTCATCCATGTCCAACGCCATAAAATCAGCCGGTAAATATAAATTGTCAACTTTAACAATAACATCTTCAATGACTCCTCTAGGATAGGTAATTGAACGATCAACTAATTGAATAATGCTGAAGGTTGGCTTCAGCTTGCCTTCACCTAAATGTTTAAAAACAGAATAAGGCATTAGGTTTAGACTAGCACCTAAATCAATTAAAGCACTTTTAAATCAGAATTTCCAATAGTACAAGAAATGGTAAAACTCCCTGGATCTTTCTTCTTTGGAGGCAATTTGTGCAGTAAAACTGCACTGCATTGTTCTGTGTGCACAATTTTCTCTGTTTCCACTAGCTTTTTCTTCTTGGTGCAATGCAGTTTGGCATATGAAGGAAACTTTGGCTAAGGTCTGTATGAAGTCCTTAAACCCTCTTGTTGACAATTGTAGTATAGACGCAAGTAGGGATTGTTCTAGGCCGGGAATTAGGAGGGATTGCTAATCTACTCTAAACTGAATCAAAAACACAAAAACAAACTTAAAAACACTCAAAACATCTTAAAACAACCAAATAGACTCAAAAGTTGATTTTAACTTGACTCAAAATACTTAAAAACACAAGTTTGGACATATTCTAACCTAATTGACACAACGAAGTAAAGGGAATTGGGTTTTGGACGAATTTAAATTAAAATAAGTAAACTAAAGACTTAAACAGATTTTGGCATGAAATTGGGGTGAACCATGGATGATAGGCTAGCTAGAGGGTCCTTCTCCACACATGACACACTTGCATACAAATCGATTTCCAGTTGCTTTTTCGATAAACCATGAACCTCAATGCCCCAGATTAACCGTGAACTGCACTAATTAACCCTCAAATTTTCCTTAAGTCGTTGAATTGGACGGACAACACATTGACAACCAAATTATTGTTCACAAGTTCCCTACATGAACTGCTTAATAGAGATACAAGCAAAGATCATTAAGCTTTATGAAAATCATAAGCATTGACAAGGCATTCATAACTATGAACTGCATGATACTCTTGCCGGGAATTTACTTAACGCGATTGTGACTAGCAACCTCCACTATTTACGAATATAAGTTCATAACGATTAGGTGAAACTCCCTTATATTCTAGCATCAAATTCATGCATGCAAACCAAGTAGGCCTCCTTAATTAACATACAAGAATAAGTTATCAATCAAACAGTTAAGTAAATTGCATTCAAGATTTATGAAATCACAACTGGAAGTAATCAATTCATATTGCAAATATGTTCATGGCTTTGAATTTCCCCTAGCTAAAACGAGTTTAGCTCCTCATGTCGCAAAACAAAGATAATTAAATTTAAACATTGAAAACAAAGGATGGATTACATCTAGAAACGCTCCAACAATCCAAAGCTTGAATGGGAGCACGTCCAAGGGTCTCCTTCCTTCTCCTTTGCTGCGGCACAAGGTTGTTTGCGTGAGGAATGGTCTGAATTATAGTGGTGAATGGATGTAGGTGAGTTATGGTGAAGGATGGATGTAGGTGAGTTATGGTGTGGCTAGGGCTTATTTAAAGACAAAGGGAAAACAAGACCTTATTTAATTTTAGGTAACAGATTTTATTCCAAATCCTAAGGGAAAAAGGGAATTAAATGCCAAAATCCAAAGGGAAAGGGGAAATGATATGCGGCAAGGACTTAAAAGGAGAGGGAATGACTCCCTTGCACGGCAAGGAAGGATTCCTTGCTGGATTTGTTGCGGCTGTGTCCTAAATGGCATGGGAATGTGGTTCCTTGTGCGGCAAGGAAGGGAAATTTAAAGGAAGGGTGTGGCATCCTCCTTAGACAAGGATTGGACTTCTAGAAACATGTAATTAAGTGTCCTAGATTATTTAGGAGGCCTCTTTGCAGCTGGAACCTTGGTGGATTTGGATTAGGAAAGTCAAAGGACAAAATAAGGAAACTTGGTGATCATTCCTTCTTTATTGCTGGATTCCTTGTCCTCCTTGGTCTTGAATTTATTTTCTTCCTTTCTTTAACACATTCCTAGCTTCTTTAGGTCTTCAATTTCGTCCATCCACTTTGCTCCAACCATGTGCTATCCATTCCAAGCCCAAAACTGCTCCAGAGGGCACCAAAATGCACTTTCTTGCTAACTTAGCCCTTTGGACCTGAAAACACACGAAAATAACTTAAAACATTGTAATATCTAGAAACTAACTATATAAATGCACGAAAACAAGCTAACTAAGTCGCATAAATATGCTCCTATCAAATTCCCCCACACTTAGCTTTTGCTAGTCCTCGAGCAAAACGAATCAGACAAAACAAAACAAAACACAATCTAGACTTTCCAACATTTGCCTCAGGGATTTTCAATGCAACATGACATATTAAAGATCATCACTCCCACAGATTTTAGTCATCCTTACCCTTGATCACATACTCAATCGCAGTCACCATTCACTAGCCCGCATTCACTCAATTCCTCACTGGATATACTCTCTATTTTCACACAAATTTTCTGACTACACACCCTACACTAGGTATATGTGAGAAGATTGATGTAAACATGTAGACTAGCACTCACATATGTTTGTAACAAAGAAAGCATTTTCTGAAATTATTAATCTAACATGTATATGATCTCATGAACGGAATGCTACTACTTAGATAAGAACCAGGGATACCATATGCTCATACCAATCCCAAACTCCACATATTGAAACACACAACACTCAAGATAGAAGTTAAGGGTTGAGACGGGGCTTAAGGGTATTGGCTAACAAAGAAAGGTTAGGGATAAACAAACGTTCTTAAAGCGATAGTAAGCAAAGCAATGAAATTGACACTTAGAATTCACTTTTGAATGCAAAAATCAACTTTAAACACAAGGGAAGATTCATGCAACACTTAGGGCCGGATTCAAACTTTTGGACCCTTTCTTCAACAACCAACACTTGTGAGTTCACTCTCACTTATTTTTTCACTCTTTTTCTTTCTTTTCACAACTTTTCTTGGTTTTTTTTTTCATTCTTTTTTCCACGAATTTTTTTTTCTTTTTCTTGTTCTTCCCGTGCCCTTATTCTTTCTTTGGCACATTTTTTTACACAAAAATCCCATCCCCCACACTTGTTTTTCTGCATGATGTTCATCAAAAGGAATTCCCTCTAAGTTATGCTCCGCTATGCTTCAAAAACAAGGGTATGGATAGTCCTATTCTAGGCTAGGTGGGGATGATGTGGGTTAACAAAGAACATAGGCTAAACAAGGCTCAACGGGGTTTAAACGTACAAAACATAATGCAAAGAGGGGTCAGCTATTTGGCTCTGGTTCACTGCACAACTTCATCTTGTTTATGTGTTATGCAAATAAATGTTATGCTTAGAATGAAACGGGCATGAGTTCTAGTATTTGGAACTAAAATGATGAAATGCCTTCTAAGTAGCAACCAAGCAAAGAATAATGAGATCATGCAACGACTTTAGAAAACAAGAAATCACAGAATAATAACTCTCCAAATAACGTTTAGGCTCAAGTCTCTCAGGGTTGTAGCGTTAATTTGAGTTCCTTCCTTCAAGCATGTAACAAAAACTGATTTTTTCTTTATGATTAAATGTGAATTCATAAACAACAACTACAACCAAGCATAAACCAAAGAGCATATCAAACTTCCATCCATGTTTGTAACTTTCTTTAACAGTCATGCAATTAAAAACCAAATCCTCATCATTGTGTTGGAAGGTACCCTAAGACACAAACAAACACACAAAAACAACTCTTTTTGGGTTTTTCAAAGCAATTTTTCGAAATTTTATCAAATTTTTCGGATTGTTACTTTAAACCATAATAAAACACTTCAAAACACACTAAAAACACTTAAAAACAGTGAGAAACAACTTAAGAAGTGATAGGTGAATAAATCCCACGAAAATCATGCAAAAACAACTTGTTTACCCCCCCCCCCCCCAACACACTTAAATCAAACATTGTCCTCAATGTGTCAAACAAAGACCCACAAAAACAATCAAACAAATAACTAACAGATATGACAAACATGGCAAAGTAAATGCAATAGAGAGTAGGGTTTAGGAATGCAAATCTGGGTTTGGAGCCGGATTCCTAGGTCTTCCTTATTGGAATGCATGGGTTGCCTCCCAAGAAGCGCTTGCTTTAACGTATTCCAGCCGGACGATACCTCCTTTATCTTTGAATGGAAGATGATAGTTGAAAGGATCCGGTAACGGTTTAAATTCAAGAGTATGTGCTTGAAGCATTAACAGCATGTTAGTATTAAACGAAATTGAAATTTGGGGAGGTGGCTTACCTGTGTGCTTCAACAGGAACTCAAGGACAAACACCACTTCGAAAGTTTTAGGAAGCACATCCTTGCTGCACCATGGAGAAATTGAGGGACTGTTGTATTTGGCCAGATTTATTGTGAGGTTTGTGACTTGTCCCGTGTCATAGAATCTAACTTCTTCGGGAATTGTTGTCTCAAGTACATCCTCTTTGACGAATTCTAGACATTCCTTGACCACTTCTTTCTCTTGAATGTTTGGAAAGGTTTCGAAGATGCCTTTCTCACCCTCTTCTTCATTGGATTGCATGAACCTGCAAGGAATAGGGATCTTTGGCGGAACGGGGTCAGAAAGAATTGAATTTGGACTTACCTTGGTTGTAGTGGACGGCATAGAAGGCTTAGGGGGCTGCGGCAAGGGTGGTGGAACAAGTGTAGGCTGGGGCAAGGGTGGTTCTTCCCTTGCTGTGGCCTTGTCATCCTCATTTTCCTCGAACAGCAGCTGTTCATCCATGTTTTGGCTGTGTTTGGACGGTTTTGGGTCAGCTCCTACCTCCATGCCACTTTCCAAGGAGATAGCTTCATCGATTTCAAAATCTTCCGCTGAATTTTCAATAGTTGAGTAGGAGAGTTCACTTTGTTCTTGAATTTGTCCCAAGAATTCTGCGATCTCTCCCATTTGCTTCTTCAATTCGGTCACTTGTTTGGCTTGATTTTGCACCTCTTTGGAATAATTATGCATTTCTTTGGTTTGATTTTGCATCCCCTGCGCCAAAGTGGTTAGTAATTGAACAATTTGATCATTATCCATGGACATACTTGAATTCGATTGGAATTGTTGTGGGGGAGGCTGTGGTGGCGCATAGGTGATGTATACAACTCCTCATATGGCTGTCAATATGCTTCATGTTGAGCTTGTTGAGGTTCCCACCACATAGTGTTTGAATGATTACTCCAATCTGAATTGTACCTGTTGGAAAACAAGTTGTTCCTTGATTGATTATGGTCTTGATACCAGGTATCGACACTCTCCCAACCTCGTTGATTAGCTTGATATCCTTGCATTATGATCATTTCGAGATATTGCGTCAACTGAGAAGTAAGATTCTTCATTTGAGCTTGAATATTAGCAAGTGTCATGTCTTGCTTCTCTAGTACCTAAAATCAAAGAAAGAAAACTAAATCAAATATTTAAAGTAAAATAAACAAAACACAATCAGAAACCAAAAATAAAAGACACGAAAAGAAACAAAGGGGGATTAGCAATTTAGCTAATCCCCGGCAGCGGCGCCAAAAATTTGATGTGATAAAAGCTTAGCACACAAATTAAACCCTCTTGTTGACAATTGTAGTATAGATGCAAGTGTTGGAAATGTGCCCTAAAACCAATCATACGATGATACTTTACGGACATTTCACATGTTAAACTAATATAGTTTGATATAAAGGGCAAAGATTATTGTTTCAAGCTGTCTCATATAAATGTTATATGCTTAAACGATAAGTCCAAGGAATATGATATTAGGAGAATGTAATCTAAAGAAGTTAGATTCATGAGACCATTCTCTTTTGTATACATATCCTAAACGTTCCTGATCATAGGATTGCCAATTGGGCATTGACAGTCCGTTAAGATCAGTACGTGCTATGTCTTCTCTTAGGGAGAGTGAAAGGTCTCGAGTCATTGGTGTGAATGACACCAAGACAAGCACGTAGGTGCTCAATAGAGATTGAGTCCACTGAACGCGATCAACGAGGAGTTCTCATAATCATGTCATATGAGAACTCATGGTTGGGATAATGCAAAGTAGTCATTTGACCTGAGGCATCACAGTTGTCTTGTGGTTAGGTCCTTGATCTTTGACTATGTCAAAGTCACTCCGTCAGAGGATGTCCACGGCATAGTTGGGGTTAAGCCATTTAGCCATGGAGGCAAGTGAATGCGCAACAAGGGATCTCTAACCTTCCAACTGTTTGAGGGAGAATACTCTATGATATGATTAAGAATCTCTGGCCAGAGTATGAATGAGATTGAGGAAGTCGTTCCAAATCACATTCAAGGTAATAAGGTTTAAGTTGTGTGACAACTAAAACAAAATGGGCAATTAACCCACTAATGATAGGGAGGCCGGCCATACTAGAGAGGGAGTGGGTTTTGGACTTATTACAAGTTTGCCACTCCAAAGAAGGGAGGTATAAATATGACTTTATAGCTTTTTCTTCATTAGGGTTTTCTTTGAGGAAAGATGAGAGTTTTTGGCTCTCTCTTTCTCTCTAGGAAGGCCGGCCACCATGGGGGAGTTAACTAGCATCTAACTCCTCCATGGCCACTCATCTTCTTCCTCAACCATCCTTGGTGTCGAAACTTAGAGGTCTCCAACTTTGGTGACTTTTGGAGAAACCTATTCTTCCATCCACATCCAAGAAGGCATGGATCCAAGAAGCAAAGTTCTTCGACCTTCATCCATGGAGCCAAGGAGCAAGGTGACAAAGGAAGAAGGCCCTCACATGGGTGATTAACCTTTGCTAAGCAAAGAGGTACTTCAAAGGTATAAAGTTACTCAACTCTTTTTCATAGATCTTGAGTTGAGTCTTGGTTCACCATTTCTACTAGGCTTTGAATTTCATGGGTAATGTTTTGTTTTGAGTGCATACAAGCATGATTCCGCCTTTAATTGTTAATTCCATGCCATAGATGTTGCTCAAATGAACATGTTTTTCACAAATTTTCCTTCAAGTGGTATCAAGAGCCTAGGTCTAGTAGTTGGTGAATCCTTTTGGGTTTTGTAGTTCATAGTCTTTGATTTAAATGTTGTAATTGTTACAAGCTTTATTCTTGCTTCTTTGAATGTAAATTTTGCTAGAAAATTTGCCATCTCAAATGTTGTAGATGTAGTTCATATGAGCATGAATTTTGGAGCTAAAATTTGGTGCCATGTTTTTTGGGAAATTCGGCCAAATCCAAAGGGTGGATTTTTGGGTTCATGTTTGTCTTGTTAAAAATGTTTTAAAGTGACATTAGGAACCCCTAAGTACCCTAGTATGGTAATATGTTATTTCCATTAAGTTTGAGAGTTTTTGGGATGTCTTTGGATGAAAAATGTTCATGGAACTCTTATGGGTTTTCATGGATGTTCTTCATTGTTCTTGTTATGTTCTTGGCAAGAACAAAAAGGTTGGGTATTTTGATTAAAAGTTTTTGGTTGTTGACATAAAGTTTTGTTTATGAAATGATGGTATGATTTTAATCATCACTAGGTATGTACTTTTCTTACACACCCAAACCTTTTCTACTATTCACATCATACCAATCACTTACAACTTTCAATCACCTTTCAAACCTACAAATCAACTTACACACACCATCCCCACTCACCATAACCGGCCACCCTATTAAAGTAGGGTACTTTTGGGGCTTTTATGCAATTACATAAAGTTTTGATACTTTTGTGTATTTGTACTTTGACCCGAAAGTTTACGTTTTTAAGTAAAGGCCCAAAAACACTAAAGGACGAATTGTTTTGCTCCTTTAATGAAGTTTTTGTATTTGTTGAAATTTTTGGGTTCTAGTTGTAATTACATGAAGTAGTGGACTTTTGTGTTTTTACAAAGTGACCCCAAAAGTTTGTGTTTTGCAATATAGCCCAATGGTTGAGGTTATTGCTTTTTGGCCCAAATTAGTTGAGAACAAAATGGTTTTGTTTCTTTAAATGAGAATTGGATTTTCATTTCATTTAGCTCCTATTAAATCAATACTATGGATACAAAAACCAAATGATAATGTTGCATTCAAGTTTAATTAGTTAAAGCGTTAATTAATTAAAGAAAGGGTGATTATGAACCTAAGCCTACGATAATTGAGCTATGTGAAAGGCCGTCTCAAATTTGTTTGAACCATGGGAATGTGTAGATTAGATTTTGGTTGTAATTTGATATGATCAAATGTTGTAAAAGAGCATAAGCTCTTCTTTACTTTAAAGTAATTTGTTTTGATCAAATGTTGTAAAAGAGCATAAGCTCTTCTTTACTTTGAAGTACTCATTTCTTGTTTTATTTGATATGCATGAAATTGGAGTAGAGGGTCCAACGCCCAATAAGAAAACACGCCTTAATGTGATTAAACGCGTAACTAAAATCAATCACCATCCCTAGACCGAGATCCAACACTAGGCTCGTGTTGGATCCAATCAAAGGTTCATAGTCATCCTAAGGCCCTAAGGCAACTATATAGTCCATCAATGAATGCAAAACTTACGTTAGTAGTAACATATACTCTTGCTTTAAAAACCGTTTTACAAGCATAGTGGGAGTATTATATACAACTAAATCAATCACATGGACCAATAGTTGTAATAGGACCACATAGTTTTAATGTGATTAAAATGCATGCTTATATGTGATGAGACCTAAAACCCTCAACCAAACCATTATTAAGTTGACAAGCGTGAGAGTGCTTTGAACACTCTTTTGTGGCCTTCCACCGTGGTAGGCTCCAATCGTTTGTGACTCATACACCGACTTCACCCTATAATGGGGGAGTACAAAGTATGTGCTTACACTCAGGAGGAGTTCTATATACATATATGATGAAGTGAGGTAGGCAACGAGTTTAGCCAACATGATATAATTCTGAGGCCTTGCTTGAACCCCTACACGAACTAGGCATGGTGGGAATGACTTAACTAAGTGCAATGACGCCAACATGATATAATTCTGAGGCATCATTCTCTAGAGGCCAAACTAGATGGGTACTTACATAAGATGTAAATGAGTAAGTGTACTCTCTCATTATTATTAATGCTAGCCAACATGATATAATTCTGAGGTGGGCTTGGTAATAGTGAGCCTCCCATACCCTACTAAGAGTTTTCTCCAAAACTCTCGAATTCCGATGAGGGATATGGAATTTGCCGAAAATAGTGGGTGGTGCTATTTGATTTAAAGACCCGGATCAAATAGCTTAAAATCAATCAATTTATATTCATTATGTATTTATTTACCGATATATTTGCAAACGCTATCCAATACTTGACAAAGAAAAGCCGAAGGCTTTAGTTTCCGGACTTGGTACAGCAATCCCATAGAATGTCTTGAATGGATTGTATTTGTACCTAAGTAGTCTCATCCTCGCAATCTTTCTATTGATAATGTATCATTGGAAGAATATGTTAGAAAAGTCTATCATAAAGAGGACAACACTATTAGTGTCATAATTCTTCAATTACAAATTGTTGTATGAAGAAATAAGAGTTGCTTTGAACAACCCTTAGTTAACGCAAACACTAGTGCTTGTTTCTTTGTTACATGAACAAAGAACTTGAGAAGTAAGCACAAGGGCATGGACACTTTATGTGCCATGAAATTTCACTTACAAATTGTTGTATGAAGAAATGAGAGTTGCCTTGAACAACTCTTAATAGTTTGTATTTATGTTTAGAACATAATGGTTGGTTGACAAAAATAGTCCATCAACATGGACTTATGATGATTTTGAATCATTGAGTGTTGAAGTGTTAAACCACTTCTAGAGACGGAAACTAGGCAAGGACTTCACTTTTGTGTCCCTATCCAAATGGTTCACTAAGTTTATTGTAAACTATATAGTGAACAATAACCGCACGCTCTCCAAATCGTTTGATGTGTATAACACGATTGAAATAAGTTTCAAGAGAGATAGTGGGAGTTTAGGGACCGTGACTATTGTAGTCAATTGAGAAGTCAAATGAAGAAAGCTAAAAACTCCAAGGGAACAAACTTTCTTTATGAAAGGATGGACATTGGAAGGGGTATTTGCAAGAAATGTCTTGCAAGTGTCAAGAACACACCTTTCGAAGGTGTTGTAAAATGTTCTTGAATAAGTTCAAAATAGTTGGTTCTTCTACTTGAATGTTTGATTTCGTATTAGTAACTATGTTTTACAATCGTTGTAAAAGTGTTGCTAACAAGAAGTAGAAGATTAATGAGAGAAGAGAAAGTACTTCACATTTGGAACGTGAATCAAATATTGATCTCTGCGAAAGCAGATAGTACTTACTTCCTCATATGAACTACCAAAGAAATTGGAAAAACAAAGATTGTCTTTGCATTCCAATTTTAATAAGGAACTTAATTCCATCACTATAATGTTAGGAGATGGATGAATGTTTTGTTTGACAAAACAATTGTTCTTTATGAATGATTGGATTATTGTAATCTGATTGATTGTCTCTATAGTAGAGATAATGTGGTAGTGTTAACTGTTTAGAATATAACGATGCTTAAAACCCAAAAGGTTGCAAGGTAGTGACTAATCCCACTGAGTTGTGACACCTCTAAAACATAAATTACGAGTTGGTCATATATGGATGCTTTGGATTGTTAGATCCAGATCCGATGCCTTCTTGTTAAAATTGTATAGAGGCGAAATGTTCGAATCTTTATTCTTTTGGAAAGAAGAAAGATTCACAAATTTATTGAGGTTAATTCACTTACATGTTAGTGGCACATGTCCACAAAATAATACTACTCATGTTATATGACATTCACCGAAGATCGCTCTCGGTTGGACTATTGTTTATTTTGAATAAATACAAGTTCGAATACTTTGCAAAAGGTTTCAAAGAATTCAAGAATGTAAGTTGATGAGTAAGACGTCTAAAATTTTTACTCCTTAGATTTGATCCAAGGAAAACTAACACTTTAGATGAGTTTCCTTGAAAGATATCAAGGAATGTAGCATCATAAGATAATGTATTTCTCCATTGGGAGAAGAACGAACTCGAATAAGATTTAGTTCATTGGATGTTATCAATTACCCATATATAGGATATATATTTCTAAGTCAATATGATTGTCAATTAGAAAATCTTCCAAAACGCTTCATAACTCCATATGATGTAGTTGGAAAGAAAGACAAGTCTTAATCGTGTTAAGACTTGAGGTTATGTGCTAATTAGCAATATTTGTTATAGAACAATCTTGTGGGATATCCTTAAATTAACTTTTGGATATCACTTCTATGAACCAACTAACAAATGTTGTTTGTTGGGTAGTTCATTGGAATCCTACACTAGGATTTGCCTAAGATAAAGCAAATGAACGAAAGATAGAATTCAAAGAATGGGTTCTTTGAAAAACAAGATGATAATCAACAAATATGACAACCTAGTTCCTACACCACTAGCTACAAGGTAGTCGAGAAGGATTTATAAACCGTCTTAGTTGAATGGTTTGAACTTTATGACTATGTCATGGAGTTACACCTCTTAATTCGAAAGAAATAAGAATGAAAATCCTTATGACTACATTGAGTGTATATATGACATATACTCAAGGAAATGGTATAATACCATTTGACCCGAAATAATGAAACCTTCATAGCTAATTGGTAGCTTAAGGTGACTACAATCAAGGAGATTGGTTGACTTGGAAGAAACCATCTTTGATGTAGTCTTGGTTTCTATTAATTCGAAGATTGCTAGGTACAACAAAATAGTGATTCAATGTTTAGACGTAATATAGGTTTCCGAAACCATTATGAAGATAGTCTTGATAATATATGTCTAAAACTAGGAATCACAATACTTGTAAGTTGTAGAGATCCATCCATCATGAATCTTAGCAAGCTAGTGGGAGCTATAAGCATCTTATGAGAGAAAGATCAAATCGTTTGATTTCTCATAAAGATGTAAATGAATCTTTTGTTTACTAGGTTTACAAAAGATTAGTGGGAGTTAATCATATTCCTAAATTTGAACATGTATTTGATATATTAATTTTGGAAATGAAAGGAATTCTTCTTCGTTAAAGTTATGACTTTAAAACGTTCTATAATGATAGAATGTATATGGGAGACATAGTCTATATACATAGGATGGAAATCTATAATGATCGATTTCAGGATATAATTGAATTATATCGAGACCTAATGGTAGACAAAAGATGCTAGGAAGTTTTTATATGATGATAAACTTCAATCAGAAGGACAACTCTAGTAAGACTAGGAAGTTGCTCTCCTCAAAGGGAACGTACCCTTTGACTCCCAAAGAAACATAATGCGTAACTAGAATCCTTTATGCATACGCATAAAGGCGATTTACGTATTTCATATTGTATGAAAAACACTGATATGAGCTGTACCTAGAACGGTACAAGATGATATCAGTACAAGCCCAGGATCAGAACCATGGCAACTGTCAAGTTGGTCCTTAAGTATTTAAGAAATACTAAAGGATATATTCCTCAAGAATGAGGAAGAATTAAAGTGACGCAATGGAAGCGTAAATGTATTAGATTATGAATCTAATATAGTATCCATCATTGGATGTCTCTTCATTGTGAATGAAGAGATAATAGGATATCTCTTTATTATGACTAAAGAGATATTTGGGTGGAAACATTACAAGTAATGACTTTAGTGTGTTCTACCATGAATGCAAAATATATATCGCCATATAGAAGTTTACAACAATGTTGTTTGGATGGGAAAGTTCATTTATGAACTCTCTATTCGGTTCCAACCAGAAAGTGTCTCTAGTGTACAGACACTACGACACTAATGGGGCGATAGCTCAAGCCAGGGAATCAAGGTCTCATCAAGATCCGAACTCAAGTGAGAGACTAAACCACATGATTGAGAATCATGTATAATGGTGACGTCGTTATTCTTAAGGTTGCTTCTATGGATAACATATAGATATCCATTGTCTAGGCCTACTACTCAGCCATTTTTGAAATGAATTCAGAAGAGGTATCATCACTGATAACCAAGCTGATTGGCTCTAGTGCAAGTGGGAGATTGTTGGAAATGTGCCCTAAAACCAATCATACGATGATACTTTACGGACATTTCACATGTTAAACTAATATAGTTTGATATAAAGGGCAAAGATTATTGTTTCAAGCTGTCTCATATAAATGTTATATGCTTAAACGATAAGTCCAAGGAATATGATATTAGGAGAATGTAATCTAAAGAAGTTAGATTCATGAGACCATTCTCTTTTGTATACATATCCTAAACGTTCCTGATCATAGGATTGCCAATTGGGCATTGACAGTCCGTTAAGATCAGTACGTGCTATGTCTTCTCTTAGGGAGAGTGAAAGGTCTCGAGTCATTGGTGTGAATGACACCAAGACAAGCATGTAGGTGCTCAATAGAGATTGAGTCCACTGAACGCGATCAACGAGGAGTTCTCATAATCATGTCATATGAGAACTCATGGTTGGGATAATGCAAAGTAGTCATTTGACCTGAGGCATCACAGTTGTCTTGTGGTTAGGTCCTTGATCTTTGACTATGTCAAAGTCACTCCGTCAGAGGATGTCCACGGCATAGTTGGGGTTAAGCCATTTAGCCATGGAGGCAAGTGAATGCGCAACAAGGGATCTCTAACCTTCAAACTGTTTGAGGGAGAATACTCTATGATATGATTAAGAATCTCTGGCCAGAGTATGAATGAGATTGAGGAAGTCGTTCCAAATCACATTCAAGGTAATCATATAAGTAAATGAATCACGTTGGATAGTAGACATGAATAAACTATCAAACCAAACAATGTGGTTAAGAGTATTGTATTAGAGAATGACCGTATTGCATTGTAATCCTAAACTGAATAGGTTCTCCACCTCTTCTGATTAGCTTGGGTAGCCATGACATACTGCTAGGTGTCACTCATGGTTTGTGGAAGCCCTAAAGATGTATAATCATTTAAGGGAGAATTGAAAGTATGTTTCAATTCATAATCGATTGTTAAGAGTAACAATCGCCCACTGCCTCGCTAAGAGGAACCTAATGGATCGCACACCGTGTAAGGTAATGATTGAAGGATATAATGAAGATGAGTAAGGACAATTAAATAGTTTAATTGTATGTGGCAAGGATTAATTAAAAGCTAATTAATCTAGAACGAAAGGTTCGTTTTAGGCCTTAAGTTAGTTTTGGGTTTCGGGACACAAAATGGTTTTGGTCCACAAGGCACATAAGGTTTAAGTTGTGTGACAACTAAAACAAAATGGGCAATTAACCCACTAATGATAGGGAGGCCGGCCATACTAGAGAGGGAGTGGGTTTTGGACTTATTACAAGTTTGCCACTCCAAAGAAGGGAGGTATAAATATGACTTTATAGCTTTTTCTTCATTAGGGTTTTCTTTGAGGAAAGATGAGAGTTTTTGGCTCTCTCTTTCTCTCTAGGAAGGCCGGCCACCATGGGGGAGTTAACTAGCATCTAACTCCTCCATGGCCACTCATCTTCTTCCTCAGCCATCCTTGGTGTCGAAACTTAGAGGTCTCCAACTTTGGTGACTTTTGGAGAAACCTATTCTTCCATCCACATCCAAGAAGGCATGGATCCAAGAAGCAAAGTTCTTCGACCTTCATCCATGGAGCCAAGGAGCAAGGTGACAAAGGAAGAAGGCCCTCACATGGGTGATTAACCTTTGCTAAGCAAAGAGGTACTTCAAAGGTATAAAGTTACTCAACTCTTTTTCATAGATCTTGAGTTGAGTCTTGGTTCACCATTTCTACTAGGCTTTGAATTTCATGGGTAATGTTTTGTTTTGAGTGCATACAAGCATGATTCCGCCTTTAATTGTTAATTCCATGCCATAGATGTTGCTCAAATGAACATGTTTTTCACAAATTTTCCTTCAGCAAGTAGGGATCATTCTAGGCCGGGGATTAGGAGGGAATGCTAATCTACTCTAAACTGACTCAAAAATACAAAAACAAACTTTGAAACACTCAAAACAGCTTAAAACAACCAAATAGACTCAAAAGTTGATTTTAACTTGACTCAAAATACTTAAAAACACAAGTTTGGACAGATTCTAACCTAATTGATACAACGAAGTAAAGGGGATTGGGTTTTGTACGAATTTAAAGTAAAACAAGTAAACTAAAGACTTAAACAGATTTTGGCACGAAATTGGGGTGAACCATGGATGATGGGCTAGCTAGAGGGTCCTTCTCCACACATGACACACTTGCATACAAATCGATTTCCAGTTGCTTTTTCGATAAACCATGAACCTCAATGCCCCAGATTAACCGTGAACTGCACTAATTAACCCTCAGATTTTCCATAAGTCATTGAATTGGACGGACAACGCATCGACAACCAAATTATTCTTCACAAGTTCCCTACATGAACTGCATAATAGAGATACAAGCAAAGATCATTAAGCTTTATGAAAATCATAAGCATTGACAAGGCATTCGTAACTATGAACTGCATGATACTCTTGCCAGAAATTTACTTAACGCGATTGTGACTAGCAACCTCCACTATTTACAAATATAAGTTCATAACGATTAGGTGAAACTCCCTTATATTCTAGCATCAAATTCATGCAAGCAAACCAAGTAGGCCTCCTTAATCAACATACAAGAATAACTTATCAATCAAACAGTTAAGTAAATTGCATTCACGATTTATGAAATCACAACTGGAAGTAACCAATTCATATTGCAAATATGTTCATGGCTTTGAATTTCCCCCCAGCTAAAATGAGTTTAGCTCCTCATGTTCAAAAAAACAAAGAAATTTAAATTTAAACATCGAAGGGTCTCCTTCCTTCTCCTTTGTTGCGGCACAACATTGTTTGTGTGAGGAATGGTCTGAATTATGGTGGTGAATGGATGTAGGTGAGTTATGGTGAAGGATGGATGTAGGTGAGTTATGGTGCGGCTAGGGCTTATTTAAAGACAAAGGGAAAACAAGGCCTTATTTAATTTTAGGTAACAGATTTTATTCCAAACCCTAAGGGAAAAAGGGAATTAAATGTCGAAAACCAAAGGAAAAGGGGAAAGGATATGCGGCAAGGCCTTAGAAGGAGAGGGAATGACTCCCTTGCACGGCAAGGAAGTATTCCTTCCTGGATTTGGTGCGGCTGTGTCCTAAATGGCATAGGAATGTGGTTCCTTGTGCGGCAAGGAAGGGAAATTTAAAGGAAGGGTGCGGCACCCTCCTTAGACAGGGATTGGACTTCTAGAAACAAGTAATTAAGTGTCCTAGATTTTTTAGGAGGCCTCTTTGTAGCTGGAACCTTGGTGGATTTGGATTAGGAAAGTCAAAGGACAAAATCAGGAAACTTGGTGATCATTCCTTCTTTATTGCTGGATTCCTTGTCTTCCTTGGTCTTGAATTTATTTTCTTCCTTTCTTGCTAACTTAGCCCTTTGGACCTGAAAACACACGAAAATAACTTAAAACATTGTAATAACTAGAAACTAACTATATAAATGCACAACAACAAGCTAACTAAGTCGCATAAATATGCTCCTATCAGTCCTTTCATTGCTGATTCTTAGCCTTAGGAATTAACCGTTCAGGATAGAGCAGTGGAGGGTCATAAACATGCTCAGGAACCTAATTTGGGACAGTTTCTGCACTGGTCAGATTCTATTTTGTTGCAGAAGTTGCAGGTTCAGCTGCTGTTCTTGCAATTTCTAAAGAATTTTGCACTGCTGGCTTATCGTTTTCAGTGCCATTTTCACGGTTGTCATAACTTTTACCATACTGTAAAGTCTGTATTGCACAACAATCTTCTGTACCTCTTGGATTAGGCACCGTTTGACTAGGAAATTTGCCTTTTTCTTTGTCTGAAATTTATGCAACTAGCTGCCCAAATTGCTTTTCCAGATTTTGCAGCTTGTACATTCCACATGTTCTGGTCATTTTTGTTTATATACTGCTTTGTAGAATGCATAAACATTTGGAGTATGTCTTCCAAGGATCGTTTGGGCTGAACAGTTGGCTGTTGTATAGTATTCTGCTGAAAAAGTTGTTGTTGCTAATTTCCTTCCCACTTCATATTTGGGTGATCCCTCTGGGTCTTTGAAAATTGTTGAATGCATTTACTTGTGCTTCCATGTGTTCGGGATAGGTGTCTTTGTGTGGGCAGCCCATAAAATCATGATTTGTTAAGCTGCAGAGACTGCAAACTGCTGCAGTAAGCTGTTGTACTAGTACTGTTATTTTCTGCAAAAGCATGTCAAATTTTGAGTCATTTTCCAGTTTTTGTCCATTTTGTCGATTTGAGCTGATACATACGGAGAACTTGCCGATAACTCAAAAATACCCTTTTTCTGTGAATGTTCTGCTGCCCATTGTTGAGATTCTGTTGCCATCATATCAAACAGTTCAAATGCCTCTCTTGCAGATTCATTTATGTATCTGAATCAATATTTGCATGTGGACACTTTATGTACTCTGTATATCTCTCCCAAGCTTCATGGAACTATTCATTAGGCTTTTGAGTGAATGTCATAATCTCCCGCTTGTAATTCAATGTATTGGATGTTGGATAATATTTGTTCAGGAATTTTGTATGTAATTGTTGCCAAGTTGTAATGCTATTAGCTGGTAGAGTGAATAACCAAGTTTCTGCCTTATCCTTCAAAGTGAAAGGAAAAAGACGTAACTTAATAGCTTCAGCAGAAAAACCCCTGATCAAAATATTTTTGCAACCCATGGTAAATTTTGCAATATGTATATTCGCATTTTCGTTAGGCAGACCACGAAATGTTGGTAAAATTTCAAGCATGTGGTGCTTGATTTCGAATGTGTCTCCTTCTTCTTGGGCAGGATAGACAATACAATTAGGAACATCGTTCGCACGGGCAGCCAACGATTCTTTGAGTCGTCTGCCTACTACAGGTATCGCTAATGCTATTTTAACCTCGCTGTCCACAAAATCAGTAAACAAATCCTTCAGAAATATATCCTGCAGTGAAAAATCAGATGCTAAAAACTGTTCTCTGCGTTGTTTTCGTAATATCCGTTCAGGCTCTGGGTCAAGTGGAACAAACTGTGCAGGTTGTGATCTGGTGCTGACCATGCACAGATATCAGTAACCTGAAGAAAAAAAAAACGAAAAATTAAATTAAAACGATTTTTTTAACGAAAATAATTAACCAAGAATATGATAAAAAAAAATTAATTAAAACAATCCTCGACGTCGACGCCAATGTCTTGATAGGATTTTTAGTACCTGCGCAAATAGGGTTAAAAATCATTGAAAATACTTGAAAAAATACAAGGTAATTGTAGTATATTTGCTCATGCAAGGTCATTGTCCCCAAAGATTGTTTGACAAATTTGTAAATAAACTAACTCTTAATTGATTATTAAAACAGATTGTATCATAGATTTGAGATTGATGAATTTTAAAATATTAAATTAACAATAAAAGAAATCTGAAAGTTTGGAAATAATAGCACCAAAGAAGAAAAAACTTTTTAAATTAAAATCAATTAAAGCAAATACTAGGGGTTTAGTCGTCACCGTTAACAATCCTATGCAATTCTATCAATTACTTATGAATTTCCACATACATGCATATTTTCCTTGTGATGTTCAAGCGAAAACGTATATCTAGCATGCAATCTGTCTGTGATGTTCAGAATAAATATAAAATGCAAGACTCATTAAGCTTTGTGAAAACCTTTTGAAAAACCATGCAACCCTTAAGAGCGTGATGTTCACCTTAAGTGAACTTACAATTACTAATCACAAGAAGCCCTCCTCAATTTCAGGGTGATGTTTCAACAGAAATTGCATCAAATTATTTGTCTAAATATCCTAATGGTGACCAGTCATTAAAATATATAGATAGTTTTAATCGTAGTGATTAATAATTCAAAGCAAGCATGCATCCATTCATAAGCAAATTAATAAAATCACATATTCATGTTAAGGCTCATGGCCTCACCCTAGCAAGGGAATTAGTTACGCATACTCATAATTAAAATCAAAGAAAATAAAATGAATGAAAACACCTTAAAGTAGAAAATCTCCAAGAACCCTAGTAATTGTCTCCGTCTCCAAAGTTGAATGAAAATAAGCGTGCCCCAAAACTGAGAACAGCCAAACCCTTTAATATCCCCACTAAAGTCAGCGCACAAACCCTAACAAAGTATTTTATTCCCCCTAGGAAGCTAAATAATAGTAAAATAAAATAGAATATAAAGTCCTAATTAAACTAGGAGAATCTGCCAAGTACTTGTCCAACCACGTTTTAGCCTCAGATATCCTCCAAATCTGGCCCATAATAGATTGTTTTGAAGATCAGGATGTTCTGAACACATCTCCAGATGGCCACGAACCCGTCTGAGGTCATCTTGAGCTCCAAAAACGCAATTCAAGCCCAGAACGTCACTATTCCAGCACTGCGCATCGGTCCTTTATTTCATTGCTCCAACTAGAATTACCCCAAAATTCGTCCATTTGACCATGTTTTACTCCAGATGAAATGGAAAGTCCTATATTGAGAATACAATTCAAAGTGTCAAAATTCTTCCAGAATATTAACCAAACTATACTAAGAATAGGGTTAAATATATAATATAAAATCTACTCATCAGCTAGAACAATCTGATTATATCCCGAATAGCCATCACGAAAGCAATAAAATGAATGACCAGCTAACCTTTCAAGCATTTGATCAATGAATGGTAAAGGAAAGTGGTCTTTCTTTGTGGTGGCGTTGAGCTTCTTATAGTCAATGCAAACTCTCCAACCTGTTTGGATACGAGTGTGCACAAGTTCGTTCTCTTCATTTTTCACCACAGTGACTCCAGATTTCTTTGGTACTACTTGAACCGGTGAAACCCAACGACTATCCGAAATTGGATAAATAACTCCACAATCAAGAATCTTGATGATCTCCTTTTTCACAACTTCCTTCATTGGAGGGTTGAGTCGGTGTTGAGCCTCTTGAGTTGGTTTAGCCCCCTCCTCCTGAAGTATGTGATCCATGCATGTTGTAGGACTTATTCCCTTAATGTGGCCAAAGTCCATCGAATGGCTGTTTTGTACTCTTTCAACACCCTAACCAGTTTCTCCTCCTCTAATGCCGTGAGTGTTGAAGAGACTATGACTGGCAAAGTCTCTTTGTCTCCCAAGAAAACATACTTCAAATGATTCGGTAATGATTTAAGCTTAAGAGGAGGTGCCTGAATCATTGAAGGTAACAACTTGTTAGTAGAAACGAAAATTGGAATTGGGATTGGAGGCTTACCAATGTGTTTTGGCAAAGACTCAAGGGCAGCCACCATCTTGACAATTTCTGCATGATTAGGCTCGGTCATATTGGTTTTGAGTCTCATTCCTTCGGCAATGGTTGTTTCAAGGGCATCCCTATTTAAGACTTCGAGATATTCCTGCGCCAAAGAATCAAATACATCAATAGAAAAACAAGAATGATCATGAATAGGATACCTTATAGCTTCAGAAATATCAAAGTCAATGACATCGCCATCAAATTCCATTGTTAATGTCCCCTTGAACACATCTATCTTGGTGCGGACTGTTTTCATGAAAGGTCTTCCAAGTAAGATTAGCAATGGTGTAGAATGGGCTGAATCTTCCATCTCAAGCACATAAAAATCAGCTGGAAAGATCAAATGGTTAACCTGCACCAAAATATCTTCCAAAACTCCTTTCGGATATGCATTAGAACGATAAGCTAATTGAATAATGACACCATCATTTTTCAGCTCTCCTAGATTCATAGATGCATAGATAGAGTAAGGCATGACATTAATGGAAACACCTAAATCTAACATAGCATGTTCAAACTTGGTATTGCCAATAACACAAGGGATTGTGTAACTACCTGGATCTTTGCGTTTAGGTGGCAGTTTTCTTTATATAACTACAAAAACATTCTCACTTACCCATACCACTTCCTTGTTTGAGATCTATTTCCTTGTTGTACAAAGCTCTTTCAAAAATTTAGCATACTTTGGAACTTGCTTTATTGCATCAAGGAGTGGGATATTGACTTGTACCTTCTTGAAGGTTTCTAAAATGTCTTTTTCATTCTCTTCTTTCGTAGATTGCATAAACCTGCGAGGGAAAGGCACATTTGGTGGAATAGGATTAGAAGGAATTGATTTCGAACCAACCTTACCTAAATTGGGTGGCATATGAGACTTAGAAGGCTGCGGCAAGGATTGTTCTCCTCTTGTCGTGGCCTTGTCCACCTTTTCTTCTTCCAGCAGTAGTTGTCCATCCACGTTTTGGCTTTGTTTGGATGTTTTTGGATTGGTTCCAATCTCTTTACCATCAAGGTGATAGCCTTAGCAGTTTTAAAACCTCCATTTAGATTTACAATGGTTGAACTAGGAAGTTTGCCTTGTTCTCTGAATTATCCCATGAATTCTGCCATCTGCCCCATTTGATTCTTCATCTCGCCCATCTTCTTGGCTTGATTTTGTAAACCCTGAGTCAAAAAAGTTAGTGCTTGAAGAATTTTATCATTATCCATTGACGAACCTGAATTTGGTTGGGAAGGTTGTGGGGGAGGCTGTGGTGGTGCAAATGGCCTTTGATAGAGCCTAGGAGGTGGCTATCTATATTCTCCTTGTTGAGTTTGTTGAGGTTCCCCCCACTTCATATTTGGATGATCTCTCCAGCCCGGATTGTAGGTGTTGGAGAATGGGTCATTCCTTGGTTGATTTTGGCCTTGATAACCTATGGCATTGGCACTTTCCCATCCCCAATTCTCTATTAATTAAGGACATTGATCAGCAAGGTGTCCTTACACAGAGTACACGTCACAAGCAGTTGCACCTTGCACTTTGGATCCTTCAACAACCTGTGATATAAGAGTAAAGAGATTAGCCATTTGAGATTGAAGCTCTGCAATAATACTTACCTCATTAACTTGGATTGGGCGTGCATGCTCTCTTTGTCCAACTCCTTCATATTGTTTTGCATTCAAGGCATGATTCGCTATTAAAATCTTTGCAGCAACTGGGGTTTTGTCAACTAAAGCACCTCATGCCGAAGCATCAAGCATTTGTCTCTCAATTGGAAGTAGTCCTTCATAGAAATATTGAATTAACAACTCTTCCTTCATTTGATGTTGTGGACAAGATGCAACTAAAGTCTTGAAACACTCATAATATGCTGGAAAGGATTCTCCTTGGCCTTGTTGAATTCCACTAATTCTCTTCCTCAAAAGAATGACTCTTGAAGTTGGGAAGAATTTCTCTAAGAATGCTTTCTTCATGCTTTCCCAATAGGTGACGGCTCCAGGTGCTAATTCAAAGAGCCAATCTTTAGCCTTTTCCAAAAGAGAGAATGGAAATGCTTTCATCTTCAGAATATTTCCATATACATTAATTGGTGTCATGCTCCAGCACACCACTTCAAATTACTTAAGATGCTTGTTCGGATCTTCAATGGACAGCCCATGGTATTTGGGAATTTGATGCAGCAAACTAGACTTCAATTCAAACTCATCGGTTTTGCCTTGAGCTGCCCTAGGGTATTGAATGCAAAGAGGGACGACATTGTCCAATCCTGAGGCTGAAAGTTCCTTGATTGTTCGATTGTCTACAGCTATGTCTTGTTCCTCTTCCTCTTCCTCAAATTCGGATTCAGAACATAGAACTAGGTGGATTGAATCCTGGATGCTTCCTCTTCCTTATCAAAGTTCGTTCAAAATCATCGTCAAACTCCAATATATGCCCACGAACAGGTTGAGAACTTCGAGTCATAAACTAGTACCTAAAACAAAGAGAACAAAACAAAACTAAATCAGAAACACAAGAAAAACACGAATAGAAACAAAGGGGAAGATTAGCAATTTTGCTAATCCCCAGCAACGGCGCCAAAATTTGGTGTAGTAGAAACTAACACACAAATATATATTATGAAATCGTAGTATGAGTAAGTAGGGATCGTTCTAGGCTGGGGATTAGGAGGGATGCTTGTTTTCTTGCATTTTAGTACTTAGTTATTACTTATTAGAGCGTTTTAAATCATTTTCGAGTGTTTTCAAGTCTAGATGGCAAAGATAGCAAAAATAGGCAATTTGGAGCACTTTAGAGTAGTTTTGGGCCAAGAACGGATAGCTGACTTATGGAGCAAGGTGGATGGACGAATTTGATGTTCAAGAAAGGCTAGGAATCAGCTAAAAAGATGGAAGAATTAATTCAAGACAAAGAAGATAAGGAGACAACAAGAAACATGGAACATTATCTCAAACATTATCCAAAACCCTATCTTATTTTATCCAAACTACCTTATCTTATCCTAACCTTATCCTAATCCTATTCTACCTTAATTCCAGCTGCAATGGGGATTCCTTATCACATTTAAATACATTCTAATCAGATTTAAGGACTCCTAAAATTATGCTAACAAGTAATCCATTTTCCTCATGGAATCTGCCGCAGGCCCTTACTCATTTTCCTCCTTGGTTTGTGTCAAGCCCTAATCCTTCTCCTCCACAACCTGGTCGTGCTCCATAGCCTATATATAGCCACATATCTGCCACATATTAGAGGAGAGCTTCAGAGACAGATTTTTAGAGAGAAAACCCAATCTGCCGCAGCACAAGGAAGGAGAAGCTTGGAGTGTTTCTAAGTGTATTCTATCCTTAGTTTTTAGTTCAATGTTTGTTTTAATTTGGTTTTCAGTCATGTGGAATTAATTTTATTTTAGCCAGGGGCGATTTCAAAGCCATGATTATATATTGCATATGAATTGATTACCTTCAGTTATTATTTCATAAATCTTGAATGCAATTTGCTTAACTATTTGATTGATAACTTATTCTTGTATGTTGATTAAGGAGGCCTACTTAGTTTGCATGCATGAATTTGATGCTAGAGTATAAGGGAGTTTCACCTAATCGTTATGAACAATTCACAAGTAGTAAAGGTTGCTAGTCACAATCGTGTTAAGTAAATCCTTGGCAGGAGTATCATGCTTTTTATAGTTACGAATGCCTCGTCAACACTTATGATTTTCAAAGAACTTAATGACCTTTGATATGTTTTTCTATCATGCTTTTCATAGTTAGGAAACTTGATAAGGATAATTTGGTTGTAATGCGTATTCCATTCAATTTAATGAACAAAGGAAAATTTGATGGTTAATTTGTGCTTTCATGGTTAACTTGGGGTGTTGTCATTCATGGTTTGAAGAAGTAATAACTGGAAATTGGTTTGTGTTGCATATGTGTCATGTGTGGAGAAAGACGCTCTAGCTAAGCCCTTTACCCATTTAATTCACCTAATTTCGTTCAAGTTTAATTTAGAGTCTTTAATCTATCTAGTTTAGTTAATTTTGTCCAAAACCAATCCCCCTTTACTTTGTCATATTAGTTTAGTTAGAATCTGTCCCAATTTAGTTTTTTAAGTGTTTTGAGTCTTGTTAGTCTTAAATTCGTCCAAATAACTACCTAGAGTCAGTTTTGTGTCTTTTTGATTGTTTTGAGCTGTTTTGAGTCTGTTTAATGTGTTTTGAGTCATAAGTGTCTAGTTTGACGTTTTTAGGTTTAGTTTTGTGTTTTTGAGTCTTATTTGTGTAGATTAGCATCCCTAGTTAATCCCCCGGCCTAGAGCGATCCCTACTTGGATATACTACAACTATCTTAATAGGGTTTAATTTGTGTGTTAGTTTTCTACCACATCAAATTTTGGCGCCGTTGCCGGGGATTAGCAAAATTGCTAATCCCCCTTTGTTTCTTTTCGTGTCTTTTATTTTTAGTTTCTGATTTTGGTTTGTTTTGTTTATTTTACTTTTGATATTTGATCTAGTTTTGTTTATTTGATTTCAGGTACTAGAGAAGCAAGACATGGCAATTGCTAATCTTCAAGCTCAAATAGCGAATCTGACTTCTCTTGTGTCGCAGCATCTCGAAAGGATCACAATGCAAAGAGCCCCTACATTTGATGCGTCCTATAGGCAAGGATATCAAGCTAATCAAAGAGGTTGGGAGAGTGTCAATACCTGGGGCTACCAAGACCATAATCAATCAAGGAACGACTTGTTTTCCAACACCTACAATTCAGATTGGAGCAATCATTCAAATTCTATATGGTGGGAACCTCAACAAGCTCAACAAGAAGGATATTGGTAGCCATATGAGGAATTCTATTCTGGCCCTATGCAGCCACACAGCCTCCTCCGCATCAATTCCAACCGAATTCAGGTTCGTCAATGGATTATGACCAAATTCATGATGTACTAACTTTTGTATCGCAGGGATTACAAAATCAAAATAATAGAATAGAGAATCAAGACAAGGAGATGAGTGAGATAAAGAAGCAAATAGGGCAGATTTCAGAGTTCCTTGGGCAGTTTAGAGTACAAGGCACATTCCTAGTTCAACCGTTGTAAATCCAAAAGGAAGCTTTGAAACCGCCAAGGCCATTACATTGAGGAGTGGCAAGGAGCTAGGAAATCACTCAAAACCATCCACACAAGGCCTTAACGAGGATGAAAAGCTGCTGCAAGAAGAAGAACAGGAAGCAAAGACCACGGCAAGGGAAGACCAACCCTTGCCGCAACCCCCTAAGACCTCAAAACCGTCCCAAACCATCAAGGTAAGTCCAAATTCAAATTTTTCTAGTTCTATTCCACTAAATGTGCCCTTTCCTAGCAGGTTTAGGCAATCAAGGACCGAAGAGGAGGAAAAAGACATTCTGGAGACGTTTAGGAAGGTGTATGTCAATATCCTGCTCATTGATGCTATAAAGCAAATCCCGAAGTATGCTAAGTTCTTGAAGAAGCTTTGTACGACAAGGAAACAGATTCGGGGGAAAGAGGTGGTACATGTAAGTGAAAATGTCTCTGCAATGTTGCAAAAAAAGCTGCCACCTAAATGCAAAGATCCAAGTAGTTTCACCATCCCGTGCGTAATTGGTAATACAAGGTTTGAACATGCTATGCTAGATTTAGGTGCATCAATCAATATCATGCCATATTCTGTTTATGCATCTATGAATCTAGGAGAGCTTAAAAACGATGGTGTTATTATTCAATTAGCCGATCGATCTAATGCATATCCGAAAAGAGTTTTGGAAGATGTTTTGGTGCAGGTAGACCACTTGATTTTTCCTGCAGATTTTTGTGTGCTTTACATGGAGGATTTAGGCCACTCTCCACCATCGCCAATCTTACTTGGACGACCTTTCATGAAAACAGCCCACACCAAGATTGACGTGGCCAAGGGAGCGTTAACTATGGAATTTGGTGGTGATATGATTAACTTCAAAGTTTCTGAATCCGTTGAGAATACTAATGACGTTCGTTCTTGTTTTGCCATTCATAAAGTTAAACATTTAGGGCAGGAACGTCCAGCACCAATCAAGAAAGATGTATTTAGACCCACCATCAAAGAAGGAATTAGAATGGATCACAAAGGACAAGCCACTGCCCTAAAAAGACCTAATCTGGCCTAATGTACCATTCCTGGAACTTTTAAAGTGGTGTTTGTCCTTGAATTCTTGCCGGAGCACACATGTAAGCCACCTCCTCGAAGTTCAATTTCGTTTTCTACTAACATATTGTTGATTATTCAGGCACCTACTCTTTAGAATTTAAACCATTACCGGATTATTTCAAGTATCACCTTCCGTTCAAAGATCAATTCCATGCCATGGGACCTAGGGGAGTTTGAATGGAAGTATCGTCCGGCTGGAAGACGTTAAAGCAAGCGCTTCTTGGGAGGCAACCCATGCGTTCGAATAAAGAAGACCTTGGAAGCTCCGACACTATAACCAGGTGTTTGCGTTCCTCAACTCTACTCTTTATTGCTTTTACTTTGCCATAATTGTCATATTTTTTAGTTGTTTTTTTGTTTGCTTGCATGTGAGTCTATGCTTGAAACATTGAGGACAATGTTTGGTTTAAGTAGGGGGGGTAAACAAAGTGTTTTTCATGCAAAATTCATGGGATTTTATCACCTATCACTTCTAAAGTTGTTTTCACTGTTTTTAAGTGTTTTTGAAAAAAAAATTGAAAAATGTTTGAAAAACCCCAAAAAGAGTCGTTTTTGTGTGTTTGTTTGTGTCTTAGGGTACCTTCCAACACAATGATGAGGATTTGGTTTTTAATTACATAACTGTTAAAGAAAGTTACGAACATGGATGGAAGTTTGATTTGCTCTTTGGTTTATGCTTAGTTGTAGTTGTAACTTACGAATTCACATGTAATCACAAAGAAAAAAATCAGTTTTTGTAACATGCTTGAAGGAAGGAACTCAAATTAACGCTACAACCCTGAGAGACTTGAGCCAAAACGTTATTTGGAGAGTTATTAATCTGTGATTCTTTGTTTTCTAAAGTCGTTGCATGATCTCATTATTCTTTGCTTGGTTGCTACTTAGAAGGCGTTTCATCATGATAGAAGCATATTTATGCGACTTAGTTAGCTTGTTTTCGTGCATTTATGTTAATTGTTCGTAGTTAATTTAGTATTTTAAGCTATTTTCGTGTGTTTGTAGGTCCTAAAGGTTAAAGTATCAAGAAAGTGCATTTTGGAGCCTTTTGGAGCAGTTTTGGGCATGTTTTGGATAACTTATGCTTGGAGCAATGTAGATGGACGAAATTGAAGACCTGAAGATGTTAGGATTCCTAATTGAAGAAGGATTCCTATTCAAATAAGGATTCCTAGAAGAACAAGGATTCCTACCTACACAAGGATTCCTACTTGAATAAGGAATGTTAAGCCTAGGTTTCCTATTTTGGTTTTGACCTTTCCTAATCCAAAAATTCCCTAAAGTTCAAGCAACAAAGAGGTTTCCTACATGATCTAGGGCACTCAACAAAGGGTCCTAGAACCTCCTTAACCCTTGCCGCACCCAACATTCCCTTTCCCTTTTCCTTGCTGCAAGTTACTTACCCTTTCTCCCCAAAATCAGCAACTAAATCACCTTTCCCTTTCCTTTTTGTTCCTGCCGCACATCACCTTTCCTTTCCTCCTTTTAATTCTGATTTCTTACCTTTTCTTGGAGAATTTGGAGTCCTAAACATTGCCTAAAATCATCCCAAACCGTGCTCCTTCCTTGCCCTATATATAACACCTCTTGCCACACCATTCAGACATCCATTCACTGCCAAACACATCATTCACTCATCCATACATTCCCACAAACACTTTCAGCCATCCCAAGTCCCTTGCCGCACCTACCTTACCATCCTTGACCCCAAAACACATCTCATACATCCCTCACCCACTTGTGTCGTAGCAAAGGAAAAGAAGGAAGGCCTTGGAGGTGTTTGCTCTTCAAGCTTTGGATCGTTGGAGCGTTCTAGGTGTAATTCTTTCTTTGTTTTCAATGTTTAAGTTAAATTCCTTTTGTTTTCCTGTGAACATGAGTGGCTAGACCCTTTTTTGGCTAGGGGTGATTTCAAAGCCATGATTATGGGTGCAATATGAGTTGATAAATTCCAGTTATGAATTCTTGAATCGTGAATGTAATTGGCTTAACTGTTTGATTGATAACTTGTTCTTGTGTGTCGATTAAGGTGGCCAACTTAGTTGGCATGCTTGAACTCGATGCTAGAATATAAGGGAGTTTCACATAATCGTTACAAACTTATATTCATATGTAGTGAAGGTCGCTGGTCACGATCGCGTTAAGTTTAATTCCTAGCATGACTGACATGATGTCATAGTTGCAAGTGCTTTGTCAATGCTTATGATTTTCATTGAACGTAATGATCTTTGATTGTATCTTTATTATGATGTCATGTAGGGAACTTTCGAAGAATGCTTTGGTTTGTCGAATGATGTCATCCAATCCAATAACACAAGGAAAATCTGAGGGTTAATTAGTGATGTCACGGTTAACTTGGGGCATTGTCGTTCATAATTCAATGAAGGAGTAACTGGGAATCGATTCGTTTGCATACATATCATGTGTGGAGAAAGAGCCTCTAGCTAGCCCATAATCCATCCAAACTTCTCAAAAACGTTTTCAAACTTTGTTTTACTTTAAAATCTGTTTTCAACTTGTTTTACTTTCAAATTCGTCCAAACCAAAACCCCCCTTTTACTTTCTTGTTTTAAAGTGTCTAAAATCTGTTTTCTTTGTGTTTTCAAGTGTTTTGAGTCAAACCAAAACCAATTTTGTCCAAAACCATTCCTAGTATTTTAAATCTGTCCACAAAGTGTTTTTTAAGTGTTTTTAACTTGTTTTGAGTCTTGTGAACCTTTTCAAACGTTTTTAACTTTGCTTTTGTGTTTTTAGAGTCGATTAGCAATCCCTCCTAATCCCCGGTCCAGAACGATCCCTACTTGCGTACTTGCTACAATTGACAACAAGAGGGTTTAATTTGTGTGCTTAACTTTTATCACATCACATCACTATAGTTCCAAATACTAGAACTCATGCCCATTTCATTCAAGGCGTGAAATTGAGTGCATAACACATATAACAAGATGAAGTTGTTTAGTTAAACTAGAGCCAAAAAGCTTTACCCTGTGCATTATGTCTTGTAGGTTTAACCCCCGTTGAGCCTTGTTTAGCCTATTTTGTTGTTAGCCTATGTTATCCATACCTAGCCTAGAATAGGACTATCCATACCCTTGTTCTTAAAGAATAGTAAGTATAACTTAGAGGGAATTCCTTTTGATCACCATTATGCAGAAAAACAAGTGTGGGGGAAAGTTTTTGTTGGAAATCTATGAATGAGTATGATTTGTGTGCCAAAGAAAAGAGCTCGAAAAAGAAAGAAAAAAAAAGAAGAAAATTCGTGGAAAAAGAAAAAGAAAAAGAAAAGTGTGTAGAAAAGAAAGAAAAAGTGTGAAAAGAAGTGAAAATGAGCTCTAAGTGTTGATTGTTGAAGGAAGGGTCCAAAAATGTGAAATCTGGCCCTAAATGTGCATGAATGAGCTTGTGTTTAAAGTTAGTTTCTACCATCAAGAGTGAATTCTAAGTGTCAATTTCATTGCTTGCTTATTATCGCTTTAAGAACTTTTGTTTATCTTTACCTTTCTTTGTTAGCCAATACCCCTAGCCCTGTTACAACCCTATAATTCTAAGTGTTTCAATAATGTGGAGGTTGGAATTGGTACGAGCATATGGTATCTCTGGTTCTCGCGTCTAAGTAGTGGCATTCCGTTCATGAGATCATATATGTACACATGTATTAATAATTCCAGAAAATGCTTTCTTTGTTATAAACATATGTGAGTGTTAGTTTACATGTTTATATCAATCTTCTCACATATACCTAGTGTAGGGAGTGTAGTCAGCAAATCTGTGTGAAAATAAGAGTGTAACTGGTGAGGAATTGAGTGAATTCTTTAAGGCATGTTACTACATTCGCAACATTGTTTTAATTGATTAAATGCAAGCTAGTGATTGGCGACTGTGATTAAGTATGTGCTCGAGGGTAGGGATGACTAAAATCTATGTGAGTGGTGATCTTTAATATGTTATGTACCATTGTAAATCCCTGAGGCAAACGTTGGAAGGTCTAGGCTATGTTTTGTTTGTTTTGTTTTGCTCGAGGACTAGCAAATGCGAAGTGTGGGGGAATTTGATAGGAGCATATTTATGCGACTTAGTTAGCTTGTTTTCTTGCATTTTTGTACTTAGATATTACTTATTAGAGTGTTTTAAATCATTTTTGTGTGTTTTCAGGTGTAGATGGCAAAGATAGCAAAAAGAGGCAATTTGGAGCACTTTAGAGTAGTTTTGGGCCAAGAACGGATAGCTGACTTATGGAGCAAGGTGGATGGACGAATTTGATGTTCAAGAAAGGCTAGGAATCAGCTAAAGAGATGGAAGAATTAATTCAAGACAAAGAAGATAAGGAGACAGCAAGAAACATGGAACATTATCTCAAACATTATCCAAAATCCTATCTTATTTTATCCAAACTACCTTATCTTATCCTAACCTTATCCTAATCCTATTCTACCTTAATTCCAGCTGCAAAGGGGATTCCTTATCACATTTAAATACATTCTAATCAGATTTAAGGAGTCCTAAAATTATGCTAACAAGTAATCCCTCTTCCCCATGGAATCTGCCGCAGGCCCTTAATCCTTTTCCTCTTTGGTTTGTGTCAAGCCCTAATCCTTCTACTTCACAACCTGGTCATGCTCCCTAGCCTATATATAGCCACATATCTGCCACATATTAGAGGAGAGCTTCAGAGACAGATTTTTAGAGAGAAAACCTAATCTGCCGCACAAGGAAGGAGAAGCTTGGAGTGTTTCTAGGTGTATTCTATCCTTATTTTTTAGTTCAATGTTTGTTTTAATTTGGTTTTCAGTCATGTGGAATTAATTTTATTTTAGCTAGCAGCGATTTCAAAGCCATGAACATATATTGCATATGAATTGATTACCTTCAATTATTATTTCATAAATCTTGAATGCAATTTGCTTAACTGTTTGATTGATAACTTATTCTTGTATGTTGATTAAGGAGGCCTACTTAGTTTGCATGCATGAATTTGATGCTAGAGTATAAGGGAGTTTCACCTAATCGTTACGAACAATTCACAAGTAGTAAAGGTTGCTAGTCACAATCGTGTTAAATAAATCCTTCGCAGGAGTATCATGCTTTTCATAGTTACGAATGCCTCGTCAACACTTATGATTTTCAAAGAACTTAATGACCTTTGATATGTTTTTCTATCATGCTTTTCATAGTTAGGAAACTTGATAAGGATAATTTGGTTGTAATGCGTATTCCATTCAATTCAATGAACAAAGGAAAATCTGATGGTTAATTTGTGCTTTCATGGTTAACTTGGGGTGTTGTCATTCATGGTTTGAAGAAGTAATAACTGGAAATTGGTTTGTGTTGCATATGTGTCATGTGTGGAGAAAGACACTCTAGCTAAGCCCTTTACCCATTTAATTCACCTAATTTCGTTCAAGTTTAATTTAGAGTCTTTAATCTATCTAGTTTAGTTAATTTTGTCCAAAACCAATCCCCCTTTACTTTGTCATATTAGTTTAGTTAGAATCTGTCCCAATTTAGTTTTTTAAGTGTTTTGAGTCTTGTTAGTCTTAAATTCGTCCAAATAACTCCCTAGAGTCAGTTTTGTGTCTTTTTTATTGTTTTGAGTTGTTTTGAGTCTGTTTAATGTGTTTTGAGTCATAAGTGTCTAGTTTGACGTTTTTAGGTTTAGTTTTGTGTTTTTGAGTCTTATTTGTGTAGATTAGCATCCCTAGTTAATCCCCGGCCTAGAGCGATCCCTACTTGTGAAAACAAAAGTAAAGAGCAGTAAGTAAATTAAGATGTGAATAAAATGTGGGTGAAAGGCTAGCTAGAGGATTTTTCTCCACACATGAAATATATGCATACAAATCGATTTCCAGTTATTCTTCCTATAAACCATGAATGACAATGCCCCAAATTAATTGTGAACAACACTAATTAACTCTCAGATTTTTCTAAGTTCATTGAATTGGACTCGGTGACGCAACCAAATTATTCTTCTCTAGTTCCCTAACTATGAAAAGCATGATAGAGATACATCTCAAAAATCATTAAGTTCTGTGAAAATCATAAGCATTGACAAACATTCGTAACTATGAAAAGCATGATACTCCTACCAAGAATTTACTTAACTCAATCATGACTAGTGACTTTTACTACTTGCAAATATGAGTTCATAACGATTAGGTGAAATTTCCTTATATTCTAGCATCAAATCCCTGCATGCAAACTAAGTGTGCATCCTTAATAAACATACAAGAATAAGTTCTTTATAAAGCAGATAAGTAAATCGCATTCATATTTTATGAAACAATAACTGGATGTAATCAATTTATATAAAACATATGATCATGGCTTCGAATTCACCTCTAGCTAAAAAGAAACTTAGTTACACATGTTCGTCATAACTAAAACGTAATCTAAAATAAACATTGAAACTAAAAATAAAGACAGAAAGAACCCAGAAAACTCCAGAACTTCAATGAATGATTGCAGGTTGCGGCACACTCTTAATATATATAGTAGGGGGCACGGCTGTATTCTAGGAGGAGAAAGATTAGGTTCTTTGAATTATTTTAGGACTCCTAGAATCAGATAGGAAGTGTTGGAATGTGATAAGGACTCCCCCTTGCAGCTGGAGATAAGGTAAGGTAAGATAAGAATAGGATAGGATTTAGATAAGGTTAGTTAAGATAAGCTTGGATAAGGTAAGGTTGGATAATGATAGGAGCATATTTATGCGACTTAGTTAGCTTGTTTTCTTGCATTTATGTAGTTAGTTTCTAGTTATTATAATGTTTTAAGCTATTTTCGTGTTTTTTCAGGTCCAAAGGGCTAAAATGGCAAGAAAGTGCATTTTGGAGCAGTTTTGGGCTTGGAATGGATAGCACATGCATGGAGCAAGGTGGATGGACGAATTTGAAGACCAAAAGAGGCTAGAAATGTGCTAAAGAGATGAAGAAGATAAGGAGCTCAGTAAGAAAGAAGGAATATTAGCCAAATTACCTTATCTTGTCCTATTCCTTTCCTAATCCTACTCCACCTAAGTTCCAGCTGCAAGGAGGATCCCTAATTATATTAGGACACTTAAATAAATGATTCTAGAAGGCCTAATCCCATTCCTAAAAGGATGCCACACCTATCCCTTCTAGAAAACCCTTGCCTTGCCGTGCACTCCTTTCCCCTTCCCTCCAAATCCTGCCGCATCTTCTTTCCTTTTCCCTCTTGGATTCTGACATTTAGTTAGCCTTTTTCCTTGTGGATTTGGAGTACAAATCCTTCTCCAAAATTAAATAGCCTAGATTGATGAGCTATAGATCCAGTCGTATAGGTCACGTTAGGTGACTCCGACTGGCATGTCGGTTAGACTAATTTCACACCTGGCTTACATATTTTAGTGTTGAAACGTTATGACATGGCATACTTGGTTTTTACTGTCTTTGTGCATTGTTTTACGTATATACATAGTATTATTTTCTGGAAACTATATGGGTTTTACAGCAAGGGGTTATAACGTTTTCATAAGGTTTTTATTAAATCTTTATTTTCAGGCCCACTCACCCTTATTTTTTGCCCCTCCAGGTTTTAGCTGCTGAAAGTTCGTATCAATGAGGATTCTTGGCGAATCTCAGTGTAGGTGGCTACCTCTAAAGGTATGATCCTTACCCACACTACTGTACTTTAATTAGGCTCTGATGTCGCGTGTGAAACGGGTTCATTCCCGCTCACAGCGCACTCTTGTCTTTAGGCACTTTTAGGTTTAAATTTATTCACATTTTCCACATCACTATACTTTATGCCTTCGTCACCTTCCAGGTGTCGGCCAACACAGCTCGATTCAGAGTCCGAGCGGACATTCCGGGTCGGGGTGTGTCATAAAAGCTATCTTTGCCAAGGATTAAAATGAAGTTTTCTTGTATAAAATAGACTACTTATTCCAATCAAAAGAAGTCGGGTCAAATTAGTACTATAATGTACATCAAATACGTAAAACACACACACTCTATCTACCCTTTGTCTTTAGGACTACACTGAGGATTAATGGAAGGATATGAAAGCCAAGGTAAACTCCGAGAATACTAGAATGGTTCCAAATGTTTTATGGTTCTTAGAGGTTGTAGGAAACGAACGACACTTCCTCTCAGCCACAAAGCAAAACACAAACATAGGAAAAGGAGTTGCACTGCACTCTCACCCGTCGTTGCATGATATTCCCATGCAACCACCACCCACAACCAGATGATCAAACTCCCTTTCTTCTCTTCATATTTGAAATAATAATATAATCTGATAAAATAATGACCATTTTTTCACAAATTAACAAACTAACTGCGTCCTTAAACATGCATTTAGTGGCATGTTGCGTTAATTACTTAATTCTCTTGCGACAACCACGCCCGTTTTTAATGTTAATTTCAGAGAAATAAGTTCATCCACATGTCAGAATTTCGACAGACACACTTCTTCATCTGGTTCAATCGCTTTCTCTTTTCTCACAAAAACAAAGAATATTGTACCAAAATATTTTTTTTTCTTCGAATGGATGATTCATAATTTTTTTTTATCATCATTACATGAAGCTGCATTGTTATTTTCATTAATTCTTTCATGGTTTCTGTTGTGCAAAAGTTACTTGACCAACGTTCTTGTTTACTTTGCAAAATTTCATTGTGAAAGAGTGTATATATTTATGGAGACGTGAAATTATAAAGAGTTGGTGCAGAAATGAGCAAAGAAAGCGGTAGCAGTGTGTACAAGGCATGGGAGGCCACGGTGCGTAAAACACAGGCTGCAAGGAAGCGTGCTAACAGCATTTTCGGAATTTCAGTGGATCATCCAGACGATGATGATCATGACCATAGTAGCGATGAAAGTGATTGTGGCCCTGAAGATATGATATATAATGCAGATAGGATCCTTCCCAATGGAGACTACTACACCGGTCATTGGTGCGAAAATTTCCCTCATGGCCAAGGCAAGTACTTGTGGACGGATGGGTGTATGTACGTTGGAGAGTGGTTTAAAGGCAAAACCATGGGGAAAGGTAGGTTTAGCTGGCCTTCAGGGGCTACGTATGAGGGCGAATTTAAAAGTGGATACATGGATGGGAATGGTACATACACAGGGACTAATGGTGACACTTACAAGGGACAATGGGTTATGAATTTGAAACATGGACATGGTACTAAGAATTATTCGAATGGGGATTGGTACGAGGGGGAATGGCGACGCGGGTTGCAGGAAGGTCAAGGGAGGTATCAATGGAAGGATGGTAATCATTACATAGGGGAATGGAAAAATGGAGTGATTTGTGGGAAAGGGACATTTGTTTGGAGTAATGGGAATAGGTATGATGGAAATTGGGAAGATTGTGTACCTAAAGGGAATGGGACTTTCCGATGGCCTGATGGGAGTCTTTACGTAGGGAATTGGAGTAAGGATCTGAGTGAGCAAAACGGGACTTATTATCCATCCCAATCATCAACAAACGCCCATCTTGAATGGAATCCTCAAGATGTGTACAATGTTGATTTGAAGAATTGTATAATTTGTCCAGGGGAGAAGGTTTCAATTTTGCCATCGCAGAAGAAGCTTGCTGTATGGAGATCAGCAAAGGGTGAGAGTGTCAAGCCAAGAAGAATGTCGGTGGATGGAAGGGTAAGTGTCGGGCTGGATAAACCATTTGATAGGATGCAAATGTGGGATGGTAGTGCCCATGGCGGTGAATCACCTTGTAATGCCGGTGATCATAGGGCTTCTACTGTTGGGGGAGAACTGGATGAAGATATGATGGGTTTGCATGTTGAAGATGGGAATCAAAGGGGACTCCCAATGAAGGTACATAAGACTGCAAGGAGACAGGGGGAAACAATCAGCAGGGGCCACAAAAATTATGAACTCATGCTCAATTTGCAGCTAGGAATCAGGTTTTAATTCATTATTAATTAACTTTGTACGATTTTGTTTGCACCTTCTTGTTTCGATCTTATCTTTTTGGTTCAACTGCTAATATATCATACACACTGCAGTGTTATGCCAGTCATTTGATGTATGTGGAATGATTTCATGCACAGGCATTCTGTTGGAAGACCAGGTCCTTCTGGATCCCTTGATCTGAAGCCTTCGGCTTTTGACCCCAGGGAAAAATATTGGACAAGATTTCCTTCAGAAGGCTCCAAGTACACTCCGCCGCACCAGTCCTGTGAATTTAAATGGAAGGATTACTGTCCATTAGTATTCAGGTCTGACCTTGTACATAACAAATATACATGTATGTTGCTGTTGCTTTATCTCCACAAAGAAGGAAAAATGTTACTTGATTTCGCTAGATGTACACCGAACTCCTAAGGCTCAAACAATTAGTTGTTAGGGAGTTGTTAGTAACTCCATTTCAGTCTTTGTTCCTAAGAAGAATGTCGAACAATTATTACCGTTACATATACCTTTTCTGTTCAGGACTCTTAGGAAGTTGTTTAAGGTCGATCCAGCCGACTACATGTTATCCATCTGCGGGAACGATGCACTTAGGGAACTCTCCTCTCCTGGTAAAAGTGGCAGCTTCTTTTACTTGACCAATGACGACCGCTACATGATTAAAACAATGAAGAAGGCAGAAGTAAAAGTAAGTTTTATTAGTACTTCCCTCATATATTTTTCTTTCAAATCAACACTCGTCTTAAGTGAGTAATTGATTAATTTCTGTTTCACGGCGAATTAGGTACTTATAAGAATGCTTTCAGCCTACTATAACCATGTTCGAGCATACGAAAACACTCTGGTCACTAAATTTTATGGTCTACATTGTGTAAAGCTCATGGGCCAACCTATTCAAAAGAAGGTACTTTCCAAGTATTGATAGACCTATATAGAACTATTTTATACTGTTAGTTTTGAGTAACCATTCACGATTTTCTTATGATCCAGGTGCGGTTCATCATCATGGGGAACCTTTTCTGTTCCGAATATACCATTCACAGACGTTTCGACCTGAAGGGATCTTCCCTCGGTCGAACAACAGATAAGCCAGAGACAGAGATTGATGAAATGACCATTCTTAAAGATCTTGATCTTAACTTTATATTTCGACTCCAGAAGACATGGTTTCAAGATTTTTGCAGGTGAACTGTTTTCTTTGTTTTCATTGTTTTGCTAACATACTGGAGCAACATGTTGGAAAATATAGTCCCACGTCAGAAATATAACAATATAATATATGTGGTGGGACAGTGGGAGGTTCAGTACTACTATGAGTAAGGCCTCTTGGACAAATTTCACACTTAGTAATAGGTGGTTAAGTTGGTGAAATTACCGGTGATGTTGGTGGTGGGCTGAAATGTTTATCATGACAACAACTATTGAATGTACATACTTAAATGAACGTGTTTCGTGTTTTTGCAGGCAAATCGACAGGGATTGTGAGTTTCTTGAACAGGAGAGAATAATGGATTATAGTCTGTTGGTTGGACTGCATTTCAGAAATACATCAGCTGCTGGGGATCTCATTCCTTCTGGAGCACACACTCCTACTGGTTATTAATTACTTTTTTTTATATATATAAGTCCTATATTTTTCTTCAGTTTGCATTAACAACTTGCTCACCATGCAAGAGGCTGCTATGTTTTCTTTCCCTCAGGTGACCAAGACAGCGAGGGAGCACCGCGTCTTTCTCGAGCAGACATGGATCAGCTTCTTTTAGATCCTTCCAGGTTAAATCTCTCTCTACATAAACCATTCATGCTTGGTGCTTGAAACAAGTAATACCGATCTCAGTATTTACAGAAAAAGCACAAGAGACATTATGAAAACATAAAACCGACTTGATCTGCTTAAAACCGAAAACCAGTAGGAAAATTTTAAATGACGATTTGGCTTTGAGATGCAGGTGGGCTAGTATTAAATTGGGGTTGAACATGCCAGCAAGAGTCGAAAAGACTGAGAGAAAAAGGGACGAATTTCAGCTTGTGGGAGATCCAACAGGAGAGTATTATGATGTTATAATGTTCTTTGGAATCATAGACATTCTTCAAGACTACGACATAAGCAAGAAGCTTGAGCATGCATACAAGTCGATCCAGTATGATCCAACTTCTATATCCGCTGTTGATCCGAGGCAATATTCGAGGCGCTTTCGTGATTTCATTTACAAAGTTTTTGCAGAAGAAACGGCCACTTGAAACTTGAAAATAAGTAATTCTCTCCTCATTTCTTGACTAGCAAGAAAACTGTTGAAATTAAGTAACATACGACATTTCAGCAACACGACGAGAGTACGTACATATTTTCACTAAATAACAGAAAGTGCTGTGAGCAGAAGCAGCCCCTGTAAAACTGTATCAGAATCCAAAGTGTTCTGATAATCTAATTCTCTCTTTCTCTGGGGTTGAGAGAGAGAGAGAGAGAGAGGTGTATGTATAGGACTTGTAGCATTTGTATTTGTATCCAATTGTATACAGGAAAAGTGAAGTTTTGGATTATCAATCATGTTTGTTATTTCTATACAAAACCCCAATTTACCACATCCAACTGAATTCTTCAATTTCTCACAATTCTTTTCTTTTTTATCTTTATTTATTTTATTTTTACAATAACACCTAACCCAATCATATATTTCTAAATATAGAAAACTTCATTTTAATCCTTAAAAAAGATGAGTTTTAGAATATAACCTTGTGTAAGATTAAAATTCAATTTTAGTCCATAATACATTTAATCATATCATTTATTAGTTATATTTTGATGTTTTTATTCATCTTTTTATTTTTATTTTAATGTATTAATTACATTTAAATTTAATATTTATTTCATTCACCATAATATATTTTAATGTCTACATTTAGGCAACTAATTTTTTTATAATATATATTCCGATAACTATTTTGTATGTTCTTCATTTAAGTACATTAATACATTTGAATATTTCGGTATATTAATCAGTACAAACATATAGGTACATTGATTCAATATAATGCATTTATGTCAATAAAATGCATTTCGTTACATACATTTTGGTAGACACATTTGAGTATTGACTTTTAGGTACATTAATTCAATATATTATATTTTGGTACATACATTTAGGTATGTACATTTTGGTATGAGGCCTTCTGAGAACTCACTGGCTTCGGATTCCATCGGAACTCCGAAGTTAAGTGAGTTCGGGCAAGAGCAATGATGTGATAAAAGCTTAGCACACAAATTAAATCCTCTTTTCGACAATTGTAGTATATATGTAAGTAGGGATCGTTCTAGGCCGGGGATTATGAGGGACTGCTAATCTACTCAAATTAGACTCAAATAAACAAAACTAGACTTAAAAACACTTAACTAGACTCTAAAGACTCAAAACTTACTAGAATGACTCAAAACAGCACAAAACAATCAAACTGACTCAAACTAGACACTAGGGATTACTTTGAACGAAATTCTAATTAAACTTGACTCAAAATACTAAAAGACACAAATTTAAACAGATTCTAACTAAGTTGACATGACAAAGTAAAGGGGGATTGGTTTTTGACGAATTTAAACTAAAACAAGCAGATTAAAAGCACTAAACAAGATTGGTACGAAATTGGGTAAATTGATGGGTGAATGGCTAGCTAGAGGGTCCTTCTCGACACACGACATATATGCATACGAATTGATTTCCAGTTATTCTTTCTACAAACCATGAATGACAATGCCCCAAGTTAACCGTGAACAGCACTAATTAACCATCAGATTTTCCTAAGTTCATTGAATTGGACATCGCATCGCAACCAAATTATTCTAATCAAGTTCCCTACATGAACAGCATGATAGAGATACATATCAAAGATCATTAAGTTATGTGAAAATCATAAGCATTGACAAGGCATTCGTAACTATGAACAGCATGATACTCCTACCAGGAATTTTACTTAATGCGATCGTGACTAGCGACGTCCACTACTTATAAATATGAGTTTGTAACTATTAGGTGAAACTCACTTATATTTTAGCATCAAATTCATGCATGCAAACTAAGTGTGCACCCTTAACCCACATACAAGAATAAGTTATGAATCAAACAGTTAAGCAAATTGCATTCACGATTTATCAAACAATAACTGGAAGTAATCAATTCATATGCAATATATGTTCATGGCTTTGAATTCACCTCTAGCTAAACCGAGTTTACCTGTCACATCCCAGCCCGGGCCCCCACCACAACCCGGGCTCGACTCTACCATAGTACGATATTGTCCGCTTGGGACCCCGACCACGCCGTCACGGTTTTGTTTCTAAGAACTCACGCGAGCAAAACTTCCCAGTGGGTCTGATGTGAAAGTATATAAGCACACAAATTAAACCCTCTTGGTGTGAATTGTAGTATAGATGCAAGTAGGGATCGTTCTAGGCCGGGGATTAGGAGGGATTGCCAATCGATTTAAAACTGACTCAAAGACTCAAAAATAAAGTTAAAAACGTTTGGATAGGTTCAAAAGACTTAAAACAAGTTCACAAGACTCAAAATAGGTTGAAAACACTCAAAACTGCCTAAAAACACAAACTGGGCAGTTTCTGACTCTAAACACAATTTTGGACGAAAATAAGGTTTTGGCTTGACCCAAAACACTTAAAAACACAAACAAAATAAGTTTAAAACAATTTGAAACAAGAAAGTAAAGGGGGGGTTTTGTTTGAACGAATTTAAAAGGAAAACAAGTTGAAAACAGATTTTAAAGTAAAACAAAGTTTGAAAACGTTTTTGAGAAGTTTGGATGGATGATGGGCTAGCTAGAGGCTCTTTCTCCACACATGTTATGTATGCAAACGAATCGATTCCCAGTTACTCCTTCAATGAATCACGAACGACAATGCCCCAAGTTAACCGTGACATCACTAATTAACCATCAGATTTTCCTTGAGTTATTGGATTGGATGACATCATTCGACAACCCAAAGCATTCTTCGAAAGTCCCCTACATGACATCATAATAAAGATACAATCAAAGATCATTACGTTCAATGAAAATCATAAGCATTGACATAGCACTTGTAACTATGACATCATGTCACTCATGCTAGGAATTGAACTTAACGCGATCGTGATCAACGACCTTCACCACTTATGAATATAAGTTTGTAACAATTATGTGAAACTCCCTTATACTCTAGCATCAAATTCATGCATGCCAATTAAGTGTCGACCCTCAATCAACAAACACAAATAAGTTATCAATCAAACAGTTAAGCCAATTGCATTCACAACTCAAGAATTCGTAACTGAAACTTATCAATTCATATTGCACCCATAATCATGGCTTTGAAATCACCCCTAGCCAAAAAGGGGTCTAGCCACTCATGTTCACAGCAAAACAACAAGAATTTAATTTAAACATTTATAACAAAGAAAGAATTACACCTAGAACGCTCCAACGATCTAAAGCTTGAAGAGCAAACACGTCCAAGGTTTTCCTTCTTCTCCTTTGCTGCAGCAAGAGTGAAAGTTTGGCTGAATGTGTGTAAGGTTGTGTGGATTGCTCAATGGATGTGTGAATGAATGATTGTGGTGTGGCTAAGGCTTGTATTTATAGAGAAAAGGTTAAGGCATAGCTGGGATTTATTTAGGTAACATAAATCTAACCAAAACCTAAAGGGAATTGGGAAGTAGGGTGCTGCAAAGACAGAAATTAAGGTAAAGTGAAAGTTAAATTCGGCAAGGATAAGGAAAGATGTTTTCCTTGCTAGTTTAGGTCCAAAACTGAAAGGGATTGTGCAATTAAATGCGGCAAGGGTAAATGGGTGAAGGAAAGGTGCAGCACTATCCTAAATAGCAGGGGAATGTGGCTTACTTGTGCAGCAAGGAGAGAAAGATGAAGGAGAAGTGCAGCTAAGTCCCAAATTGAAAGGGAAGTCTCTTCCTTGCACGGCAAGGAAGGGTAAGTGGTGTGGGATGTGTGGCTGGATCCTAAAGGAATAAGGGAAGTGTTTTACTTGGTTTAAGGATAGGGAAACATGGCAAGGGAAATTGTTGCACCAAAGGAGACAAGGAGGGAACACAAAGGGGACAAAACGCCACTTTTGTAGGAAATGCTGTTTTTGTGTCTTTTATGCTTCCAAACTGACTTCTCACATCCTTCTAGGCTCTTTTGATCTTCAATTTCGTCCATCCACCTTGCTCCATTCATAAGCTATCCATTCCATGCCCAAAAATGCTCCAAAAGGCTCCAAAATGCACTTTCTTGATACTTTGCCCTTAGAACCTGAAATTGCACGAAAATGACTTTAAACACTAAAATAACTAAGGAAACACAACGTAAATGCACAAGAACAAGCTAACTAAGTCGCATAAATATGCTCATATCAGGGTCACCCATCATGGGATTGCTCTCGTGCGAACTCGCTTAACTTCGGAATTCCAATGGAACCCGAACCCAGTGAGCTCCCAAAAGGCCTCGTGCTAGGTAGAGATGGGAATATACATATAAGGCTTACAGGATCCACACCCCTGGGCGATGTGGGATCTTACAATCCACCCCCTTTAGGGACCCGACGTCCTCGTCAGCACACTTCGGGCCAGGGATTGGCTCTGATACCAAATTGTCACATCCCGACCTGGGCTCCACCACATCTCGGGCTCGACTCCGTCGTACCACGATATTTTTCGCTTTGGGCCCCGACCACGCCCCTCACGGATTTGTTTCTGGGAACTCACACGAGCAGAACTTCCCAGTGGGTCACCCATCATGGGAATGCTCTGACCCATAATCGCTTAACTTCGAAGTTCCTACGAAACCGAAGCCAATGAGCTCCCAAAAGGCCTCGTGCTAGGTAGAGATGAGAATATACATATAAGGCTTACAAGATCCACACCCCTAGGTGATGTGGGATCTTACAAAGACAAAGAAGATAAGGAGACAGCAAGAAACATGGAACATTATCTCAAACATTATCCAAAACCTTATCTTATCTTATCTAAACTACCTTATCTTATCCTTACCTTATCCTAATCCTATCCTACCTTGTTTTCAGCTACAAAGAGGGATTCCCACTTACATTATAACCTCTAGAATCTGTTTCTAGAAGCCATATCTTATCCCCTAAAAATTTGGCGCCTAGACCCTTTCTAGAAGCTCAATCTGCCGCATTTCTTCTCCTTGTTGGATTGGAATGTGCAAACCTTTTCCTACCTGGATTTGTGCCATATGAATCCCTTTCCAACACAACCAAACCGTGCCCTCCTAGCCCTATAAATACCTCTAATTGCTGCACCATTCACACAACACACACAAGAGCCAAATTCAGGAAATACAAAGGTGTTCCCCAACAAGGGAAGGAATGAGGGATAAGCCTTTGTGCCGTGCCTATGCCCAAGCCCTTTGGAGTGCTGGAACGTCTTAGGGGTGTCTTCTATCCTTGTTTTAGTTTTACAATTATTTTGAACTCATTGTTAATTTTATAATCATATGGAACTAAATTTATTTTAGCTAGGGGCAATTTCAAAGCCATGAACATATATGTGACATGAATTGATTACCTTCAGTTATTATTTCATGAATTGTGAATGCAATTTGCTTAACTGTTTGATTCATAACTTATTCTTGTATGTTGATTAAGGAGGCCTACTTAGTTTGCATGCATGAATTTGATGCTAGAATATAAGGGAGTTTCACCTAATCGTTATGAACTTATATTCCTAAGTAGTGGAGGTTGCTAGTCACGATCGCGTTAAGTAAATTCCTGGCAGGAGTATCATCCAGTTCATAAATACGAATGCTTTGTCAATGCTTATGATTTTCATAGAACTTAATGATCTTTGATAGTATTTCTATTATGCAGTTCATGTAGAGAACTTGATAAGAATAATTTGGTTGTCAGCGCAGAGTCCAATTCAATGAACTTTGGAAAATCTGATGGTTAATTAGTGCAGTTCACGGTTAACTTGGGGCATTGTCATTCAAGATTTAGAGAAATAATAACTGGAAATTGATTTGTGTTGCATATGTGTCATGTGTGGAGAAGGACCCTCTAGCTAACCCTTTACCCATTCAATTCACGCAATTTCGTGCTTAATTTACTTAGTTTTTGCAATCTGTCTAATTTAGTTTAATTTCGTCCAAAAACCAATCCCCTTTTATATTTTGTGTTTAATTAGTTAGAACTAGTCCAAATCTGTCTATTTTAGTGTTTTGAGTCAAGTGAAGTTAGAAATTCATCCAATTTACTCTTTAGTGTCTGTTTTGAGTCTTTTTGAGAGTTTTGTGCTGTTTTAATTCATTCTAGTTTGTTTTGAGTCATAGGTGTCCAGTTAGACGTTTTCAAGTTTAGTTTTGTGATTTTAAGTCTTATTTGTGTAGATTAGCAGCCCTAGTTAATCCCCGGCCTAGAACGATCCCTACTTTCTTATACTACAACTATCTTAATAGGGTTTTAATTTGTATGTTAGTTTTTTCTTTCACATCAGTTTTATCCCACGAATACTTAAAACAATGCAAATACACACCAAATACAAAAATAGTGTATTTTGACACCAAATAAGCTTTTGATCTTTCTAGAACTTATTATTAATGTCCTACTAGCGAAGTATAAGTGTTTATTTGCTTAAGTTCCAAAGCGCGTCAAAGTCACGCTCGTTTTATCCCACATGCATAAAACCGTGCAAATACACTCCAAATACAAATATAGTGTACTTTTGACACCAAAAAAGCATTTTATCGTCTTAAAACTCATTATTAATGCCTTATTAGCGTATTATATGTGTTTATTTGCTTAAGTTCCAAAGCGCGTCAAAGGCACACACGTTTTATCCATCGAATGCTTAAAACAGTGCAAATACACACCAAATACAAAAATAGTGTACTTTTGACACCAAATAAGCATTTTAATATTCGAGAACTCATTATTTAGCGTATTATATGTGTTTATTTGCTTAAGTTCCAAAGCGTGTCAAAGGCACGCTCGTTTTATCCCACATGCATAAAACCGTGCAAATACACTCCAAATACAAAAATAGTGTACTTTTGACACCAAATAAGCATTTTATCATTTGAGAACTTATTATTAATGCCTTATTAGCGTACTATATGTGTTTATTTGCTTAAGTTCCAAAGCACGTCAAAGGCACACACGTTTTATCCAACAAATGCTTAAAACAGTGCAAATACACACCAAATACAAAAATAGTGTACTTTTGACACCAAATAAGCATTTTATCGTTCGAGAACTCATTATTAATGCCTTATTAGCGTATTATATGTGTATATTTGCTTAAGTTCCAATGCGCGTCAAAGGCACACTCGTTTTATCCCACACGCATAAAACCGTGCAAATACACTCCAAATACAAAAATAGTGTACTTTTGACACCAAAGAAGCATTTGATCTTTCGAGAACTCATTATTAATGTCATAGTAGCAGTAGCGTATTATATGTGTTTATCTGTTTACGTTCCCAAGCGCGTCAAAGGCACGCTCGTTTTGTCCCACGAAGGCTTTAAACAGTGCAAATACACTTCAAATACAAAATAGTGTACTTTTGACACCAAATGAGCTATTGATCTTTTGAGAACTCATTATTAATTTCTTAGTATCGTATTATATGTGTTTATTTGTTAAGTTCCAAAGTGCGTCAAACGCATGCTCGTTTTTCCCACGAATGTTTAAAATAGTGCAAATACACTCAAAATACTAAAATAGTGTACTTTTGACGCCAAATAAGCATTTGATCATTCGAGCACTCATTATTAATGTCTTAGTAGCGTATTATATGTGTTTATTTGCTTAAGTTACAAAGCATGTCAAAGGCACGCTTGTTTTTTCCCACAAATGTTTAAAATAGCGCAAATACACTCGAAATACAAAAATAGTGTACTTTTGACATCAAATAAGCATTTGATCTTTCGAGCACTAATTATTAATCTCTTAGTAGCGTATTATATGTGTTTATTTTCTTAAGTTCCAAAGCGAGTCAAAAGCACGCTCGTTTTATCCCACGAATGCTTAAAACAGTGCAAATACACTCCAAATACAAAAATAGTGTACTTTTGACACCAAATAAGAATTTGATCGCTCGAGAACCCATTATTAATGTCCTACTAGCGTACTATAAGTTTTTATTTGCCTAAGTTCCAAAACGCATCAAAGGCATGCTCGTTTTGTCCCACGTGCATAAAACAGTGCAAATACACTCGAAATACAAAAACAGTGTACTTTTGACGCCAAATAAGCATTTGATCATTCGAGCACTCATTATTAATTTCTTAGTAGCGTATTATATGTGTTTATTTGCTTAAGTTCCAAACCATGTCAAAGGCACTCTTGTTATTTCCCACGAATGTTTAAAACAACGCAAATACCGTCGAAATACTAAAATAGTGTACTTTTGACATCAAATAAGCATTTGATCTTTCGAGCACTAATTATTAATCTCTTAGTAGCGTATTATATGTGTTTATTTGCTTTAGTTCCAAAGCGTGTCAAAGGCACGCTCGTTTTATCCCACATGCATAAAACCGTGCAAATACACTCCAAATACAAAAATAGTGTACTTTTGACACCAAATAAGCATTTTATCGTCTGAAAACTCATTATTAATGCCTTATTAGCGTATTATATGTGTTTATTTGCTTAAGTTCCAAAGCGCGTCAAAGGCACACACGTTTTATCCATCGAATGCTTAAAACAGTGCAAATGCACACCAAATACAAAAATAGTGTACTTTTGACACCAAATAAGCATTTTTACATTCGAAAACTCATTATTTAGCGTATTATATGTGTTTATTTGCTTAAGTTCCAAAGCGTGTCAAAGGCACGCTCGTTTTATCCCACATGCATAAAACCGTGCAAATACACACCAAATACAAAAATAGTGTACTTTTGACACCAAATACGCTTTTGACCTTTCGAGAACTTATTATTAATGTCCTACTAGCGTAGTATAAGTGTTTATTTGCTTAAGTTCCAAAGCGCGTCAAAGTCACGCTCGTTTTATCCCACATGCATAAAACCGTGCAAATACACTCCAAATACAAAAATAGTGTACTTTTGACCCCAAATAAGCATTTTATCGTTTGAGAACTTATTATTAATGCCGTATTAGCGTACTATATGTGTTTATTTGCTTAAGTTCCAAAGCACGTCAAAGGCACACACGTTTTATCCAACAAATGCTTAAAACAGTGCAAATACAAACAAATACAAAAATAGTGTACTTTTGACACCAAATAAGCATTTTATCGTTCGAGAACTCATTATTAAAGCCTTATTAGCGTATTATATGTGTTTATTTGCTTAAGTTCGAAAGCACGTAAAAGGCACACTCGTTTTATCCCACACGCATAAAACCGTGCAAATACACTTCAAATAAAAAAATAGTGTACTTTTGACCCCAAAGAAGCATTTGATCTTTCGAGAACTCATTATTAATGTCATAGTAGCAGTAGCGTATTATATGTGTTTATCTGTTTACGTTCCCAAGCGCGTCAGACGCACGCTTGTTTTTCCCACGAATGTTTAAAATAGTGCAAATACACTCGAAATACTAAAATAGTGTACTTTTGACGCCAAATAAGCATTTGATCATTCGAGCACTCATTATTAATGTCTTAGTAGCGTATTATATGTGTTTATTTGCTTAAGTTACAAAGCATGTCAAAGGCACGCTTGATTTTTCCCACAAATGTTTAAAACAGCGCAAATACACTCGAAATACAAAAATAGTGTACTTTTGACATCAAATAAGCATTTGATCTTTCGAGCACTAATTATTAATCTCTTAGTAGCGTATTATATGTGTTTATTTTCTTAAGTTCCAAAGCGAGTCAAAAGCACGCTCGTTTTATCTCACGAATGCTTAAAACAGTGCAAATACACTCCAAATACAAAAATAGTGTACTTTTGACACCAAATAAGAATTTGATCGCTCGAGAACCCATTATTAATGTCCTACTAGCGTACTATAAGTTTTTATTTGCCTAAGTTCCAAAACGCATCAAAGGCATGCTCGTTTTGTCCCACGTGCATAAAACAGTGCAAATACACTCGAAATACAAAAACAGTGTACTTTTGACGCCAAATAAGCATTTGATCATTCGAGCACTCATTATTAATTTCTTAGTAGCGTATTATATGTGTTTATTTGCTTAAGTTCCAAACCATGTCAAAGGCACTCTTGTTATTTCCCACGAATGTTTAAAACAACGCAAATACCGTCGAAATACTAAAATAGTGTACTTTTGACATCAAATAAGCATTTGATCTTTCGAGCACTAATTATTAATCTCTTAGTAGCGTATTATATGTGTTTATTTGCTTTAGTTCCAAAGCGTGTCAAAGGCACGCTCGTTTTATCCCACATGCATAAAACCGTGCAAATACACTCCAAATACAAAAATAGTGTACTTTTGACACCAAATAAGCATTTTATCGTCTGAAAACTCATTATTAATGCCTTATTAGCGTATTATATGTGTTTATTTGCTTAAGTTCCAAAGCGCGTCAAAGGCACACACGTTTTATCCATCGAATGCTTAAAACAGTGCAAATGCACACCAAATACAAAAATAGTGTACTTTTGACACCAAATAAGCATTTTTACATTCGAAAACTCATTATTTAGCGTATTATATGTGTTTATTTGCTTAAGTTCCAAAGCGTGTCAAAGGCACGCTCGTTTTATCCCACATGCATAAAACCGTGCAAATACACACCAAATACAAAAATAGTGTACTTTTGACACCAAATACGCTTTTGACCTTTCGAGAACTTATTATTAATGTCCTACTAGCGTAGTATAAGTGTTTATTTGCTTAAGTTCCAAAGCGCGTCAAAGTCACGCTCGTTTTATCCCACATGCATAAAACCGTGCAAATACACTCCAAATACAAAAATAGTGTACTTTTGACCCCAAATAAGCATTTTATCGTTTGAGAACTTATTATTAATGCCGTATTAGCGTACTATATGTGTTTATTTGCTTAAGTTCCAAAGCACGTCAAAGGCACACACGTTTTATCCAACAAATGCTTAAAACAGTGCAAATACAAACAAATACAAAAATAGTGTACTTTTGACACCAAATAAGCATTTTATCGTTCGAGAACTCATTATTAAAGCCTTATTAGCGTATTATATGTGTTTATTTGCTTAAGTTCGAAAGCACGTAAAAGGCACACTCGTTTTATCCCACACGCATAAAACCGTGCAAATACACTTCAAATAAAAAAATAGTGTACTTTTGACCCCAAAGAAGCATTTGATCTTTCGAGAACTCATTATTAATGTCATAGTAGCAGTAGCGTATTATATGTGTTTATCTGTTTACGTTCCCAAGCGCGTCAGACGCACGCTTGTTTTTCCCACGAATGTTTAAAATAGTGCAAATACACTCGAAATACTAAAATAGTGTACTTTTGACGCCAAATAAGCATTTGATCATTCGAGCACTCATTATTAATGTCTTAGTAGCGTATTATATGTGTTTATTTGCTTAAGTTACAAAGCATGTCAAAGGCACGCTTGATTTTTCCCACAAATGTTTAAAACAGCGCAAATACACTCGAAATACAAAAATAGTGTACTTTTGACATCAAATAAGCATTTGATCTTTCGAGCACTAATTATTAATCTCTTAGTAGCGTATTATATGTGTTTATTTTCTTAAGTTCCAAAGCGAGTCAAAAGCACGCTCGTTTTATCTCACGAATGCTTAAAACAGTGCAAATACACTCCAAATACAAAAATAGTGTACTTTTGACACCAAATAAGAATTTGATCGCTCGAGAACCCATTATTAATGTCCTACTAGCGTACTATAAGTTTTTATTTGCCTAAGTTCCAAAACGCATCAAAGGCATGCTCGTTTTGTCCCACGTCCATAAAACAGTGCAAATACACTCGAAATACAAAAACAGTGTACTTTTGAGGCCAAATAAGCATTTGATCATTCGAGCACTCATTATTAATTTCTTAGTAGCGTATTATATGTGTTTATTTGCTTAAGTTCCAAACCATGTCAAAGGCACTCTTGTTATTTCCCACGAATGTTTAAAACAACGCAAATACCGTCGAAATACTAAAATAGTGTACTTTTGACATCAAATAAGCATTTGATCTTTCGAGCACTAATTATTAATCTCTTAGTAGCGTATTATATGTGTTTATTTGCTTTAGTTCCAAAGCGCGTTAAAGGCACGCTCGTTTTATCCCACATGCATAAAACCGTGCAAATACACTCCAAATACAAAAATAGTGCACTTTTGACACCAAATAAGCATTTTATCGTCTGAAAACTCATTATTAATGCCTTATTAGCGTATTGTATGTGTTTATTTGCTTAAGTTCCAAAGCGCGTCAAAGGCACACACGTTTTATCCATCGAATGCTTAAAACAGTGCAAATACACACCAAATACAAAAATAGTGTACTTTTGACACCAAATAAGCATTTTTACATTCGAAAACTCATTATTTAGCGTATTATATGTGTTTATTTGCTTAAGTTCCAAAGCGTGTCAAAGGCACGCTCGTTTTATCCCACATGCATAAAACCGTGCAAATACACACCAAATACAAAAATAGTGTACTTTTGACACCAAATACGCTTTTGACCTTTCGAGAACTTATTATTAATGTCCTACTAGCGTAGTATAAGTGTTTATTTGCTTAAGTTCCAAAGCGCGTGAAAGTCACGCTCGTTTTATCCCACATGCATAAAACCGTGCAAATACACTCCAAATACAAAAATAGTGTACTTTTGACCCCAAATAAGCATTTTATCTTTTGAGAACTTATTATTAATGCCGTATTAGCGTACTATATGTGTTTATTTGCTTAAGTTCCAAAGCACGTCAAAGGCACACACGTTTTATCCAACAAATGCTTAAAACAGTGCAAATACACACCAAATACAAAAATAGTGTACTTTTGACACCAAATAAGCATTTTATCGTTCGAGAACTCATTATTAAAGCCTTATTAGCGTATTATATGTGTTTATTTGCTTAAGTTCGAAAGCGCGTCAAAGGCGCACTCGTTTTATCCCACACGCATAAAACCGTGCAAATACACTTCAAATAAAAAAATAGTGTACTTTTGACCCCAAAGAAGCATTTGATCTTTCGAGAACTCATTATTAATGTCATAGTAGCAGTAGCGTATTATATGTATTTATCTGTTTACGTTCCCAAGCGCGTCAGACGCACGCTTGTTTTTCCCACGAATGTTTAAAATAGTGCAAATACACTCGAAATACTAAAATAGTGTACTTTTGACGCCAAATAAGCATTTGATCATTCGAGCACTCATTATTTATGTCTTAGTAGCGTATTATATGTGTTTATTTGCTTAAGTTACAAAGCATGTCATAGGCACGCTTGTTTTTTTCCACAAATGTTTAAAACAGCGCAAATACACTCGAAATACAAAAATTGTGTACTTTTGACATCAATAAGCATTTGATCTTTCGAGCACTAATTATTAATCTCTTAGTAGCGTATTATATGTGTTTATTTTCTTAAGTTCCAAAGGGAATCAAAAGCACGCTCGTTTTATCCCACGAATGCTTAAAAAGTGCAAATACACTCCAAATACAAAAATAGTGTACTTTTGACACCAAATAAGAATTTGATTGTTCGAGAACCCATTATTAGTGTCCTACTAGCGTACTATAAGTTTTTATTTGCCTAAGTTCCAAAACGCATCAAAGGCATGCTCGTTTTATCCCTGATGTGAGCATATTTATGCGATTTAGTTAGCTTGTTTTCGTGCATTTATGTTGTTTGTTCGTATTTAATTTAGTATTTTAAGTTATTTTCGTGTGTTTGTAGGTCCCAAGGGGTAAAGTATCAAGAAAGTGCATTTTGGAGCCTTTTGGAGCAATTTTGGGCATGTTTTGGATAGCTTATGCATGGAGCAAAGGGAATGGACGAAATTGAAGACTTGAAGAAGAAGGATTCCTAAAAGAAGAAGGATTCCTAAGAGAAGAAGGATTCCTAAAAGAAGACGGATTCCTAATTGAAGAAGGATTCCTACTCAAATGAGGATTTCTAGAAGGACAAGGATTCCTACTTGCACAAGGATTCCTACTTGGAATAGGAAAGTTAAGCCAAGGTTTCCTATTTTTGTTGACCTTTCTTAAACCAAAATTTCCCTTTTCCTTGCTACAAGACACTTACCCTTTCTATCCAAAATCAGCAATTAAACCACCTTTCCCTTTCTTTTACCATTCAGCCGCACCTTTCCCTTACCTTTCCCTCTTTGCCGCACAAAACATCCACATTCCCTTTTTCCTTTAGCCTTTGCCGCGCATGCATATCCATTTCCTCTTATTTTCTGTCCTTGCCGCAATTTCTAAACCAATTCCCTTAGGATTTTGACTTTAATTCCTATTTCCCTTTAAGTTTTGGTTTAATTTCTGTTACCTAAATTGCTTCCAAGCATTAAATTCTCAACCCCTATATAAAAAACCCTTGCCGCACCCTTTCAATCCATTCACGGCAAAACACATGATTCACTCATTCCCTCATTCATTAAAACACATTCAGCCATCTAAAACCCTTTGCCGCAGCCCACTCCTCTCCTAAACTTCCTTTCCTTCACCTAAACACATCCATAGACATTTGTGCCGCAGCAAGGTGGAGAAGAAGGGAGCCTTTGACGTTTCAAGCTTGAAGATTGGATCGTTCTAGGTGTACTTCGTTCTTATTTCAATGTTTACTTTATTATTCTCTGATTTTGTTGTGACCATGAGTGGCTAAACCCCTACTTAGCTAGGGGGGAGTTCGAAGCCATGAACATGCTTGAGATATGAATTGATTTCTTCCAATTGTGATTTGATGAATCGTGAATGCAATTCAATTAACTGTTTTATTCATAACTTGTTCTTGTATGTTGATGAAGGATGCATACTTAGTTTTCATGCAGGAATTTGATGCTAGACTATAAGGGAGTTTCACCTAATCGTTACGAACTTATATTCACAAGTAGTGAAGGTTGCTTGTCACAATCGCGTTAATTGGATTCCTGGCAAACGTATCATGCACTCATAGCTACGAATGCCTTGTCAACACTTATGATTTTCATGGAACTTAATGATCTCTAACTGTATCTCTTCTATGCACTCATGTAGGGGACCGTTGGAGAATAATTTGGGTTGTTGTATGCACTTCTTCCAATTCAATGACATAAGGAAAATCTGAAGGTTAATTTGTGCACGTACGGTTAATCTGGGTGTTGAGGTTCATGGTTCATTGAAAAGCAATTGGAGATCGATTTATGTACAAGTGTGTCATGTGTGGAGAAGGACCCTCTAGCTAGCCCATCAACCATCAAAGTTTTCAAATTCGTTTTCAAATCTGTTTTACTTTACAAAGTCTTTGTTTTACTTTCAAATTCGTCCAAACCAAAACCCCCCTTTTACTTTCTTGTTTTAAAGTGTCTAAAATCTGTTTTCTTTGTGTTTTCAAGTGTTTTGAGTCAAACTAAAACCAATTTTCGTCTAAAACCATCCCTAGTGTTTTAAATCTGTCCACAAAGTGTTTTTAAGCCATTTTAAGTGTTTTTAACTTGTTTTGAGTCTTGTGAACCTTTTCAAACGTTTTTAACTTTGTTTTTGTGTTTTTAGAGTTGATTAGCAATCCCTCCTAATCCCCGGTCCAGAACAATCCCTACTTGCATACTTACTACAATTGACAACAAGAGCGTTTAATTTGAGTGCTTAACTTTTATCACATCAATCCCACATGCATAAAACAGTGCAAATACACTCGAAATACAAAAATAGTGTACTTTTGGCGCCAAATAAGCATTTGATCATTTGAGCACTCATTATTAATTTCTTTGTAGCGTATTATATTTGTTTATTTGCTTAAGTTCCAAACCATGTCAAAGGCACGCTTGTTTTTTCCCACGAATGTTTAAAACAACTCAAATACAGTCGAAATACTAAAATAGTGTACTTTTGACATCAATTAAGCATTTGATCTTTCGAGCACTAATTATTAATCTCTTAGTAGCGTATTATATGTGTTTATTTGCTTTAGTTCCAAAGCGCGTCAAAGGCACGCTCGTTTTATCCCACATACATAAAACCGTGCAAATACACTCCAAATACAAAAATAGTGTACTTTTGACACCAAATAAGCATTTTATCGTCAAAAAACTCATTATAAATGCCTTATTAGCGTATTATATGTGTTTATTTGCTTAAGTTCCAAAGCGCGTCAAAGGAACACGCGTTTTATCCATCGAATGCTTAAAACAGTGCAAATACACACCAAATACAAAAATAGTGTACTTTTGACACCAAATAAGCATTTTATCATTCGAGAACTAATTATTAATGCCTTATTAGCGTATTATATGTGTTTATTTGCTTAAGTTCCAAAGCGCGTCAAAGGCACGCTCGTTTTATCCCACATGCATAAAACCGTGCAAATACACACCAAATACAAAAATAGTGTACTTTTGACACCAAATAAGCTTTTCATCTTTCGAGAACTTATTATTAATGTCCTACTAGCGTAGTATAAGTGTTTATTTGCTTAAGTTCCAAAGCGCGTCAAAGTCATGCTCGTTTAATCCCACATGCATAAAACCGTGCAAATACACTCCAAATACAAAAATAGTGTACTTTTGACCCCAAATAAGCATTTTATGGTTTGAGAACTTATTATTAATGCCTTATTAGCGTACTATATGTGTTTATTTGCTTAAGTTCCAAAGCACTTCAAAGGCACACACATTTTATCCAACAAATGCTTACAACAGTGCAAATACAAAAATAGTGTACTTTTGACACCAAATAAGCATTTTATCGTTTGAGAACTCGTTATTAATGCCTTATTAGTGTATTATAGTGTACTTTTGATCTTTCGAGAACTCATTATTAATGTCCTACTAGCGTAGTATAAGTGTTTATTTGATTAAGTTCCAAAGCTCTTCAAAGGCATGCTCGTTTTATCCCACATGCATAAAACTGTGCAAATACACTCCAAATACAAAAATAGTGTACTTTTGACACCAAATAAGCATTTTATCATCTGAAAACTCATTATTAATGCCTTATTAGCGTATTATATGTGTTTATTTGCTTAAGTTCCAAAAGCGCGTCAAAGGCACACACGTTTTATCCATTCAATGCTTAAAACAGTGCAAATACACCCCAAATACAAAAATGGTGTACTTTTGACACCAAATAAGCATTTTATCATTTGAGAACTCATTATTAATTCCTTATTAGCGTATTATATGTGTTTATTTGCTTAAGTTCCAAAGCGCGACAAAGGCATGCTCGTTTTATCCCACATGCCTAAAACCGTGCAAATACACACCAAATACAAAAATAGTGTACTTTTGACACCAAATAAGCTTTTCATCTTTCGAGAACTTATTATTAATGCCCTCCTAGCGTAGTATAAGTGTTTATTTGCTTAAGTTCCAAAGCGCCTCAAAGTCACGCTCGTTTTATCCCACATGCATAAAACCGTGCAAATACACACCAAATAAAAAAATAGTGTACTTTTGACACCAAATAAGCTTTTCATCTTACGAGAACTTATTATTAATGTCCTACTAGCGTAGCATAAGTGTTTATTTGCTTAAGTTCCAAAGCGCGTCAAAGTCACGCTCGTTATATCCCACATGCATAAAACCGTCCAAATACACTCCAAATACAAAAATAGTGTACTTTTGACCCCAAATAAGCATTTTGTCGTTTGAGAACTTATTATTAATGCCTTATTAGAGTACTATATGTGTTTAGTTGCTTAAGTTCCAAAGCACGTAAAAGGCACACAGGTTTTATCTATTGAATGCTTAAAATAGTGCAAATACACACCAAATACAAAAATAGTGTACTTTTGACACCAAATAAGCATTTTATCATTTAAGAACTCATTATTAATGCCTTATTAGCGTATTATATGTGTTTATTTGCTTAAGTTCCAAAGCGCGTCAAAGGCACGCTCGTTTTATCCCACAAGCATAAAACCGTGCAAATACACACCAAATACAAAAATAGTGTACTTTTGACACCAAATAAGCTTTTCATCTTTCAAGAACTTATTATTAATGTCCTACTACCGTAGTATAAGTGTTTATTTGCTTAAGTTCCAAAGCGCGTCAAAGTCACGCTCGTTTTATCCCACATTCATAAAACCGTGCAAATACACACCAAATACAAAAATAGTGTACTTTTGACACCAAATAAGCTTTTCGTCTTTCGAGAACTTATTATTAATGTCCTACTAGCGTAGTATAAGTGTTTATTTTCTTAAGTTCCAAAGCGCGTCAAAGTCACGCTTGTTTTATCCCACATGCATAAAACCGTGCAAATACACTCCAAATACAAAACTAGTGTACTTTTGACCCCAAATAAGCATTTTATCGTTTGAGAACTTATTATTAATGCCTTATTAGAGCACTACATGTGTTTATTTGCTTAAGTTCCAAAGCACGTCAAAGGCACACACGTTTTATCCAACAAATGCTTAAAACAGTGCAAATACACACCAAATACAAAAATAGTGTACTTTTGACGCCAATTACGTATTTTATCATTCGAGAACTCATTATTAATGCCCTACTAGGGTAGTATAAGTGTTTATTTGCTTAAGTTCCAAAGTGCGTCAAAGGCACACTCGTTTTATCCCACACGCATAAAACCGTGCGAATACACTCCAAATACAAAAATAGTGTACTTTTGATCTTTCGAGAACTCATTATTAATGTTCTACTAGCGTAGTATAAGTGTTTATTTGCTTAAGTTCCAAAGCTCTTCAAAGGCATGCTCGTTTTATCCCACATGAATAAAACCGTGCAAATACACTCCAAATACAAAAATAGTGTACTTTTGACACCAAATAAGCATTTTATCGTCTGAAAACTCATTATTAATGACTTATTAGTGTATTATATTGTTTATTTCTTAAGTTCCAAAAGCGTGTCAAAGGCACACACGTTTTATCCATCGAATGCTTAAACCAGTGCAAATACACACCAAATAAAAAAATAGTGTACTTTTGACAGCAAATAAGCATTTTATCATTTGAGAACTCATTACGAATGCCTTATTAGCGTATTATATGTGTTTATTTGCTTAAGTTCCAAAGCGCGCCAAAGGCACGCTCGTTTTATCCCACATGCATAAAACCGTGCAAATACACACCAAATACAAAAATAGTGTACTTTTGATACCAAATAAGCTTTTCATCTTTCAATAACTTATTATTAATGTCCTACTAGCGCAGTATAAGTGTTTATTTGCTTAAGTTCCAAAGTGCGTCAAAGTCACGCTCGTTTTATCCCACATGCATAAAACCGTGCAAATACACACCAAATACAAAAATAGTGTACTTTTGACACCAAATAAGCATTTTATCATTTGAGAACTCATTATTAATGCCTTATTAGCGTATTATATGTGTTTATTTGCTTAAGTTCCAAAGCACGTCAAAGGCACACACGTTTTATCCAACAAATGCTTAAAACAGTGCAAATACACACCAAATAGAAAAATAGTGTACTTTTGACACCACTTAAGCATTTTGTCATTCGAGAACTCATTATTAATGCCCTACTAGCGTAGTATAAGTGTTTATTTGCTTAAGTTGCAAAGCTCTTCAAAGGTATGCTCGTTTTATCCCACATGCATAAAACCGTGCAAATACACTCCAAATACAAAAATACTGTACTTTTGACACCAAATACGCTTTTGACCTTTCGAGTAGTTATTATTAATGTCCTACTAGCGTAGTATAAGTGTTTATTTGCTTAAGTTCCAAAGTGCGTCAAAGGCACACTCGTTTTATCCCACACGCATAAAACCGTGCAAATACACTCCAAATACAAAAATAGTGTACTTTTGATCTTTCGAGAACTCATTATTAATGTTCTACTAGCGTAGTATAAGTGTTTATTTTCTTAAGTTCCAAAGCTCTTCAAAGGCATGCTCGTTTTATCCCACATGAATAAAACCGTTCAAATACACTCCAAATACAAAAATAGTGTACTTTTGACACCAAATAAGCATTTTATCGTCTGAAAACTCATTATTAATGACTTATTAGTGTATTATATTGTTTATTTGCTTAAGTTCCAAAAGCGTGTCAAAGGCACACACGTTTTATCCATCGAATGCTTAAACCAGTGCAAATACACACCAAATAAAAAAATAGTGTACTTTTGACACCAAATAAGCATTTTATCATTTGAGAACTCATTACGAATGCCTTATTAGCGTATTATATGTGTTTATTTGCTTAAGTTCCAAAGCGCGCCAAAGGCACGCTCGTTTTATCCCACATGCATAAAACCGTGCAAATACACACCAAATACAAAAATAGTGTACTTTTGACACCAAATAAGCTTTTCATCTTTCAATAACTTATTATTAATGTCCTACTAGCGTAGTATAAGTGTTTATTTGCTTAAGTTCCAAAGTGCGTCAAAGTCACGCTCGTTTTATCCCACATGCATAAAACCGTGCAAATACACACCAAATACAAAAATAGTGTACTTTTGACACCAAATAAGCATTTTCTCATTTGAGAACTCATTATTAATGCCTTATTAGCGTATTATATGTGTTTATTTGCTTAAGTTCCAAAGCACGTCAAAGGCACACACGTTTTATCCAACAAATGCTTAAAACAGTGCAAATACACACCAAATAGAAAAATAGTGTACTTTTGACACCACTTAAGCATTTTGTCATTCGAGAACTCATTATTAATGCCCTACTAGCGTAGTATAAGTGTTTATTTGCTTAAGTTCCAAAGCTCTTCAAAGGTATGCTCGTTTTATCCCACATGCATAAAACCGTGCAAATACACTCCAAATACAAAAATACTGTACTTTTGACACCAAATAAGCATTTTATCGTCTGAAAACTCATTATTAATGCCTTATTAGCGTATTATATGTTTTTATTTGCTTAAGTTCCAAAAGCGTGTCAAAGGCACACACGTTTTATCCATCGAATGTTTAAAACAGTGCAAATACACACCAAATACAAAAATAGTGTACCTTTGACACCAAATAAGCATTTTATCATTTGAGAACTCATTATTAATGCCTTATTGGAGTATTATATGTGTTTATTTGCTTAAGTTCCAAAGCGCGTCAAAGGCACGCTCGTTTTATCCCACATGCATAAAACCGTGCAAATACACACCAAATAAAAAAATAGTGTACTTTTGACACCAAATAAGCTTTTCATCTTACGAGAACTTATTCTTAATGTCCTACTAGCTTAGTATAAGTGTTTATTTGCTTAAGTTCCAAAGCGCGTCAAAGTCACGCTCGTTATATCCCACATGCATAAAATCGTGCAAATACACTCCAAATACAAAAATAGTGTACTTTTGACCCCAAATAAGCATTTTATCGTTTGAGAACTTATTATTAATGCCTTATTAGAGTACTATATGTGTTTAGTTGCTTACGTTCCAAAGCACGTAAAAGGCACACACGTTTTATCTATTGAATGCTTAAAATAGTGCAAATACACACCAAATACAAAAATAGTGTACTTTTGACACCAAATAAGCATTATATCACTTAAGAACTCATTATTAATGCCTTATTAGCGTATTATATGTGTTTATTTGCTTAAGTTCCAAAGCGCGTCAAAGTCACGCTCGTTTTATCCCACATGCATAAAACCGTGCAAATACACACCAAATACAAAAATAGTGTACTTTTGACACCAAATAAGCTTTTCATCTTTCAAGAACTTATTATTAATGTCCTACTACCGTAGTATAAGTGTTTATTTGCTTAAGTTCCATAGCGCGTCAAAGTCACGCTCGTTTTATCCCACATTCATAAAACCGTGCAAATACACACCAAATACAAAAATAGTGTACTTTTGACACCAAATAAGCTTTTCGTCTTTCGAGAACTTTTTATTAATGTCCTACTAGCGTAGTATAAGTGTTTATTTGCTTAAGTTCCAAAGCGCGTCAAAGTCACGCTTGTTTTATCCCACATGCATAAAACCGTGCAAATACACTCCAAATACAAAACTAGTGTACTTTTGACCCCAAATAAGCATTTTATCGTTTGAGAACTTATTATTAATGCCTTATTAGAGCACTACATGTGTTTATTTGCTTAAGTTCCAAAGCACGTCAAAGGCACACACGTTTTATCCAACAAATGCTTAAAACAGTGCAAATACACACCAAATACAAAAATAGTGTACTTTTGACGCCAATTAAGTATTTTATCATTCGAGAACTCATTATTAATGCCCTACTAGCGTAGTATAAGTGTTTATTTGCTTAAGTTCCAAAGTGCGTCAAAGGCACACTCGTTTTATCCCACACGCATAAAACCGTGCAAATACACTCCAAATACAAAAATAGTGTACTTTTGATCTTTCGAGAACTCATTATTAATGTTCTACTAGCGTAGTATAAGTGTTTATTTGCTTAAGTTCCAAAGCTCTTCAAAGGCATGCTCGTTTTATCCCACATGAATAAAACCGTGCAAATACACTCCAAATACAAAAATAGTGTACTTTTGACACCAAATAAGCATTTTATCGTCTGAAAACTCATTATTAATGACTTATTAGTGTATTATATTGTTTATTTGCTTAAGTTCCAAAAGCGTGTCAAAGGCACACACGTTTTATCCATCGAATGCTTAAACCAGTGCAAATACACACCAAATAAAAAAATAGTGTACTTTTGACACCAAATAAGCATTTTATCATTTGAGAACTCATTACGAATGCCTTATTAGCGTATTATATGTGTTTATTTGCTTAAGTTCCAAAGCGCGCCAAAGGCACGCTCGTTTTATCCCACATGCATAAAACCGTGCAAATACACACCAAATACAAAAATAGTGTACTTTTGACACCAAATAAGCTTTTCATCTTTCAATAACTTATTATTAATGTCCTACTAGCGTAGTATAAGTGTTTATTTGCTTAAGTTCCAAAGTGCGTCAAAGTCACGCTCGTTTTATCCCACATGCATAAAACCGTGCAAATACACACCAAATACAAAAATAGTGTACTTTTGACACCAAATAAGCATTTTCTCATTTGAGAACTCATTATTAATGCCTTATTAGCGTATTATATGTGTTTATTTGCTTAAGTTCCAAAGCACGTCAAAGGCACACACGTTTTATCCAACAAATGCTTAAAACAGTGCAAATACACACCAAATAGAAAAATAGTGTACTTTTGACACCACTTAAGCATTTTATCGTCTGAAAACTCATTATTAATGACTTATTAGTGTATTATATTGTTTATTTGCTTAAGTTCCAAAAGCGTGTGAAAGGCACACACGTTTTATCCATCGAATGCTTAAACCAGTGCAAATACACACCAAATAAAAAAATAGTGTACTTTTGACAGCAAATAAGCATTTTATCATTTGAGAACTCATTACGAATGCCTTATTAGCGTATTATATGTGTTTATTTGCTTAAGTTCCAAAGCGCGCCAAAGGCACGCTCGTTTTATCCCACATGCATAAAACCGTGCAAATACACACCAAATACAAAAATAGTGTACTTTTGATACCAAATAAGCTTTTCATCTTTCAATAACTTATTATTAATGTCCTACTAGCGCAGTATAAGTGTTTATTTGCTTAAGTTCCAAAGTGCGTCAAAGTCACGCTCGTTTTGTCCCACATGCATAAAACCGTGCAAATACACACCAAATACAAAAATAGTGTACTTTTGACACCAAATAAGCATTTTATCATTTGAGAACTCATTATTAATGCCTTATTAGCGTATTATATGTGTTTATTTGCTTAAGTTCCAAAGCACGTCAAAGGCACACACGTTTTATCCAACAAATGCTTAAAACAGTGCAAATACACACCAAATAGAAAAATAGTGTACTTTTGACACCACTTAAGCATTTTGTCATTCGAGAACTCATTATTAATGCCCTACTAGCGTAGTATAAGTGTTTATTTGCTTAAGTTCCAAAGCTCTTCAAAGGTATGCTCGTTTTATCCCACATGCATAAAACCGTGCAAATACACTCCAAATACAAAAATACTGTACTTTTGACACCAAATACGCTTTTGACCTTTCGAGTAGTTATTATTAATGTCCTACTAGCGTAGTATAAGTGTTTATTTGCTTAAGTTCCAAAGTGCGTCAAAGGCACACTCGTTTTATCCCACACGCATAAAACCGTGCAAATACACTCCAAATACAAAAATAGTGTACTTTTGATCTTTCGAGAACTCATTATTAATGTTCTACTAGCGTAGTATAAGTGTTTATTTGCTTAAGTTCCAAAGCTCTTCAAAGGCATGCTCGTTTTATCCCACATGAATAAAACCGTGCAAATACACTCCAAATACAAAAATAGTGTACTTTTGACACCAAATAAGCATTTTATCGTCTGAAAACTCATTATTAATGACTTATTAGTGTATTATATTGTTTATTTGCTTAAGTTCCAAAAGCGTGTCAAAGGCACACACGTTTTATCCATCGAATGCTTAAACCAGTGCAAATACACACCAAATAAAAAAATAGTGTACTTTTGACACCAAATAAGCATTTTATCATTTGAGAACTCATTACGAATGCCTTATTAGCGTATTATATGTGTTTATTTGCTTAAGTTCCAAAGCGCGCCAAAGGCACGCTCGTTTTATCCCACATGCATAAAACCGCGCAAATACACACCAAATACAAAAATAGTGTACTTTTGACACCAAATAAGCTTTTCATCTTTCAATAACTTATTATTAATGTCCTACTAGCGTAGTATAAGTGTTTATTTGCTTAAGTTCCAAAGTGCGTCAAAGTCACGCTCGTTTTATCCCACATGCATAAAACCGTGCAAATACACACCAAATACAAAAATAGTGTACTTTTGACACCAAATAAGCATTTTCTCATTTGAGAACTCATTATTAATGCCTTATTAGCGTATTATATGTGTTTATTTGCTTAAGTTCCAAAGCACGTCAAAGGCACACACGTTTTATCCAACAAATGCTTAAAACAGTGCAAATACACACCAAATAGAAAAATAGTGTACTTTTGACACCACTTAAGCATTTTGTCATTCGAGAACTCATTATTAATGCCCTACTAGCGTAGTATAAGTGTTTATTTGCTTAAGTTCCAAAGCTCTTCAAAGGTATGCTCGTTTTATCCCACATGCATAAAACCGTGCAAATACACTCCAAATACAAAAATACTGTACTTTTGACACCAAATAAGCATTTTATCGTCTGAAAACTCATTATTAATGCCTTATTAGCGTATTATATGTTTTTATTTGCTTAAGTTCCAAAAGCGTGTCAAAGGCACACACGTTTTATCCACCGAATGTTTAAAACAGTGCAAATACACACCAAATACAAAAATAGTGTACCTTTGACACCAAATAAGCATTTTATCATTTGAGAACTCATTATTAATGCCTTATTGGAGTATTATATGTGTTTATTTGCTTAAGTTCCAAAGCGCGTCAAAGGCACGCTCGTTTTATCCCACATGCATAAAACCGTGCAAATACACACCAAATAAAAAAATAGTGTACTTTTGACACCAAATAAGCTTTTCATCTTACGAGAACTTATTCTTAATGTCCTACTAGCTTAGTATAAGTGTTTATTTGCTTAAGTTCCAAAGCGCGTCAAAGTCACGCTCGTTATATCCCACATGCATAAAATCGTGCAAATACACTCCAAATACAAAAATAGTGTACTTTTGACCCCAAATAAGCATTTTATCGTTTGAGAACTTATTATTAATGCCTTATTAGAGTACTATATGTGTTTAGTTGCTTACGTTCCAAAGCACGTAAAAGGCACACACGTTTTATCTATTGAATGCTTAAAATAGTGCAAATACACACCAAATACAAAAATAGTGTACTTTTGACACCAAATAAGCATTATATCACTTAAGAACTCATTATTAATGCCTTATTAGCGTATTATATGTGTTTATTTGCTTAAGTTCCAAAGCGCGTCAAAGGCACGCTCGTTTTATCCCACATGCATAAAACCGTGCAAATACACACCAAATACAAAAATAGTGTACTTTTGACACCAAATAAGCTTTTCATCTTTCAAGAACTTATTATTAATGTCCTACTACCGTAGTATAAGTGTTTATTTGCTTAAGTTCCAAAGCGCGTCAAAGTCACGCTCGTTTTATCCCACATTCATAAAACCGTGCAAATACACACCAAATACAAAAATAGTGTACTTTTGACACCAAATAAGCTTTTCGTCTTTCGAGAACTTTTTATTAATGTCCTACTAGCGTAGTATAAGTGTTTATTTGCTTAAGTTCCAAAGCGCGTCAAAGTCACGCTTGTTTTATCCCACATGCATAAAACCGTGCAAATACACTCCAAATACAAAACTAGTGTACTTTTGACCCCAAATAAGCATTTTATCGTTTGAGAACTTATTATTAATGCCTTATTAGAGCACTACATGTGTTTATTTGCTTAAGTTCCAAAGCACGTCAAAGGCACACACGTTTTATCCAACAAATGCTTAAAACAGTGCAAATACACACCAAATACAAAAATAGTGTACTTTTGACGCCAATTAAGTATTTTATCATTCGAGAACTCATTATTAATGCCCTACTAGCGTAGTATAAGTGTTTATTTGCTTAAGTTCCAAAGTGCGTCAAAGGCACACTCGTTTTATCCCACACGCATAAAACCATGCAAATACACTCCAAATACAAAAATAGTGTACTTTTGATCTTTCGAGAACTCATTATTAATGTTCTACTAGCGTAGTATAAGTGTTTATTTGCTTAAGTTCCAAAGCTCTTCAAAGGCATGCTCGTTTTATCCCACATGAATAAAACCGTGCAAATACACTCCAAATACAAAAATAGTGTACTTTTGACACCAAATAAGCATTTTATCGTCTGAAAACTCATTATTAATGACTTATTAGTGTATTATATTGTTTATTTGCTTAAGTTCCAAAAGCGTGTCAAAGGCACACACGTTTTATCCATCGAATGCTTAAACCAGTGCAAATACACACCAAATAAAAAAATAGTGTACTTTTGACACCAAATAAGCATTTTATCATTTGAGAACTCATTACGAATGCCTTATTAGCGTATTATATATGTTTATTTGCTTAAGTTCCAAAGCGCGCCAAAGGCACGCTCGTTTTATCCCACATGCATAAAACCGTGCAAATACACACCAAATACAAAAATAGTGTACTTTTGACACCAAATAAGCTTTTCATCTTTCAATAACTTATTATTAATGTCCTACTAGCGTAGTATAAGTGTTTATTTGCTTAAGTTCCAAAGCGCGTCAAAGTCACGCTCGTTTTATCCCACACGCATAAAACCATGCAAATACACTCCAAATACAAAAATAGTGTACTTTTGATCTTTCGAGAACTCATTATTAATGTTCTACTAGCGTAGTATAAGTGTTTATTTGCTTAAGTTCCAAAGCTCTTCAAAGGCATGCTCGTTTTATCCCACATGCATAAAACCGTGCAAATACACTCCAAATTCAAAAATACTGTACTTTTGACACCAAATAAGCATTTTATCGTCTGAAAACTCATTATTAATGCCTTATTAGCGTATTATATGTTTTTATTTGCTTAAGTTCCAAAAGCGTGTCAAAGGCACCCACGTTTTATCCATCGAATGTTTAAAACAGTGCAAATACACACCAAATACAAAAATAGTGTACTTTTGACACCAAATAAGCATTTTATCATTTGAGAACTCATTATTAATGCCTTATTGGAGTATTATATGTGTTTATTTGCTTAAGTTCCAAAGCGCGTCAAAGGCTCGCTCGTTTTATCCCACATGTACAAAACCGTGCAAATACACACCAAATACAAAAATAGTGTACTTTTGACATCAAATAAGCTTTTCATCTTTCGAGAACTTATTATTAATGTCCTACTAGCGTAGTATAAGTGTTTATTTGCTTAAGTTCCAAAGCGCGTCAAAGTCACGCTCGTTTTATTAAAACCGTGCAAATACACACCAAATACAAAAATAGTGTACTTTTGACACCAAATAAGCATTTTATCATTTGAGAACTCATTATTAATGCCTTATTAGCGTATTATATGTGTTTATTTGCTTAAGTTCCAAAGCGCGTCAAAGTCACGCTCGTTTTATCCCACATGCATAAAACCATGCAAATACACTCCAAATACAAAAATAGTGTACTTTTGACCCCAAATAAGCATTTTATCGTTTGAGAACTTATTATTAATGCCTTTTTAGAGTACTATATGTGTTTATTTGCTTAAGTTCCAAAAGCGCGTCAAAGGCACACACGTTTTATCCATCGAATGCATAAAACAGTGCAAATACACACCAAATAAAAAAATAGTGTACTTTTGACACCAAATAAGCATTTTATCATTTGAGAACTCATTATGAATGCCTTATTAGCGTAATATTTGTGTTTATTTGCTTAAGTTCCAAAGCGCGTCAAAGGCACGATCGTTTTATCCCACATGCATAAAACCGTGCAAATACACACCAAATACAAAAATAGTGTACTTTGGACACCAAATAAGCTTTTCATCTTTCAAGAACTTATTATTAATGTCCTACTACCGTAGTATAAGTGTTTATTTGCTTAAGTTCCAAAGCGCGTCAAAGTCACGCTTGTTTTATCCCACATGCATAAAACCGTGCAAATACACTCCAAATACAAAACTAGTGTACTTTTGACCCCAAATAAGCATTTTATCGTTTGAGAACTTATTATTAATGCCTTATTAGAGCACTACATGTGTTTATTTGCTTAAGTTCCAAAGCACGTCAAAGGCACACACGTTTTATCCAACAAATGCTTAAAACAGTGCAAATACACACCAAATACAAAAATAGTGTACTTTTGACGCCAATTAAGTATTTTATCATTCGAGAACTCATTATTAATGCCCTACTAGCGTAGTATAAGTGTTTATTTGCTTAAGTTCCAAAGTGCGTCAAAGGCACACTCGTTTTATCCCACACGCATAAAACCATGCAAATACACTCCAAATACAAAAATAGTGTACTTTTGATCTTTCGAGAACTCATTATTAATGTTCTACTAGCGTAGTATAAGTGTTTATTTGCTTAAGTTCCAAAGCTCTTCAAAGGCATGCTCGTTTTATCCCACATGAATAAAACCGTGCAAATACACTCCAAATACAAAAATAGTGTACTTTTGACACCAAATAAGCATTTTATCGTCTGAAAACTCATTATTAATGACTTATTAGTGTATTATATTGTTTATTTGCTTAAGTTCCAAAAGCGTGTCAAAGGCACACACGTTTTATCCATCGAATGCTTAAACCAGTGCAAATACACACCAAATAAAAAAATAGTGTACTTTTGACACCAAATAAGCATTTTATCATTTGAGAACTCATTACGAATGCCTTATTAGCGTATTATATATGTTTATTTGCTTAAGTTCCAAAGCGCGCCAAAGGCACGCTCGTTTTATCCCACATGCATAAAACCGTGCAAATACACACCAAATACAAAAATAGTGTACTTTTGACACCAAATAAGCTTTTCATCTTTCAATAACTTATTATTAATGTCCTACTAGCGTAGTATAAGTGTTTATTTGCTTAAGTTCCAAAGCGCGTCAAAGTCACGCTCGTTTTATCCCACACGCATAAAACCATGCAAATACACTCCAAATACAAAAATAGTGTACTTTTGATCTTTCGAGAACTCATTATTAATGTTCTACTAGCGTAGTATAAGTGTTTATTTGCTTAAGTTCCAAAGCTCTTCAAAGGCATGCTCGTTTTATCCCACATGCATAAAACCGTGCAAATACACTCCAAATTCAAAAATACTGTACTTTTGACACCAAATAAGCATTTTATCGTCTGAAAACTCATTATTAATGCCTTATTAGCGTATTATATGTTTTTATTTGCTTAAGTTCCAAAAGCGTGTCAAAGGCACCCACGTTTTATCCATCGAATGTTTAAAACAGTGCAAATACACACCAAATACAAAAATAGTGTACTTTTGACACCAAATAAGCATTTTATCATTTGAGAACTCATTATTAATGCCTTATTGGAGTATTATATGTGTTTATTTGCTTAAGTTCCAAAGCGCGTCAAAGGCTCGCTCGTTTTATCCCACATGTACAAAACCGTGCAAATACACACCAAATACAAAAATAGTGTACTTTTGACATCAAATAAGCTTTTCATCTTTCGAGAACTTATTATTAATGTCCTACTAGCGTAGTATAAGTGTTTATTTGCTTAAGTTCCAAAGCGCGTCAAAGTCACGCTCGTTTTATTAAAACCGTGCAAATACACACCAAATACAAAAATAGTGTACTTTTGACACCAAATAAGCATTTTATCATTTGAGAACTCATTATTAATGCCTTATTAGCGTATTATATGTGTTTATTTGCTTAAGTTCCAAAGCGCGTCAAAGTCACGCTCGTTTTATCCCACATGCATAAAACCATGCAAATACACTCCAAATACAAAAATAGTGTACTTTTGACCCCAAATAAGCATTTTATCGTTTGAGAACTTATTATTAATGCCTTTTTAGAGTACTATATGTGTTTATTTGCTTAAGTTCCAAAAGCGCGTCAAAGGCACACACGTTTTATCCATCGAATGCATAAAACAGTGCAAATACACACCAAATAAAAAAATAGTGTACTTTTGACACCAAATAAGCATTTTATCATTTGGGAACTCATTATGAATGCCTTATTAGCGTAATATTTGTGTTTATTTGCTTAAGTTCCAAAGCGCGTCAAAGGCACGATCGTTTTATCCCACATGCATAAAACCGTGCAAATACACACCAAATACAAAAATAGTGTACTTTGGACACCAAATAAGCTTTTCATCTTTCAAGAACTTATTATTAATGTCCTACTACCGTAGTATAAGTGTTTATTTGCTTAAGTTCCAAAGCGCGTCAAAGTCACGCTCGTTTTATCCCACATGCATAAAACCGTGCAAATACACACCAAATACAAAAATAGTGTACTTTTGACACCAAATAAGCTTTTCATCTTTCAAGAACTTATTATTAATGTCCTACTACCGTAGTATAAGTGTTTATTTGCTTAAGTTCCAACGCGCGTCAAAGTCACGCTCGTTTTATCCCACATGCATAAAACCTTGCAAATACACTCCAAATACAAAAATAGTGTACTTTTGACCCCAAATAAGCAGTTTCTCGTTTGAGAACTTATTATTAATGCCTTATTAGAGTACTATATGTGTTTATTTGCTAAAGTTCCACAACACGTCAAAGGCACACACGTTTTATCCAACAAATGCTTAAAACAGTGCAAATACACACCAAATACAAAAATAGTGTACTTTTGACACCAAATAAGCATTTTATCATTTGAGAACTCATTATTAATGCCTTATTAGAGTATGATATGTGTTTATTTGCTTAAGTTCCAAAGCGCGTCAAAGGCTCGCTCGTTTTATCCAACAAATGCTTAAAACAGTGCAAATACACACCAAATAGAAAAATAGTGTACTTTTGGCACCACTTAAGCATTTTTTCATTCGAGAACTCATTATTAATGCCCTACTAGCGTAGTATAAGTGTTTATTTGCTTAAGTTCCAAAGCTCTTCAAAGGCATGCTCGTTTTATCCCACATGCATAAAACCGTGCAAATACACTCCAAATACAAAAATAGTGTACTTTTGACACCAAATAAGCATTTTATCGTCTGAAAACTCATTATTAATGTCTTATTAGCGTATTATATGTTTTTATTTGCTTAAGTTCCAAAAGCGCGTCAAAGGCATACACGTTTTATCCATCGAATGTTTAAAACAGCGCAAATACACACCAAATACAAAAATAGTGTACTTTTGACACCAAATAAGCATTTTATCATTTGAGAACTCATTATTAATGCCTTAGTGGAGTATTATATGTGTTTATTTGCTTAAGTTCCAAAGCGCGTCAAAAGCTCGCTCGTTTTATCCCACATGTACAAAACCGTGCAAATACACACCAAATACAAAAATAGTGTACTTTTGAAATCAAATAAGCTTTTCATCTTTCGAGAACTTATTATTAATGTCCTACTAGCGTAGTATAAGTGTTTATTTGCTTAAGTTCCAAAGCGCGTCAAAGTCACGCTCGTTTTATTAAAACTGTGCAAATACACACCAAATACAAAAATAGTGTACTTTTGACACCAAATAAGCATTTTATCATTTGAGAACTCATTATTAATGCCTTATTAGCGTATTATATGTGTTTATTTGCTTAAGTTCCAAAGCGCGTCAAAGTCACGCTCGTTTTATCCCACATGCATAAAACCATGCAAATGCACTCCAAATACAAAAATAGTGTACTTTTGACCCCAAATAAGCAGTTTATCGTTTGAGAACTTATTATTAATGCCTTATTAGAGTACTATATGTGTTTATTTGCTAAAGTTCCACAACACGTCAAAGGCACACACGTTTTATCCAACAAATGCTTAAAACAGTGCAAATACACACCAAATACAAAAATAGTGTACTTTTGACACCAAATAAGCATTTTATCATTTGAGAACTCATTATTAATGCCTTATTAGAGTATGATATGTGTTTATTTGCTTAAGTTCCAAAGCGCGTGAAAGGCTCGCTCGTTTTATCCAACAAATGCTTAAAACAGTGCAAATACACACCAAATAGAAAAATAGTGTACTTTTGACACCACTTAAGCATTTTGTCATTCGAAAACTCATTATTAATGCCCTACTAGCGTAGTATAAGTGTTTATTTGCTTTAAGTTCCAAAGCTCTTCAAAGGCATGCTCGTTTTATCCCACATGCATAAAACCGTGCAAATACACTCCAAATACAAAAATAGTGTACTTTTGACCCCAAATAAGCATTTTATCGTCTGAAAACTCATTATTAATGTCTTATTAGCTTAAGTTCCATCGAATAGTATACTTTTGACACCAAATAGAGTATGATATGTTTTTATTTGCTTAAGTTCCAAAAGCGCGTCAAAGGCACACACGTTTTATCCATCGAATGTTTAAAACAGTGCAAATACACACCAAATACAAAAATAGTGTACTTTTGACACCAAATAAGCATTTTATCATTTGAGAACTCATTATTAATGCCTTAGTGGAGTATTATATGTGTTTATTTGCTTAAGTTCCAAAGCGCGTCAAAGGCTCGCTCGTTTTATCCCACATGTACAAAACCGTGCAAATACACACCAAATACAAAAATAGTGTACTTTTGAAATCAAATAAGCTTTTCATCTTTCGAGAACTTATTATTAATGTCCTACTAGCGTAGTATAAGTGTTTATTTGCTTAAGTTCCAAAGCGCGTCAAAGTCACGCTCGTTTTATTAAAACCGTGCAAATACACACCAAATACAAAAATAGTGTACTTTTGACACCAAATAAGCATTTTATCATTTGAGAACTCATTACGAATGCCTTATTAGCGTATTATATGTGTTTATTTGCTTAAGTTCCAAAGCGCGCCAAAGGCACGCTCGTTTTATCCCACATGCATAAAACCGTGCAAATACACTCCAAATACAAAAATAGTGTACTTTTGACACCAAATAAGCTTTTCATCTTTCAATAACTTATTATTAATGTCCTACTAGCGTAGTATAAGTGTTTATTTGCTTAAGTTCCAAAGCGCGTCAAAGTCACGCTCGTTTTATCCCACATGCATAAAACCGTGCAAATACACACCAAATACAAAAATAGTGTACTTTTGACACCAAATAAGCATTTTATCACTTGAGAACTCATTATTAATGCCTTATTAGCGTATTATATGTGTTTATTTGCTTAAGTTCCAAAGCACGTCAAAGGCACACACGTTTTATCCAACAAATGCTTAAAACAGTGCAAATACACACCAAATACAAAAATAGTGTACTTTTGACACCACTTAAGCATTTTGTCATTCGAGAACTCATTATTAATGCCCTACTAGCGTAGTATAAGTGTTTATTTGCTTAAGTTCCAAAGATCTTCAAAGGCATGCTCGTTTTATCCCACATGCATAAAACCGTGCAAATACACTCCAAATTCAAAAATACTGTACTTTTGACACCAAATAAGCATTTTATCGTCTGAAAACTCATTCTTAATGCCTTATTAGCGTATTATATGTTTTTATTTGCTTAAGTTCCAAAAGCGTGTCAAAGGCACACACGTTTTATCCATCGAATGTTTAAAACAGTGCAAATACACACCAAATACAAAAATAGTGTACTTTTGACACCAAATAAGCATTTTATCATTTGAGAACTTATTATTAATGCCTTATTGGCGTATTATATGTGTTTATTTGCTTAAGTTCCAAAGCTCGTCAAAGGTACGCTCGTTTTATCGCACATGCATAAAACCGTGCAAATACACACCAAATACAAAAATAGTGTACTTTTGACACCAAATAAGCTTTTCATCTTTCGAGAACTTATTATTAATGTCCTACTAGCGTAGTATAAGTGTTTATTTGCTTAAGTTCCAAAGCGCGTCAAAGTCACGCTCGTTTTATTAAAACCGTGCAAATACACACCAAATAAGCATTTTAACATTTGAGAACTCATTATTAACTCCTTATTAGCGTATTATATGTGTTTTTTTGCTTAAGTTCCAAAGCTCGTCAAAGTCACGCTCGTTTTATCCCACATGCATAAAACCGTGCAAATACATACCAAATACAAAAATAGTGTACTTTTGACACCAAATAAGCTTTTCATCTTTCGAGAACTTATTATTAATGTCCTACTAGCGTAGTATAAGTGTTTATTTGGTTAAGTTCCAAAGCGCGTCAAAGTCACGCTCGTTTTATGCCACATGCATAAAACCAAGCAAATACACTCCAAATACAAAAATAGTGTACTTTTGACCCCAAATAAGCATTTTATCGTTTGAGAACTTATTATTAATGCCTTATTAGAGTACTAGATGTGTTTATTTGCTTAAGTTCCAAAAGCGCGTCAAAGGCACACACGTTTTATCCATCGAATGCTTAAAACAGTGCAAATACACACCAAATAAAAAAATAGTGTACTTTTGACACCAAATAAGCATTTTATCATTTGAGAACTCATTATGAATACCTTATTAGCGTAATATTTGTGTTTATTTGCTTAAGTTCGAAAGCGCGTCAAAGTCACGCTCGTTTTATCCCACATGCATAAAACCGTGCAAATACACTCCAAATACAAAAATAGTGTACTTTTGACACCAAATAAGCTTTTCACCGTTCGAGAACTTATTATTAATGTCCTACTAGCGTAGTATAAGTGTTTATTTGCTTAAGTTCCAAAGCGCGTCAAAGTCACGCTCGTTTTATTAAAACCGTACAAATAGACACCAAATACAAAAATAGTGTACTTTTGACACCAAATAAGCATTTTAACATTTGAGAACCCATTATTAATGCCTTATTAGCGTATTATATGTGTTTATTTGCTTAAGTTCGAAAGCGCGTCAAAGTCACGCTCGTTTTATCGCACATGCATAAAACCGTGCAAATACACACCAAATACAAAAATAGTGTACTTTTGACACCAAATAAGCTTTTCATCGTTCGAGAACTTATTATTAATGTCCTACTAGCGTGGTATAAGTGTTTATTTGCTTAAGTTCCAAAGCGCGTCAAAGTCACGCTCGTTTTATTAAAACCGTGCAAATACACACCAAATACAAAAATAGTGTACTTTTGACACCAAATAAGCATTTTAACATTTGAGAACTCATTATTAATGCGTTATTAGCGTATTATATGTGTTTTTTTGCTTAAGTTCCAAAGCTCGTCAAAGGCACGCTCGTTTTATCCCACATGCATAAAACCGTGCAAATACATACCAAATACAAAAATAGTATACTTTTGACACCAAATAAGCTTTTCATCTTTCGAGAACTTATTATTAATGTCCTACTAGCGTAGTATAAGTGTTTATTTGCTTCAATTCCAAAGCGCGTCAAAGTCACGCTCGTTTTATGCCACATGCATAAAACCAAGCAAATACACTCCAAATTCAAAAATAGTGTACTTTTGACCCCAAATAAGCTTTTCATCTTTCGAGAACTTATTATTAATGTCCTACTAGCGTAGTATAAGTGTTTATTTGCTTAAGTTCCAAAGCGCGTCAAAGTCACGCTCGTTTTATGCCACATGCATAAAACCAAGCAAATACACTCCAAATACAAAAATAGTGTACTTTTGACCCCAAATAAGCTTTTCATCTTTCGAGAACTTATTATTAATGTCCTACTAGCGTAGTATAAGTGTTTATTTGCTTAAGTTCCAAAGCGCGTCAAAGTCACGCTCGTTTTATGCCACATGCATAAAACCAAGCAAATACACTCCAAATACAAAAATAGTGTACTTTTGACCCCAAATAAGCATTTTATCGTTTGAGAACTTATTATTAATGCCTTATTAGAGTACTAGATGTGTTTATTTGCTTAAGTTCCAAAAGCGCGTCAAAGGCACACACGTTTTATCCATCGAATGCTTAAAACAGTGCAAATACACACCAAATAAAAAAATAGTGTACTTTTGACACCAAATAAGCATTTTATCATTTGAGAACTCATTATGAATGCCTTATTAGCGTAATATTTGTGTTTATTTGCTTAAGTTCGAAAGCGCGTCAAAGTCATGCTCGTTTTATCGCACATGCATAAAACCGTGCAAATACACACCAAATACAAAAATAGTGTACTTTTGACACCAAATAAGCTTTTCATCGTTCGAGAACTTATTATTAATGTCCTACTAGCGTAGTATAAATGTTTATTTGCTTAAGTTCCAAAGCGCGTCAAAATGACGCTCGTTTTATTAAAACCGTGCAAATACACACAAAATACAAAAATAGTGTACTTTTGACACCAAATAAGCATTTTAACATTTGAGAACTCATTATTAATGCCTTATTAGCGTATTATATGTGTTTTTTTGCTTAAGTTCCAAAGCTCGTCAAAGTCACGCTCATTTTATCCCACATGCATAAAACCGTGCAAATACATACCAAATACAAAAATAGTGTACTTTTGACACCAAATAAGCTTTTCATCTTTCGAGAACTTATTATTAATGTCCTACTAGCGTGGTATAAGTGTTTATTTGCTTAAGTTCCAAAGCGCGTCAAAGTCACGCTCGTTTTATTAAAACCGTGCAAATACACACCAAATAAGCATTTTAACATTTGAGAACTCATTATTAACTCCTTATTAGCGTATTATATGTGTTTATTTGCTTAAGTTCCAAAGCGCGTCAAAGTCACGCTCGTTTTATTAAAACCGTGCAAATACACACCAAATAAGCATTTTAACATTTGAGAACTCATTATTAACTCCTTATTAGCGTATTATATGTGTTTTTTTGCTTAAGTTCCAAAGCTCGTCAAAGTCACGCTCGTTTTATCCCACATGCATAAAACCGTGCAAATACATACCAAATACAAAAATAGTGTACTTTTGACACCAAATAAGCTTTTCATCTTTCGAGAACTTATTATTAATGTCCTACTAGCGTAGTATAAGTGTTTATTTGGTTAAGTTCCAAAGCGCGTCAAAGTCACGCTCGTTTTATGCCACATGCATAAAACCAAGCAAATACACTCCAAATACAAAAATAGTGTACTTTTGACCCCAAATAAGCATTTTATCGTTTGAGAACTTATTATTAATGCCTTATTAGAGTACTAGATGTGTTTATTTGCTTAAGTTCCAAAAGCGCGTCAAAGGCACACACGTTTTATCCATCGAATGCTTAAAACAGTGCAAATACACACCAAATAAAAAAATAGTGTACTTTTGACACCAAATAAGCATTTTATCATTTGAGAACTCATTATGAATACCTTATTAGCGTAATATTTGTGTTTATTTGCTTAAGTTCGAAAGCGCGTCAAAGTCACGCTCGTTTTATCCCACATGCATAAAACCGTGCAAATACACTCCAAATACAAAAATAGTGTACTTTTGACACCAAATAAGCTTTTCACCGTTCGAGAACTTATTATTAATGTCCTACTAGCGTAGTATAAGTGTTTATTTGCTTAAGTTCCAAAGCGCGTCAAAGTCACGCTCGTTTTATTAAAACCGTACAAATAGACACCAAATACAAAAATAGTGTACTTTTGACACCAAATAAGCATTTTAACATTTGAGAACCCATTATTAATGCCTTATTAGCGTATTATATGTGTTTATTTGCTTAAGTTCGAAAGCGCGTCAAAGTCACGCTCGTTTTATCGCACATGCATAAAACCGTGCAAATACACACCAAATACAAAAATAGTGTACTTTTGACACCAAATAAGCTTTTCATCGTTCGAGAACTTATTATTAATGTCCTACTAGCGTGGTATAAGTGTTTATTTGCTTAAGTTCCAAAGCGCGTCAAAGTCACGCTCGTTTTATTAAAACCGTGCAAATACACACCAAATACAAAAATAGTGTACTTTTGACACCAAATAAGCATTTTAACATTTGAGAACTCATTATTAATGCGTTATTAGCGTATTATATGTGTTTTTTTGCTTAAGTTCCAAAGCTCGTCAAAGGCACGCTCGTTTTATCCCACATGCATAAAACCGTGCAAATACATACCAAATACAAAAATAGTATACTTTTGACACCAAATAAGCTTTTCATCTTTCGAGAACTTATTATTAATGTCCTACTAGCGTAGTATAAGTGTTTATTTGCTTCAATTCCAAAGCGCGTCAAAGTCACGCTCGTTTTATGCCACATGCATAAAACCAAGCAAATACACTCCAAATTCAAAAATAGTGTACTTTTGACCCCAAATAAGCTTTTCATCTTTCGAGAACTTATTATTAATGTCCTACTAGCGTAGTATAAGTGTTTATTTGCTTAAGTTCCAAAGCGCGTCAAAGTCACGCTCGTTTTATGCCACATGCATAAAACCAAGCAAATACACTCCAAATACAAAAATAGTGTACTTTTGACCCCAAATAAGCTTTTCATCTTTCGAGAACTTATTATTAATGTCCTACTAGCGTAGTATAAGTGTTTATTTGCTTAAGTTCCAAAGCGCGTCAAAGTCACGCTCGTTTTATGCCACATGCATAAAACCAAGCAAATACACTCCAAATACAAAAATAGTGTACTTTTGACCCCAAATAAGCATTTTATCGTTTGAGAACTTATTATTAATGCCTTATTAGAGTACTAGATGTGTTTATTTGCTTAAGTTCCAAAAGCGCGTCAAAGGCACACACGTTTTATCCATCGAATGCTTAAAACAGTGCAAATACACACCAAATAAAAAAATAGTGTACTTTTGACACCAAATAAGCATTTTATCATTTGAGAACTCATTATGAATGCCTTATTAGCGTAATATTTGTGTTTATTTGCTTAAGTTCGAAAGCGCGTCAAAGTCATGCTCGTTTTATCGCACATGCATAAAACCGTGCAAATACACACCAAATACAAAAATAGTGTACTTTTGACACCAAATAAGCTTTTCATCGTTCGAGAACTTATTATTAATGTCCTACTAGCGTAGTATAAATGTTTATTTGCTTAAGTTCCAAAGCGCGTCAAAATGACGCTCGTTTTATTAAAACCGTGCAAATACACACAAAATACAAAAATAGTGTACTTTTGACACCAAATAAGCATTTTAACATTTGAGAACTCATTATTAATGCCTTATTAGCGTATTATATGTGTTTTTTTGCTTAAGTTCCAAAGCTCGTCAAAGTCACGCTCATTTTATCCCACATGCATAAAACCGTGCAAATACATACCAAATACAAAAATAGTGTACTTTTGACACCAAATAAGCTTTTCATCTTTCGAGAACTTATTATTAATGTCCTACTAGCGTAGTATAAGTGTTTATTTGCTTAAGTTCCAAAGCGCGTCAAAGTCACGCTCGTTTTATGCCACATGCATAAAACCAAGCAAATACACTCCAAATACAAAAATAGTGTACTTTTGACCCCAAATAAGCATTTTATCGTTTGAGAACTTATTATTAATGCCTTATTAGAGTACTAGATGTGTTTATTTGCTTAAGTTCCAAAAGCGCGTCAAAGGCACACACGTTTTATCCATCGAATGCTTAAAACAGTGCAAATACACACCAAATAAAAAAATAGTGTACTTTTGACACCAAATAAGCATTTTATCATTTGAGAACTCATTATGAATACCTTATTAGCGTAATATTTGTGTTTATTTGCTTAAGTTCGAAAGCGCGTCAAAGTCACGCTCGTTTTATCCCACATGCATAAAACCGTGCAAATACACTCCAAATACAAAAATAGTGTACTTTTGACACCAAATAAGCTTTTCACCGTTCGAGAACTTATTATTAATGTCCTACTGGCGTAGTATAAGTGTTTATTTGCTTAAGTTCCAAAGCGCGTCAAAGTCACGCTCGTTTTATTAAAACCGTACAAATAGACACCAAATACAAATATAGTGTACTTTTGACACCAAATAAGCATTTTAACATTTGAGAACTCATTATTAATGCCTTATTAGCGTAATATTTGTGTTTATTTGCTTAAGTTCGAAAGCGCGTCAAAGTCACGCTCGTTTTATCCCACATGCATAAAACCGTGCAAATACACTCCAAATACAAAAATAGTGTACTTTTGACACCAAATAAGCATTTTATCATTTGAGAACTCATTATGAATGCCTTATTAGCGTAATATTTGTGTTTATTTGCTTAAGTTCGAAAGCGCGTCAAAGTCACGCTCGTTTTATCCCACATGCATAAAACCGTGCAAATACACTCCAAATACAAAAATAGTGTACTTTTGACACCAAATAAGCTTTTCATCGTTCGAGAACTTATTATTAATGTCCTACTAGCGTAGTATAAGTGTTTATTTGCTTAAGTTCCAAAGCGCGTCAAAGTCACGCTCGTTTTATGCCACATGCATAAAACCAAGCAAATACACTCCAAATACAAAAATAGTGTACTTTTGACCCCAAATAAGCATTTTATCGTTTGAGAACTTATTATTAATGCCTTATTAGAGTACTAGATGTGTTTATTTGCTTAAGTTCCAAAAGCGCGTCAAAGGCACACACGTTTTATCCATCGAATGCTTAAAACAGTGCAAATACACACCAAATAAAAAAATAGTGTACTTTTGACACCAAATAAGCATTTTATCATTTGAGAACTCATTATGAATGCCTTATTAGCGTAATATTTGTGTTTATTTGCTTAAGTTCGAAAGCGCGTCAAAGTCATGCTCGTTTTATCGCACATGCATAAAACCGTGCAAATACACACCAAATACAAAAATAGTGTACTTTTGACACCAAATAAGCTTTTCATCGTTCGAGAACTTATTATTAATGTCCTACTAGCGTAGTATAAATGTTTATTTGCTTAAGTTCCAAAGCGCGTCAAAGTGACGCTCGTTTTATTAAAACCGTGCAAATACACACAAAATACAAAAATAGTGTACTTTTGACACCAAATAAGCATTTTAACATTTGAGAACTCATTATTAATGCCTTATTAGCGTATTATATGTGTTTTTTTGCTTAAGTTCCAAAGCTCGTCAAAGTCACGCTCATTTTATCCCACATGCATAAAACCGTGCAAATACATACCAAATACAAAAATAGTGTACTTTTGACACCAAATAAGCTTTTCATCTTTCGAGAACTTATTATTAATGTCCTACTAGCGTAGTATAAGTGTTTATTTGCTTAAGTTCCAAAGCGCGTCAAAGTCATGCTCGTTTTATGCCACATGCATAAAACCAAGCAAATACACTCCAAATACAAAAATAGTGTACTTTTGACCCCAAATAAGCATTTTATCGTTTGAGAACTTATTATTAATGCCTTATTAGAGTACTAGATGTGTTTATTTGCTTAAGTTCCAAAAGCGCGTCAAAGGCACACACGTTTTATCCATCGAATGCTTAAAACAGTGCAAATACACACCAAATAAAAAAATAGTGTACTTTTGACACCAAATAAGCATTTTATCATTTGAGAACTCATTATGAATGCCTTATTAGCGTAATATTTGTGTTTATTTGCTTAAGTTCGAAAGCGCGTCAAAGTCACGCTCGTTTTATCCCACATGCATAAAACCGTGCAAATACACTCCAAATACAAAAATAGTGTACTTTTGACACCAAATAAGCTTTTCATCGTTCGAGAACTTATTATTAATGTCCTACTAGCGTAGTATAAGTGTTTATTTGCTTAAGTTCCAAAGCGCGTCAAAGTCACGCTCGTTTTATTAAAACCGTGCAAATACACACCAAATACAAAAATAGTGTACTTTTGACACCAAATAAGCATTTTAACATTTGAGAACTCATTATTAATGCCTTATTAGTGTATTATATGTGTTTATTTGCTTAAGTTCGAAAGCGCGTCAAAGTCACGCTCGTTTTATCGCACATGCATAAAACCGTGCAAATACACACCAAATACAAAAATAGTGTACTTTTGACACCAAATAAGCTTTTCATCGTTCGAGAACTTATTATTAATGTCCTACTAGCGTAGTATAAGTGTTTATTTGCTTAAGTTCCAAAGCGCGTCAAAGTCACGCTCGTTTTATTAAAACCATGCAAATCCACACCAAATACAAAAATAGTGTACTTTTGACCCCAAATAAGCATTTTAACATTTGAGAACTCATTATTAATGCCTTATTAGCGTATTATATGTGTTTTTTTGCTTAAGTTCCAAAGCTCGTCAAAGGCACGCTGGTTTTATCCCACATGCATAAAACCGTGCAAATACATACCAAATACAAAAATAGTGTACTTTTGACACCAAATAAGCTTTTCATCTTTCGAGAACTTATTATTAAAATCCTACTAGCGTAGTATAAGTGTTTATTTGCTTAAGTTCCAAAGCGCGTCAAAGTCACGCTCGTTTTATGCCACATGCATAAAACCAAGCAAATACACTCCAAATACAAAAATAGTGTACTTTTGACCCCAAATAAGCTTTTCATCTTTCGAGAACTTATTATTAATGTCCTACTAGCGTAGTATAAGTGTTTATTTGCTTAAGTTCCAAAGCGCGTCAAAGTCACGCTCGTTTTATGCCACATGCATAAAACCAAGCAAATACACTCCAAATACAAAAATAGTGTACTTTTGACCCCAAATAAGCATTTTATCATTTGAGAACTTATTATTAATGCCTTATTAGAGTACTAGATGTGTTTATTTGCTTAAGTTCCAAAAGCGCGTCAAAGGCACACACGTTTTATCCATCGAATGCTTAAAACCGTGCAAATACACACCAAATAAAAAAATAGTGTACTTTTGACACCAAATAAGCATTTTATCATTTGAGAACTCATTATGAATGCCTTATTAGCGTAATATTTGTGTTTATTTGCTTAAGTTCGAAAGCGCGTCAAAGTCATGCTCGTTTTATCGCACATGCATAAAACCGTGCAAATACACACCAAATACAAAAATAGTGTACTTTTGATACCAAATAAGCTTTTCATCTTCCGAGAACTTATTATTAATGTCCTACTAGCGTAGTATAAGTGTTTATTTGCTTAAGTTCCAAAGCGCGTCAAAGTCACGCTCGTTTTATTAAAACCGTGCAAATACACACCAAATAAGCATTTTAACATTTGAGAACTCATTATTAACTCCTTATTAGCGTATTATATGTGTTTTTTTGCTTAAGTTCCAAAGCTCGTCAAAGTCACGCTCGTTTTATCCCACATGCATAAAACCGTGCAAATACATACCAAATACAAAAATAGTGTACTTTTGACACCAAATAAGCTTTTCATCTTTCGAGAACTTATTATTAATGTCCTACTAGCGTAGTATAAGTGTTTATTTGCTTAAGTTCCAAAGCGCGTCAAAGTCACGCTCGTTTTATGCCACATGCATAAAACCAAGCAAATACACTCCAAATACAAAAATAGTGTACTTTTGACCCCAAATAAGCATTTTATCGTTTGAGAACTTATTATTAATGCCTTATTAGAGTACTAGATGTGTTTATTTGCTTAAGTTCCAAAAGCGCGTCAAAGGCACACACGTTTTATCCATCGAATGCTTAAAACAGTGCAAATACACACCAAATAAAAAAATAGTGTACTTTTGACACCAAATAAGCATTTTATCATTTGAGAACTCATTATGAATACCTTATTAGCGTAATATTTGTGTTTATTTGCTTAAGTTCGAAAGCGCGTCAAAGTCACGCTCGTTTTATCCCACATGCATAAAACCGTGCAAATACACTCCAAATACAAAAATAGTGTACTTTTGACACCAAATAAGCTTTTCACCGTTCGAGAACTTATTATTAATGTCCTACTAGCGTAGTATAAGTGTTTATTTGCTTAAGTTCCAAAGCGCGTCAAAGTCACGCTCGTTTTATTAAAACCGTACAAATAGACACCAAATACAAAAATAGTGTACTTTTGACACCAAATAAGCATTTTAACATTTGAGAACCCATTATTAATGCCTTATTAGCGTATTATATGTGTTTATTTGCTTAAGTTCGAAAGCGCGTCAAAGTCACGCTCGTTTTATCGCACATGCATAAAACCGTGCAAATACACACCAAATACAAAAATAGTGTACTTTTGACACCAAATAAGCTTTTCATCGTTCGAGAACTTATTATTAATGTCCTACTAGCGTGGTATAAGTGTTTATTTGCTTAAGTTCCAAAGCGCGTCAAAGTCACGCTCGTTTTATTAAAACCGTGCAAATACACACCAAATACAAAAATAGTGTACTTTTGACACCAAATAAGCATTTTAACATTTGAGAACTCATTATTAATGCGTTATTAGCGTATTATATGTGTTTTTTTGCTTAAGTTCCAAAGCTCGTCAAAGGCACGCTCGTTTTATCCCACATGCATAAAACCGTGCAAATACATACCAAATACAAAAATAGTATACTTTTGACACCAAATAAGCTTTTCATCTTTCGAGAACTTATTATTAATGTCCTACTAGCGTAGTATAAGTGTTTATTTGCTTCAGTTCCAAAGCGCGTCAAAGTCACGCTCGTTTTATGCCACATGCATAAAACCAAGCAAATACACTCCAAATTCAAAAATAGTGTACTTTTGAACCCAAATAAGCTTTTCATCTTTCGAGAACTTATTATTAATGTCCTACTAGCGTAGTATAAGTGTTTATTTGCTTAAGTTCCAAAGCGCGTCAAAGTCACGCTCGTTTTATGCCACATGCATAAAACCAAGCAAATACACTCCAAATACAAAAATAGTGTACCTTTGACCCCAAATAAGCTTTTCATCTTTCGAGAACTTATTATTAATGTCCTACTAGCGTAGTATAAGTGTTTATTTGCTTAAGTTCCAAAGCGCGTCAAAGTCACGCTCGTTTTATGCCACATGCATAAAACCAAGCAAATACACTCCAAATACAAAAATAGTGTACTTTTGACCCCAAATAAGCATTTTATCGTTTGAGAACTTATTATTAATGCCTTATTAGAGTACTAGATGTGTTTATTTGCTTAAGTTCCAAAAGCGCGTCAAAGGCACACACGTTTTATACATCGAATGCTTAAAACAGTGCAAATACACACCAAATAAAAAAATAGTGTACTTTTGACACCAAATAAGCATTTTATCATTTGAGAACTCATTATGAATGCCTTATTAGCGTAATATTTGTGTTTATTTGCTTAAGTTCGAAAGCGCGTCAAAGTCATGCTCGTTTTATCGCACATGCATAAAACCGTGCAAATACACACCAAATACAAAAATAGTGTACTTTTGACACCAAATAAGCTTTTCATCGTTCGAGAACTTATTATTAATGTCCTACTAGCGTAGTATAAATGTTTATTTGCTTAAGTTCCAAAGCGCGTCAAAGTGACGCTCGTTTTATTAAAACCGTGCAAATACACACAAAATACAAAAATAGTGTACTTTTGACACCAAATAAGCATTTTAACATTTGAGAACTCATTATTAATGCCTTATTAGCGTATTATATGTGTTTTTTTGCTTAAGTTCCAAAGCTCGTCAAAGTCACGCTCATTTTATCCCACATGCATAAAACCATGCAAATACATACCAAATACAAAAATAGTGTACTTTTGACACCAAATAAGCTTTTCATCTTCCGAGAACTTATTATTAATGTCCTACTAGCGTAGTATAAGTGTTTATTTGCTTAAGTTCCAAAGCGCGTCAAAGTCACGCTCGTTTTATGCCACATGCATAAAACCAAGCAAATACACTCCAAATACAAAAATAGTGTACTTTTGACCCCAAATAAGCATTTTATCGTTTGAGAACTTATTATTAATGCCTTATTAGAGTACTAGATGTGTTTATTTGCTTAAGTTCCAAAAGCGCGTCAAAGGCACACACGTTTTATCCATCGAATGCTTAAAACAGTGCAAATACACACCAAATAAAAAAATAGTGTACTTTTGACACCAAATAAGCATTTTATCATTTGAGAACTCATTATGAATACCTTATTAGCGTAATATTTGTGTTTATTTGCTTAAGTTCGAAAGCGCGTCAAAGTCACGCTCGTTTTATCCCACATGCATAAAACCGTGCAAATACACTCCAAATACAAAAATAGTGTACTTTTGACACCAAATAAGCTTTTCACCGTTCGAGAACTTATTATTAATGTCCTACTGGCGTAGTATAAGTGTTTATTTGCTTAAGTTCCAAAGCGCGTCAAAGTCACGCTCGTTTTATTAAAACCGTACAAATAGACACCAAATACAAAAATAGTGTACTTTTGACACCAAATAAGCATTTTAACATTTGAGAACTCATTATTAATGCCTTATTAGCGTATTATATGTGTTTATTTGCTTAAGTTCGAAAGCGCGTCAAAGTCACGCTCGTTTTATCGCACATGCATAAAACCGTGCAAATACACACCAAATACAAAAATAGTGTACTTTTGACACCAAATAAGCTTTTCATCGTTCGAGAACTTATTATTAATGTCCTACTAGCGTGGTATAAGTGTTTATTTGCTTAAGTTCCAAAGCGCGTCAAAGTCACGCTCGTTTTATTAAAACCGTGCAAATACACACCAAATACAAAAATAGTGTACTTTTGACACCAAATAAGCATTTTAACATTTGAGAACTCATTATTAATGCCTTATTAGCGTATTATATGTGTTTTTTTGCTTAAGTTCCAAAGCTCGTCAAAGGCACGCTCGTTTTATCCCACATGCATAAAACCGTGCAAATACATACCAAATACAAAAATAGTATACTTTTGACACCAAATAAGCTTTTCATCTTTCGAGAAGTTATTATTAATGTCCTACTAGCGTAGTATAAGTGTTTATTTGCTTCAGTTCCAAAGCGCGTCAAAGTCACGCTCGTTTTATGCCACATGCATAAAACCAAGCAAATACACTCCAAATTCAAAAATAGTGTACTTTTGACCCCAAATAAGCTTTTCATCTTTCGAGAACTTATTATTAATGTCCTACTAGCGTAGTATAAGTGTTTATTTGCTTAAGTTCCAAAGCGCGTCAAAGTCACGCTCGTTTTATGCCACATGCATAAAACCAAGCAAATACACTCCAAATACAAAAATAGTGTACTTTTGACCCCAAATAAGCTTTTCATCTTTCGAGAACTTATTATTAATGTCCTACTAGCGTAGTATAAGTGTTTATTTGCTTAAGTTCCAAAGCGCGTCAAAGTCACGCTCGTTTTATGCCACATGCATAAAACCAAGCAAATACACTCCAAATACAAAAATAGTGTACTTTTGACCCCAAATAAGCATTTTATCGTTTGAGAACTTATTATTAATGCCTTATTAGAGTACTAGATGTGTTTATTTGCTTAAGTTCCAAAAGCGCGTCAAAGGCACACACGTTTTATCCATCGAATGCTTAAAACAGTGCAAATACACACCAAATAAAAAAATAGTGTACTTTTGACACCAAATAAGCATTTTATCATTTGAGAACTCATTATGAATGCCTTATTAGCGTAATATTTGTGTTTATTTGCTTAAGTTCGAAAGCGCGTCAAAGTCACGCTCGTTTTATCCCACATGCATAAAACCGTGCAAATACACTCCAAATACAAAAATAGTGTACTTTTGACACCAAATAAGCTTTTCATCGTTCGAGAACTTATTATTAATGTCCTACTAGCGTAGTATAAGTGTTTATTTGCTTAAGTTCCAAAGCGCGTCAAAGTCACGCTCGTTTTATTAAAACCGTGCAAATACACACCAAATACAAAAATAGTGTACTTTTGACACCAAATAAGCATTTTAACATTTGAGAACTCATTATTAATGCCTTATTAGCGTATTATATGTGTTTTTTTGCTTAAGTTCCAAAGCTCGTCAAAGGCACGCTCGTTTTATCCCACATGCATAAAACCGTGCAAATACATACCAAATACAAAAATAGTGTACTTTTGACACCAAATAAGCTTTTCATCTTTCGAGAACTTATTATTAAAATCCTACTAGCGTAGTATAAGTGTTTATTTGCTTAAGTTCCAAAGCGCGTCAAAGTCACGCTCGTTTTATGCCACATGCATAAAACCAAGCAAATACACTCCAAATACAAAAATAGTGTACTTTTGATCCCAAATAAGCTTTTCATCTTTCGAGAACTTACTATTAATGTCCTACTAGCGTAGTATAAGTGTTTATTTGCTTAAGTTCCAAAGCGCGTCAAAGTCACGCTCGTTTTATGCCACATGCATAAAACCAAGCAAATACACTCCAAATACAAAAATAGTGTACTTTTGACCCCAAATAAGCATTTTATCGTTTGAGAACTTATTATTAATGCCTTATTAGAGTACTAGATGTGTTTATTTGCTTAAGTTCCAAAAGCGCGTCAAAGGCACACACGTTTTATCCATCGAATGCTTAAAACAGTGCAAATACACACCAAATAAAAAAATAGTGTACTTTTGACACCAAATAAGCATTTTATCATTTGAGAACTCATTATGAATGCCTTATTAGCGTAATATTTGTGTTTATTTGCTTAAGTTCGAAAGCGCGTCAAAGTCACGCTCGTTTTATCCCACATGCATAAAACCGTGCAAATACACTCCAAATACAAAAATAGTGTACTTTTGACACCAAATAAGCTTTTCATCGTTCGAGAACTTATTATTAATGTCCTACTAGCGTAGTATAAGTGTTTATTTGCTTAAGTTCCAAAGCGCGTCAAAGTCACGCTCGTTTTATTAAAACCGTGCAAATACACACCAAATACAAAAATAGTGTACTTTTGACACCAAATAAGCATTTTAACATTTGAGAACTCATTATTAATGCCTTATTAGTGTATTATATGTGTTTATTTGCTTAAGTTCGAAAGCGCGTCAAAGTCACGCTCGTTTTATCGCACATGCATAAAACAGTGCAAATACACACCAAATACAAAAATAGTGTACTTTTGACACCAAATAAGCTTTTCATCGTTCGAGAACTTATTATTAATGTCCTACTAGCGTAGTATAAGTGTTTATTTGCTTAAGTTCCAAAGCGCGTCAAAGTCACGCTCGTTTTATTAAAACCATGCAAATACACACCAAATACAAAAATAGTGTACTTTTGACACCAAATAAGCATTTTAACATTTGAGAACTCATTATTAATGCCTTATTAGCGTATTATATGTGTTTTTTTGCTTAAGTTCCAAAGCTCGTCAAAGGCACGCTGGTTTTATCCCACATGCATAAAACCGTGCAAATACATACCAAATACAAAAATAGTGTACTTTTGACACCAAATAAGCTTTTCATCTTTCGAGAACTTATTATTAAAATCCTACTAGCGTAGTATAAGTGTTTATTTGCTTAAGTTCCAAAGCGCGTCAAAGTCACGCTCGTTTTATGCCACATGCATAAAACCAAGCAAATACACTCCAAATACAAAAATAGTGTACTTTTGACCCCAAATAAGCATTTTATCGTTTGAGAACTTATTATTAATGCCTTATTAGAGTACTAGATGTGTTTATTTGCTTAAGTTCCAAAAGCGCGTCAAAGGCCCACACGTTTTATCCATCGAATGCTTAAAACAGTGCAAATACACACCAAATAAAAAAATAGTGTACTTTTGACACCAAATAAGCATTTTAACATTTGAGAACTCATTATTAATGCCTTATTAGTGATAGGAGCATATTTATGCGACTTAGTTAGCTTGTTTTCTTGCATTTACTTAGCTTAATTATGTTAATTATTGTGTTTTAAGTCATTTTCGTGCAATTTCAGGGCTTAATAACAAAGTGTGCAAAAAGAGCCAATTTGGAGTGATTTGGAGCTATTTTGGGTCAAGGATGGATAGCTTATGAGTCAAGCAAGAAGGATGGACGAATTTGGAGATTTAAAGACAAGGAATCAGCTAGGAAGAAGGAAGAAACAAGTTCAAGTTCTAGAAGATAAGAAAAGAGCAAGAAATAAGGAACATTATCTAGAAGCATTATCCATAACCTTATCTTATCTTGCCTTATCCTTACCTTATCTTATCCACCTTATTTTTAGCCAAAAAGAGGGGGATTCTAAACAGAAAATATCACCTAAATTTAGGGGTTCTAGAAGCCTAAAAACATGCAACAAATCCCTTAAACCTCTCCTACAAATCTGCCACACCTTTCTCCTACAAAGGTGGCGCCTAAACCCCTTCTAGAAGGCCTTATCTCTTCTCCTAAATCCCAGCCGCATATCCCACCTTCTAGATGCCTAAAACCTGCTGGAAAACATGTTCTTTTCCTCTTTGGATTGTGCTTGGAAGTCCCTTTTCCTTTGTAGTTTTGGAGTCCAAGTTCTCTACCTATTCTAAATCCAAAACTCTTACACATTAGAACTCCTATTTCTACCAAGCCGTGGCTTTCATTCAGCACCTATATATATGAGTGCCGCACCCCTCATTCAAAACACCACCTCTCACCACCCATCTCAGATTTCTCTCTACATTCAGCACTCATCCACCCTTCACCATAATTCAGCTACATCCATCCACCACCCTCAAACACCATCTGCCGCAGCAAGGAAGGAAGGAAAAGAAGATACTTGGAGCGTTTCTAGGTGTATTCTATCCTTAGTTTAATGTTTGTTTTAATTTGGTTTTCAATTATGTGGAACTAAGTTTATTTTAGTTGGGGGTGAATTTGAAGCCATGATTATATGCTATATATGAATTGATTACATCCAATTATTGTTTCTTAAGACTTGAATGTGATTTGCTTAACTAAGTTATTAAAACTTGTTTATGTGTGTTAATTGGGAGTCGACACTTAATTTGCATGCATTAACTTGAAGCTAGAGTATAAGGGAGTTTCACCTAATCGTTATGAACTTATATTCACAAGTAGTAAAGGTTGCTAGTCACAATCGTGTTAAGAAAATCCTAGGCAAGAGTTTCATGCATTCATAGTTATAATTGCCTTGTCAACACTTATGATTTTCAAAGAACGTAATGACCTTTGATATGTTTTCTATCATGCAATCATAGTTAGGGACTTGATAAGGATAATTTGGTTGTAATGCATGTTTCATTCAATTCAATGAGAAAAGGAAAATCTGATGGTTAATTTGTGCTTACATGGTTAACTTGGAGTGTTGTCATTCATAGTCTAAAGGAATAATAATTGGAAATTGGTTCATATGCATATGTCATGTGTGGAGAAGGATCCTCTAACTAAACTCATCATCCATTCAATTCATCAAAATCGTTTTTCTTAAGTGTTTTAAACAAAGTTTCTGTTTTAAAGTTTAAATTCGTCCAAAACAATCCTCTTTTCATCTAATCTTGTTATTTGAGTCAAAAACCTGTTTTCTTTAGTCCCTTGAGTCTATTTAAACGTTTTTACGTTTGTTTTTGTGTTTTTAAATCTAATTTGTGTTGATTAGCATCCCTAGTTAATCCCCGGTCTAGAACGATCCCTACTTGCATCATATACTACAATTGTCAAAAATAGGGTTTAATTTGTGTGTCAAGTAATTTTCACATCAAATTTTGGCGCCGTTGCCGGGGATTATCAAAATTGCTAATCCTCCTTTGTTTCTTTCCGTGTCTTTTGTTTTAGCTTCTGATTTTGGTTTGTTTATTTATTTTACTTTTGATATTTGATTTAGTTTTCTTTCTTTGATTTCAGGTATTAGAGAAGTAAGACATGGCAATTGCTAATATTCAAGCTCAAATAGCAAATCTTACTTCTCAATTGTCACAACACACCGAAAGGACCACAATGCAAAGTGTCCCTACATTTGGTGCGTCCTATATGCAAGGATATCCAGTTAATCAACAAAGTTGGGAGAGTGTCAATACATGGGGTTATCAAGATCATAATCAATCAAGGAACAACTTGTTTTCCAACACGTACAATTCAGATTGGAGCAATCCTTCAAATTCTACGTGGTGGGAACCTCAACAAGTCCAACACGAAGCATATTGGCAGCCATATGAGGAGTTCTATTCAGAGCCTATGCCGCCACCTCAACCTTTTCAACCAAATTCAGGTTCGTCAATAGATTATAATCAAATTTTTGATGAACTAATTTCTTTGGCGCAGGGCTCACAAAATCAAGCCAAATTGGCTCAACAAGAAGGATATTGGCAGCCATATGAGGAGTTTTATTCAATGCCTATGCAGCCACCACAGCCTCCCCCGCAAGAAGCCCAAACAAATTCAGGTTCGTCAATGGATAATGATCAAATTATTCAATTACTAACCACTTTGGTGCAGAAGCAGCAAAATCAAGCCAAGAAATTGGGCGAACTGAGGAATCAAATGGGCGAGATCGCAGAATTCATGGGGCAAATTCAAGAACAAAGTGGCATGGAGGTTGGAGATGAACCCAAGATGTCCGAATCAAGCCAAAACTTGGATGAACAGTGGATGCTTGAGGAAGGGGAAGATGACAAGACCACGACAAGCTGGAAACCAACCTTGCCGCAGCCTACCCTTGCTCCACCACCTTTGCCACAAACCACGGATCCCACACCACCCATTTTAGGTAAGGTAGTTCCATATTCAATATTTTCTGACCCCGTTACACCAAATGTGCCTATTCCTTGCAGATTCATGCAATCCAATGAAGAAGAGGGTGAGAAAGGCATCTTTGAAACCTTTCCAAACATTCAAGAGCAAGAAGTGGCTGAGGAATGTCTAGAATTCGCCGGAGAGGATGTACTTGAGACAACAATTCCCGAAGAAGTTAGATTTTATGACACGGGACAAGTCACAACACTAAAACCACCCAATCTGGCCGAGCTCTCTAATCCTAAATCTTTTGAAGGAGTGTTTGTTCTTGAATTTGTGTTAGAGCACAAAGGTAAGCCACCTCCCCGAATTTCAAATTCGTTTTATGCTAACATGTTGTTAATGATTCAGGCACCCACTCTTGAGTTTAGACGATTACCGGATCATTTCAAGTATCACCGTCCATTCAAAGATCAATTCCATGCCGTGGGACCTAGGGGAGTTTAAATGGAAGTATCGTCCGGCTGGAAGACGTTAAAGCAAGCGCTTCTTGGGAGGCAACCCATGCATTCAATAAAGAGCCTTGGACGATCCGGCATCATAACCAGGTGTTTATGTTCCTAAACTCTACTCTTTATTGATTTTACTTTGCAATTCGTGTTTTATTTGTTAATTGTTTGTTTGTTTGCTTGTGTGTGCGTATATGTTTGAAACATTGAGGACAATGTTTGATTTAAGTGTGGGGGGGTAAACAAAGTGTTTTTATGCAAAATTCGTGGGTTTTTATCACCTATCACTTCTAATGTTGTTTTCACTGTTTTTAAGTGTTCTTAGTGTGTTTTGAAGTGTTTTTATGTGTTCTTTAAGAAAAATCCGAAAAATCTTGAAAAAAATCGAAAAATGTGTTAAAAATACCAAAAAGAGTCGTTTTTGTGTGTTTGTTTGTGTCTTAGGGTACCTTCCAACACAATGATGAGGATTTGGTTTTTAATTACATAACTGTTAAAGAAAGTTATAAACATGGATGGAAGTTTGATATGCCTTTGGTTTATGCTTCGTTGTAGTTGTAACTTACGAATTCATGTTTAATCACAAAGAAAAAATCAGTTTTTGTAACATGCTTGAAGGAAGGAACTCAAACTAAACGCTACAACCCTGAGAGACTTGAACCTAAAACGTTCTTTGGAGAGTTAATAATCTGTGCATTTGTTGTTTTCTAAAGTCGTTGCATGATCTCATTATTCTTTGCTTGGTTGCTACTTAGAAGGCGTTTCATCACTATAGTTCCAAATACTAGAACTCATGCCCGTTTCATTCAAAGCATAAAAGTGATTAACATAACACATAAACAAGATGAAGTTGTTAGTAAAACTAGAGCCAAAAAGCCTTACCCTTCACATTATGTTTTGTAGGTTTAACCCCGTTGAGCCTTGTTTTAGCCCATGTTCTTTGTTAGCCACGTTTTACCCTACCAAGCCTAGATTAGGACCATCCATACCCTTGTTCTTGAAGCATAGTGGAGCATAACTTAGAAGGAAATTCCTTTTGATCACCATATTGCAGAAAGCGAGTGTGGGGGAAGGGTTTTGCGTGCCAAAAGAAAGAAAAAGAAAAAATTCGTGAAAAATAGAAAAAGAAAAGAAAAGTGTGAAGAAAAGTAAGAAAAAGAGTTGAAAAGAAGAGAAAATGAGCTCTAAGTGTTGGTTGTTGAAGAAAGGGTCCAAAAGTTTGAATTCGGCCCTAAAAAGTTATGTGCACCTTCCCCTTGTGTTTAAAAGTTGATTTTTGCATTCAAAAGTGAATTCTAAGTGCCTATTTCATTACTTTGCTTGCTATTGCTTTAAGAACGTTTGTTTTCCTTACCTTTCTTTGTTAGCCAATACCCCTAGCCCTTTTACAACCCTTAACTTCTATCTTGAGTGTTGTGTGTTTCAATTTGTGGAGTTTGGGATTGGTATGAGCATATGGTATCCCTGGTTCTCGCATCTAAGTAGTAACATTCCATTCATGAGATCATATCTACACATGCATTAATAATTCCAGAAATTGCTTTCTTTGTTATAAACATATGTGAGTGTTCGTTTTCATGTTTACATCAATCTTCTCACATATAACTAGTGTAGGGTGTGTAGTCAGAAAATCTGAGTGAAAATAAGAGTGTAAACCGTAAGGAATTGAGCAAATTCTCTAAGGCATGTTACTACATTCAAATCATTGTTTTAATTGATTAATTGTGAGCTAGTAAGTGGCGAATATGATTAAGTATGTGCTCGAGAGTAAAGATAACTAAAATCTATGGGAGTGATGATCTTTAATATGTTATGTACCATTGGAAATCCCTGAGGCAAACGTTGGAAGGTTTAGTTTATGTTTTGTTTATTTCGTTTTGCTCGAGGACTAGCAAAAGCTAAGTATGGGGGAATTTGATAGGAGCATATTTATGCGACTTAGTTAGCTTGTTTTCTTGCATTTACTTAGCTTAATTATGTTAATTATTGTGTTTTAAGTCATTTTCGTGCAATTTCAGGGCTTAATAACAAAGTGTGCAAAAAGAGCCAATTTGGAGTGATTTGGAGCTATTTTGGGTCAAGGATGGATAGCTTATGAGTCAAGCAAGAAGGATGGACGAATTTGGAGATTTAAAGACAAGGAATCAGCTAGGAAGAAGGAAGAAACAAGTTCAAGTTCTAGAAGATAAGAAAAGAGCAAGAAATAAGGAACATTATCTAGAAGCATTATCCATAACCTTATCTTATCTTGCCTTATCCTTACCTTATCTTATCCACCTTATTTTTAGCCAAAAAGAGGGGGATTCTAAACAGAAAATATCACCTAAATTTAGGGGTTCTAGAAGCCTAAAAACATGCAACAAATCCCTTAAACCTCTCCTACAAATCTGCCACACCTTTCTCCTACAAAGGTGGCGCCTAAACCCCTTCTAGAAGGCCTTATCTCTTCTCCTAAATCCCAGCCGCATATCCCACCTTCTAGATGCCTAAAACCTGCTGGAAAACATGTTCTTTTCCTCTTTGGATTGTGCTTGGAAGTCCCTTTTCCTTTGTAGTTTTGGAGTCCAAGTTCTCTACCTATTCTAAATCCAAAACTCTTACACATTAGAACTCCTATTTCTACCAAGCCGTGGCTTTCATTCAGCACCTATATATATGAGTGCCGCACCCCTCATTCAAAACACCACCTCTCACCACCCATCTCAGATTTCTCTCTACATTCAGCACTCATCCACCCTTCACCATAATTCAGCTACATCCATCCACCACCCTCAAACACCATCTGCCGCAGCAAGGAAGGAAGGAAAAGAAGATACTTGGAGCGTTTCTAGGTGTATTCTATCCTTAGTTTAATGTTTGTTTTAATTTGGTTTTCAATTATGTGGAACTAAGTTTATTTTAGTTGGGGGTGAATTTGAAGCCATGATTATATGCTATATATGAATTGATTACATCCAATTATTGTTTCTTAAGACTTGAATGTGATTTGCTTAACTAAGTTATTAAAACTTGTTTATGTGTGTTAATTGGGAGTCGACACTTAATTTGCATGCATTAACTTGAAGCTAGAGTATAAGGGAGTTTCACCTAATCGTTATGAACTTATATTCACAAGTAGTAAAGGTTGCTAGTCACAATCGTGTTAAGAAAATCCTAGGCAAGAGTTTCATGCATTCATAGTTATAATTGCCTTGTCAACACTTATGATTTTCAAAGAACGTAATGACCTTTGATATGTTTTCTATCATGCAATCATAGTTAGGGACTTGATAAGGATAATTTGGTTGTAATGCATGTTTCATTCAATTCAATGAGAAAAGGAAAATCTGATGGTTAATTTGTGCTTACATGGTTAACTTGGAGTGTTGTCATTCATAGTCTAAAGGAATAATAATTGGAAATTGGTTCATATGCATATGTCATGTGTGGAGAAGGATCCTCTAACTAAACTCATCATCCATTCAATTCATCAAAATCGTTTTTCTTAAGTGTTTTAAACAAAGTTTCTGTTTTAAAGTTTAAATTCGTCCAAAACAATCCTCTTTTCATCTAATCTTGTTATTTGAGTCAAAAACCTGTTTTCTTTAGTCCCTTGAGTCTATTTAAACGTTTTTACGTTTGTTTTTGTGTTTTTAAATCTAATTTGTGTTGATTAGCATCCCTAGTTAATCCCCGGTCTAGAACGATCCCTACTTGCATCATATACTACAATTGTCAAAAATAGGGTTTAATTTGTGTGTCAAGTAATTTTCACATCAATTAGTGTATTATATGTGTTTATTTGCTTAAGTTCGAAAGCGCGTCAAAGTCACGCTCGTTTTATCGCACATGCATAAAACCGTGCAAATACACACCAAATACAAAAATAGTGTACTTTTGACACCAAATAAGCTTTTCATCGTTCGAGAACTTATTATTAATGTCCTACTAGCGTAGTATAAGTGTTTATTTGCTTAAGTTCCAAAGCGCGTCAAAGTCACGCTCGTTTTATTAAAACCATGCAAATACACACCAAATACAAAAATAGTGTACTTTTGACACCAAATAAGCATTTTAACATTTGAGAACTCATTATTAATGGCTTATTAGCGTATTATATGTGTTTTTTTGCTTAAGTTCCAAAGCTCGTCAAAGGCACGCTCGTTTTATCCCACATGCATAAAACCGTGCAAATACATACCAAATACAAAAATAGTGTACTTTTGACACCAAATAAGCTTTTCATCTTTCGAGAACTTATTATTAAAATCCTACTAGCGTAGTATAAGTGTTTATTTGCTTAAGTTCCAAAGCGCGTCAAAGTCACGCTCGTTTTATGCCACATGCATAAAACCATGCAAATACACTCCAAATACAAAAATAGTGTACTTTTGACCCCAAATAAGCTTTTCATCTTTCGAGAACTTATTATTAATGTCCTACTAGCGTAGTATAAGTGTTTATTTGCTTAAGTTCCAAAGCGCGTCAAAGTCACGCTCGTTTTATGCCACATGCATAAAACCAAGCAAATACACTCCAAATACAAAAATAGTGTACTTTTGACCCCAAATAAGCATTTTATCGTTTGAGAACTTATTATTAATGCCTTATTAGAGTACTAGATGTGTTTATTTGCTTAAGTTCCAAAAGCGCGTCAAAGGCACACACGTTTTATCCATCGAATGCTTAAAACAGTGCAAATACACACCAAATAAAAAAATAGTGTACTTTTGACACCAAATAAGCATTTTATCATTTGAGAACTCATTATGAATGCCTTATTAGCGTAATATTTGTGTTTATTTGCTTAAGTTCGAAAGCGCGTCAAAGTCACGCTCGTTTTATCCCACATGCATAAAACCGTGCAAATACACTCCAAATACAAAAATAGTGTACTTTTGACACCAAATAAGCTTTTCATCGTTCGAGAACTTATTATTAATGTCCTACTAGCGTAGTATAAGTGTTTATTTGCTTAAGTTCCAAAGCGCGTCAAAGTCACGCTCGTTTTATTAAAACCGTGCAAATACACACCAAATACAAAAATAGTGTACTTTTGACACCAAATAAGCATTTTAACATTTGAGAACTCATTATTAATGCCTTATTAGTGTATTATATGTGTTTATTTGCTTAAGTTCGAAAGCGCGTCAAAGTCACGCTCGTTTTATCGCACATGCATAAAACCGTGCAAATACACACCAAATACAAAAATAGTGTACTTTTGACACCAAATAAGCTTTTCATCGTTCGAGAACTTATTATTAATGTCCTACTAGCGTAGTATAAGTGTTTATTTGCTTAAGTTCCAAAGCGCGTCAAAGTCACGCTCGTTTTATGCCACATGCATAAAACCAAGCAAATACACTCCAAATACAAAAATAGTGTACTTTTGACCCCAAATAAGCTTTTCATCTTTCGAGAACTTATTATTAATGTCCTACTAGCGTAGTATAAGTGTTTATTTGCTTAAGTTCCAAAGCGCGTCAAAGTCACGCTCGTTTTATGCCACATGCATAAAACCAAGCAAATACACTCCAAATACAAAAATAGTGTACTTTTGACCCCAAATAAGCATTTTATCGTTTGAGAACTTATTATTAATGCCTTATTAGAGTACTAGATGTGTTTATTTGCTTAAGTTCCAAAAGCGCGTCAAAGGCACACACGTTTTATCCATCGAATGCTTAAAACAGTGCAAATACACACCAAATAAAAAAATAGTGTACTTTTGACACCAAATAAGCATTTTATCATTTGAGAACTCATTATGAATGCCTTATTAGCGTAATATTTGTGTTTATTTGCTTAAGTTCGAAAGCGCGTCAAAGTCACGCTCGTTTTATCCCACATGCATAAAACCGTGCAAATACACTCCAAATACAAAAATAGTGTACTTTTGACACCAAATAAGCTTTTCATCGTTCGAGAACTTATTATTAATGTCCTACTAGCGTAGTATAAGTGTTTATTTGCTTAAGTTCCAAAGCGCGTCAAAGTCACGCTCGTTTTATTAAAACCGTGCAAATACACACCAAATACAAAAATAGTGTACTTTTGACACCAAATAAGCATTTTAACATTTGAGAACTCATTATTAATGCCTTATTAGTGTATTATATGTGTTTATTTGCTTAAGTTCGAAAGCGCGTCAAAGTCACGCTCGTTTTATCGCACATGCATAAAACCGTGCAAATACACACCAAATACAAAAATAGTGTACTTTTGACACCAAATAAGCTTTTCATCGTTCGAGAACTTATTATTAATGTCCTACTAGCGTAGTATAAGTGTTTATTTGCTTAAGTTCCAAAGCGCGTCAAAGTCACGCTCGTTTTATGCCACATGCATAAAACCAAGCAAATACACTCCAAATACAAAAATAGTGTACTTTTGACCCCAAATAAGCTTTTCATCTTTCGAGAACTTATTATTAATGTCCTACTAGCGTAGTATAAGTGTTTATTTGCTTAAGTTCCAAAGCGCGTCAAAGTCACGCTCGTTTTATGCCACATGCATAAAACCAAGCAAATACACTCCAAATACAAAAATAGTGTACTTTTGACCCCAAATAAGCATTTTATCGTTTGAGAACTTATTATTAATGCCTTATTAGAGTACTAGATGTGTTTATTTGCTTAAGTTCCAAAAGCGCGTCAAAGGCACACACGTTTTATCCATCGAATGCTTAAAACAGTGCAAATACACACCAAATAAAAAAATAGTGTACTTTTGACACCAAATAAGCATTTTATCATTTGAGAACTCATTATGAATGCCTTATTAGCGTAATATTTGTGTTTATTTGCTTAAGTTCGAAAGCGCGTCAAAGTCACGCTCGTTTTATCCCACATGCATAAAACCGTGCAAATACACTCCAAATACAAAAATAGTGTACTTTTGACACCAAATAAGCTTTTCATCGTTCGAGAACTTATTATTAATGTCCTACTAGCGTAGTATAAGTGTTTATTTGCTTAAGTTCCAAAGCGCGTCAAAGTCACGCTCGTTTTATCGCACATGCATAAAACCGTGCAAATACACACCAAATACAAAAATAGTGTACTTTTGACACCAAATAAGCTTTTCATCGTTCGAGAACTTATTATTAATGTCCTACTAGCGTAGTATAAGTGTTTATTTGCTTAAGTTCCAAAGCGCGTCAAAGTCACGCTCGTTTTATTAAAACCATGCAAATACACACCAAATACAAAAATAGTGTACTTTTGACACCAAATAAGCATTTTAACATTTGAGAACTCATTATTAATGCCTTATTAGCGTATTATATGTGTTTTTTTGCTTAAGTTCCAAAGCTCGTCAAAGGCACGCTGGTTTTATCCCACATGCATAAAACCGTGCAAATACATACCAAATACAAAAATAGTGTACTTTTGACACCAAATAAGCTTTTCATCTTTCGAGAACTTATTATTAAAATCCTACTAGCGTAGTATAAGTGTTTATTTGCTTAAGTTCCAAAGCGCGTCAAAGTCACGCTCGTTTTATGCCACATGCATAAAACCAAGCAAATACACTCCAAATACAAAAATAGTGTACTTTTGACCCCAAATAAGCATTTTATCGTTTGAGAACTTATTATTAATGCCTTATTAGAGTACTAGATGTGTTTATTTGCTTAAGTTCCAAAAGCGCGTCAAAGGCACACACGTTTTATCCATCGAATGCTTAAAACAGTGCAAATACACACCAAATAAAAAAATAGTGTACTTTTGACACCAAATAAGCATTTTAACATTTGAGAACTCATTATTAATGCCTTATTAGTGTATTATATGTGTTTATTTGCTTAAGTTCGAAAGCGCGTCAAAGTCACGCTCGTTTTATCGCACATGCATAAAACCGTGCAAATACACACCAAATACAAAAATAGTGTACTTTTGACACCAAATAAGCTTTTCATCGTTCGAGAACTTATTATTAATGTCCTACTAGCGTAGTATAAGTGTTTATTTGCTTAAGTTCCAAAGCGCGTCAAAGTCACGCTCGTTTTATTAAAACCATGCAAATACACACCAAATACAAAAATAGTGTACTTTTGACACCAAATAAGCATTTTAACATTTGAGAACTCATTATTAATGCCTTATTAGCGTATTATATGTGTTTTTTTGCTTAAGTTCCAAAGCTCGTCAAAGGCACGCTCGTTTTATCCCACATGCATAAAACCGTGCAAATACATACCAAATACAAAAATAGTGTACTTTTGACACCAAATAAGCTTTTCATCTTTCGAGAACTTATTATTAAAATCCTACTAGCGTAGTATAAGTGTTTATTTGCTTAAGTTCCAAAGCGCGTCAAAGTCACGCTCGTTTTATGCCACATGCATAAAACCAAGCAAATACACTCCAAATACAAAAATAGTGTACTTTTGACCCCAAATAAGCTTTTCATCTTTCGAGAACTTATTATTAATGTCCTACTAGCGTAGTATAAGTGTTTATTTGCTTAAGTTCCAAAGCGCGTCAAAGTCACGCTCGTTTTATGCCACATGCATAAAACCAAGCAAATACACTCCAAATACAAAAATAGTGTACTTTTGACCCCAAATAAGCATTTTATCGTTTGAGAACTTATTATTAATGCCTTATTAGAGTACTAGATGTGTTTATTTGCTTAAGTTCCAAAAGCGCGTCAAAGGCACACACGTTTTATCCATCGAATGCTTAAAACAGTGCAAATACACACCAAATAAAAAAATAGTGTACTTTTGACACCAAATAAGCATTTTATCATTTGAGAACTCATTATGAATGCCTTATTAGCGTAATATTTGTGTTTATTTGCTTAAGTTCGAAAGCGCGTCAAAGTCACGCTCGTTTTATCCCACATGCATAAAACCGTGCAAATACACTCCAAATACAAAAATAGTGTACTTTTGACACCAAATAAGCTTTTCATCGTTCGAGAACTTATTATTAATGTCCTACTAGCGTAGTATAAGTGTTTATTTGCTTAACTTCCAAAGCGCGTCAAAGTCACGCTCGTTTTATTAAAACCGTGCAAATACACACCAAATACAAAAATAGTGTACTTTTGACACCAAATAAGCATTTTAACATTTGAGAACTCATTATTAATGCCTTATTAGCGTATTATATGTGTTTTTTTGCTTAAGTTCCAAAGCTCGTCAAAGGCACGCTCGTTTTATCCCACATGCATAAAACCGTGCAAATACATACCAAATACAAAAATAGTGTACTTTTGACACCAAATAAGCTTTTCATCTTTCGAGAACTTATTATTAAAATCCTACTAGCGTAGTATAAGTGTTTATTTGCTTAAGTTCCAAAGCGCGTCAAAGTCACGCTCGTTTTATGCCACATGCATAAAACCAAGCAAATACACTCCAAATACAAAAATAGTGTACTTTTGACCCCAAATAAGCTTTTCATCTTTCGAGAACTTATTATTAATGTCCTACTAGCGTAGTATAAGTGTTTATTTGCTTAAGTTCCAAAGCGCGTCAAAGTCACGCTCGTTTTATGCCACATGCATAAAACCAAGCAAATACACTCCAAATACAAAAATAGTGTACTTTTGACCCCAAATAAGCATTTTATCGTTTGAGAACTTATTATTAATGCCTTATTAGAGTACTAGATGTGTTTATTTGCTTAAGTTCCAAAAGCGCGTCAAAGGCACACACGTTTTATCCATCGAATGCTTAAAACAGTGCAAATACACACCAAATAAAAAAATAGTGTACTTTTGACACCAAATAAGCATTTTATCATTTGAGAACTCATTATGAATGCCTTATTAGCGTAATATTTGTGTTTATTTGCTTAAGTTCGAAAGCGCGTCAAAGTCACGCTCGTTTTATCCCACATGCATAAAACCGTGCAAATACACTCCAAATACAAAAATAGTGTACTTTTGACACCAAATAAGCTTTTCATCGTTCGAGAACTTATTATTAATGTCCTACTAGCGTAGTATAAGTGTTTATTTGCTTAAGTTCCAAAGCGCGTCAAAGTCACGCTCGTTTTATTAAAACCGTGCAAATACACACCAAATACAAAAATAGTGTACTTTTGACACCAAATAAGCATTTTAACATTTGAGAACTCATTATTAATGCCTTATTAGTGTATTATATGTGTTTATTTGCTTAAGTTCGAAAGCGCGTCAAAGTCACGCTCGTTTTATCGCACATGCATAAAACCGTGCAAATACACACCAAATACAAAAATAGTGTACTTTTGACACCAAATAAGCTTTTCATCGTTCGAGAACTTATTATTAATGTCCTACTAGCGTAGTATAAGTGTTTATTTGCTTAAGTTCCAAAGCGCGTCAAAGTCACGCTCGTTTTATTAAAACCATGCAAATACACACCAAATACAAAAATAGTGTACTTTTGACACCAAATAAGCATTTTAACATTTGAGAACTCATTATTAATGCCTTATTAGCGTATTATATGTGTTTTTTTGCTTAAGTTCCAAAGCTCGTCAAAGGCACGCTCGTTTTATCCCACATGCATAAAACCGTGCAAATACATACCAAATACAAAAATAGTGTACTTTTGACACCAAATAAGCTTTTCATCTTTCGAGAACTTATTATTAAAATCCTACTAGCGTAGTATAAGTGTTTATTTGCTTAAGTTCCAAAGCGCGTCAAAGTCACGCTCGTTTTATGCCACATGCATAAAACCAAGCAAATACACTCCAAATACAAAAATAGTGTACTTTTGACCCCAAATAAGCTTTTCATCTTTCGAGAACTTATTATTAATGTCCTACTAGCGTAGTATAAGTGTTTATTTGCTTAAGTTCCAAAGCGCGTCAAAGTCACGCTCGTTTTATGCCACATGCATAAAACCAAGCAAATACACTCCAAATACAAAAATAGTGTACTTTTGACCCCAAATAAGCATTTTATCGTTTGAGAACTTATTATTAATGCCTTATTAGAGTACTAGATGTGTTTATTTGCTTAAGTTCCAAAAGCGCGTCAAAGGCACACACGTTTTATCCATCGAATGCTTAAAACAGTGCAAATACACACCAAATAAAAAAATAGTGTACTTTTGACACCAAATAAGCATTTTATCATTTGAGAACTCATTATGAATGCCTTATTAGCGTAATATTTGTGTTTATTTGCTTAAGTTCGAAAGCGCGTCAAAGTCACGCTCGTTTTATCCCACATGCATAAAACCGTGCAAATACACTCCAAATACAAAAATAGTGTACTTTTGACACCAAATAAGCTTTTCATCGTTCGAGAACTTATTATTAATGTCCTACTAGCGTAGTATAAGTGTTTATTTGCTTAAGTTCCAAAGCGCGTCAAAGTCACGCTCGTTTTATTAAAACCGTGCAAATACACACCAAATACAAAAATAGTGTACTTTTGACACCAAATAAGCATTTTAACATTTGAGAACTCATTATTAATGCCTTATTAGTGTATTATATGTGTTTATTTGCTTAAGTTCGAAAGCGCGTCAAAGTCACGCTCGTTTTATCGCACATGCATAAAACCGTGCTGATGTGAAAATTACTTGACACACAAATTAAACCCTATTTTTGACAATTGTAGTATATGATGCAAGTAGGGATCGTTCTAGACCGGGGATTAACTAGGGATGCTAATCAACACAAATTAGATTTAAAAACACAAAAACAAACTTGAAAACGTTTAAATAGACTCAAGGGACTCAAAACAGGTTTAAAAGACTCAAAACAGCTTAAAACAACCAAAAAGACTCAATTTAAGACCCAAGAAGTGATTTTGACGAAAATAAGGTAAAACTTGACTCAAACGACTAAAGAAAACAGGTTTTGACTCAAATAACAAGATTAGATGAAAAGAGGATTGTTTTGGACGAAATTAAACTTTAAAACAGAAACTTTGTTTAAAACACTTAAGAAAAACGATTTTGATGAATTGAATGGATGATGAGTTTAGTTAGAGGATCCTTTTCCACACATGACATATGCATATGAACCAATTTCCAATTATTATTCCTTTAGACTATGAATGACAACACTCCAAGTTAACCATGTAAGCATAAATTAACCATCAGATTTTCCTTTTCTCATTGAATTGAATGAAACATGCATTACAACCAAATTATCCTTATCAAGTCCCTAACTATGATTGCATGATAGAAAACATATCAAAGGTCATTACGTTCTTTGAAAATCATAAGTGTTGACAAGGCAATTATAACTATGAATGCATGAAACTCTTGCCTAGGACTTACTTAACATGATTGTGACTAGCAACCTTTACTACTTGTGAATATAAGTTCATAACGATTAGGTGAAATTCCCTTATACTCTAGCTTCAAGTTAATGCATGCAAATTAAGTGTCGACTCCCTGATGTGAAAATTACTTGACACACAAATTAAACCCTATTTTTGACAATTGTAGTATATGATGCAAGTAGGGATCGTTCTAGACCGGGGATTAACTAGGGATGCTAATCAACACAATTTAGACTTAAAAACACAAAAACAAACTTAAAAACGTTTAAATAGACTCAAGGGACTCAAAACAGGTTTAAAAGACTCAAAACAACTTAAAACAACCAAAAAGACTTAATTTAAGACCCAAGAAGTGATTTTGACGAAAATAAGGTAAAACTTGACTCAAAAGACTAAAGAAAACAGGTTTTTGACTCAAATAACAAGATTAGATGAAAAGGGGATTGTTTTGGACGAATTTAAACTTTAAAACAGAAACTTTGTTTAAAACACTTAAGAAAAACGATTTTGATGAATTGAATGGATGATGAGTTTAGTTAGAGGATCCTTCTCCACACATGACATATGCATATGAACCAATTTCCAATTATTATTCCTTTAGACTATGAATGACAACACTCCAAGTTAACCATGTAAGCACAAATTAACCATCAGATTTTCCTTTTCTCATTGAATTGAATGAAACATGCATTACAACCAAATTATCCTTATCAAGTCCCTAACTATGATTGCATGATAGAAAACATATCAAAGGTCATTACGTTCTTTGAAAATCATAAGTGTTGACAAGGCAATTATAACTATGAATGCATGAAACTCTTGCCTAGGATTTTCTTAACATGATTGTGACTAGCAACCTTTACTACTTGTGAATATAAGTTCATAACGATTAGGTGAAACTCCCTTATACTCTAGCTTCAAGTTAATGCATGCAAATTAAGTGTCGACTCCCAATTAACACACATAAACAAGTTTTAATAACTTAGATAAGCAAATCACATTCAAGTCTTAAGAAACAATAATTGGATGTAATCAATTCATATATAGCATATAATCATGGCTTCAAATTCACCCCCAACTAATAAGAAATTTAGCCTCTCATGTTTGCAATTACACAAAAATAACTTGAATTAAACATTGAGATAAAAGAAAGACAACACCTAGAACAATGGGCAGCCAAGGTGCACGGCAAGGTCCTTCTTCCTCCTAGCAATTGCGGCACAAGATGGCTTTTTGAGTGAATGAGGGTGGATGAGTGCTGAATGTAGAGAGAAATCTGAGATGGGTGGTGAGAGGTGGTGTTTTGAATGAGGGGTGCGGCATTCATATATATAGGTGCTGAATGAAAGCCACGGCTTGGTAGAAATAGGAGTTCTAATGTGTAAGAGTTTTGGATTTAGAATAGGTAGAGAACTTGGACTCCAAAACTACAAAGGAAAAGGGACTTCCAAGCACAATCCAAAGAGGAAAAGAACATGTTTTCCAGCAGGTTTTAGGCATCTAGAAGGTGGGATATGCGGCTGGGATTTAGGAGAAGAGATAAGGCCTTCTAGAAGGGGTTTAGGCGCCACCTTTGTAGGAGAAAGGTGTGGCAGATTTGTAGGAGAGGTTTAAGGGATTTGTTGCATATTTTTAGGCTTCTAGAACCCCTAAATTTAGGTGATATTTTCTGTTTAGAATCCCCCTCTTTTTGGCTAAAAATAAGGTGGATAAGATAAGGTAAGGATAAGGCAAGATAAGATAAGGTTATGGATAATGCTTCTAGATAATGTTCCTTATTTCTTGCTCTTTTCTTATCTTCTAGAACTTGAACTTGTTTCTTCCTTCTTCCTAGCTGATTCCTTGTCTTTAAATCTCCAAATTCGTCCATCCTTCTTGCTTGACTCATAAGCTATCCATCCTTGACCCAAAATAGCTCCAAATCACTCCAAATTGGCTCTTTTTGCACACTTTGTTATTAAGCCCTGAAATTGCACGAAAATGACTTAAAACACAATAATTAACATAATTAAGCTAAGTAAATGCAAGAAAACAAGCTAACTAAGTCGCATAAATATGCTCCTATCAAATTCCCCCATACTTAGCTTTTGCTCGTCCTCGAGCAAAACGAAATAAACAAAACATAAACTAAACCCTCCAACGTTCGCCTCAGGGATTTCCAATGGTACATAACATATTAAAGATCATCACTCCCATAGATTTTAGTTATCTTTACTCTCGAGCACATACTTATTCATAGTCGCCACTTACTAGCTCACAATTAATCAATTTAAAACAATGATTTGAATGTAGCAACATGCCTTAGAGAATTTGCTCAATTCCTTACGGTTTTCACTCTTATTTTCACACAGATTTTCTGACTACACACCCTACACTAGTTATATGTGAGAAGATTGATGTAAATATGAAAACGAACACTCACATATGTTTATAGCAAAGAAAGCAATTTCTGGATTTATTAATGCATGTGTAGATATGATCTCATGAATGGAATGTTACTACTTAGATGCGAGAACCAGGGATACCATATGCTCATACCAATCCCAAACTCCACAAATTGAAACACACAACACCCAAGATAGAAGTATAGGGTTGTAACGGGGCTAAAGGGTATTGGTTAACAAGAAAGGATATGGAAAACAAACGTTCTTAAAGCAATAGCAAGCAAAGTAATGAAATAGGCACTTAGAATTCACTTTTGAATGCAAAAATCAACTTTAAACACAAGGGGAAGGTGCACACAACTTTTTAGGGCCGAATTCAAACTTTTGGACCCTTTCTTCAACAACCAACACTTAGAGCTCATTTTCTCTTCTTTTCAACTCTTTTTCTTACTTTTCTTCACACTTTTCTTTTCTTTTTCTGTTTTTCACGATTTTTTTTTTTTTTTTTCTTTCTTTTTCTTTTGGCACACAAAACCCTTCCCCCACACTCACTTTCTGCAATATGGTGATCAAAAGGAATTTCCTTCTAAGTTATGCTCCACTATGCTTCAAGAACAAGGGTATGGATGGTCCTAATCTAGGCTTGGTAGGGTAAAACGTGGCTAACAAAGAACACGGGCTAAAACAAGGCTCAACGGGGTTAAACCTACAAAACATAATGTGAAGGGTAAGGCTTTTTGGCTCTAGTTTTACTAACAACTTCATCTTGTTTATGTGTTATGTTAATCAATTTTATGCTTTGAATGAAACGGGCATGAGTTCTAGTATTTGGAACTATAGTGATGAAACGCCTTCTAAGTAGCAACCAAGCAAAGAATAATGAGATCATGCAACGACTTTAGAAAACAACAAATGCACAGATTATTAACTCTCCAAAGAACGTCTTAGGTTCAAGTCTCTCAGGGTTGTAGCGTTTAGTTTGAGTTCCTTCCTTCAAGCATGTTACAAAAACTGATTTTTTCTTTGTGATTAAACATGAATTCGTAAGTTACAACTACAACGAAGCATAAACCAAAGTCATATCAAACTTCCATCCATGTTTGTAACTTTCTTTTAACAGTTATGCAATTAAAAACCGAATCCTCATCATTGTGTTGGAAGGTACCCTAAGACACAAAAACACACAAAAACGACTCTTTTTGGTATTTTTAACACATTTTTCGATTTTTTTCAAGAATTTTCGGATTTTTCTTAAAGAACACATAAAAACACTTCAAAACACACTAAGAACACTTAAAAACAGTGAAAACAACATTAGAAGTGATAGGTGATAAAAACCCACGAATTTTGCATAAAAACACTTTGTTTACCCCCCCACACTTAAATCAAACATTGTCCTCAATGTTTCAAACATATACGCACACACAAGCAAACAAACAAACAATTAACAAACATGACACGAAATGTAAATGAAAAACAATAAAGAGTAGAGTTTAGGAACATAAACACCTGGTTTTGCTGCCGGATCTTCCAAGGTCTCTTTATTGAATGTATGGGTTGCCTCCCAAGAAGCGCTTGCTTTAACGTCTTCCAGCCGGACGATACTTCCATTTAAACTCCCCTAGGTCCCACGGCATGGAATTGATCTTTGAATGGACGGTGATACTTGAAATGATCCGGTAATCGTCTAAACTCAAGAGTGGGTGCCTGAATCATTAACAACATGTTAGCATAAAACGAATTTGAAATTCGGGGAGGTGGCTTACCTTTGTGCTCTAACACAAATTCAAGAACAAACACTCCTTCAAAAGATTTAGGATTAGAGAGCTCGGCCAGATTGGGTGGTTTTAGTGTTGTGACTTGTCCCGTGTCATAAAATCTAACTTCTTCGGGAATTGTTGTCTCAAGTACATCCTCTTCGGCGAATTCTAGACATTCCTCAGCCACTTCTTTCTCTTGAATGTTGGGAAAGGTTTCAAAGATGCCTTTCTCACCCTCTTCTTCATTGGATTGCATGAATCTGCAAGGAATAGGCACATTTGGTGTAACGGGGTCAGAAAATATTGAATATGGAACTACCTTACCTAAAATGTGTGGTGTGGGATCCGTGGTTTGTGGCAAAGGTGGTGGAGCAAGGGTAGGCTGCGGCAAGGTTGGTTCCCAGCTTGTCGTGGTCTTGTCATCTTCCCCTTCCTCAAGCATCCACTGTTCATCCAAGTTTTGGCTTGAATCGGACATCTTGGGTTCATCTCCAACCTCCATGCCACTTTGTTCTTGAATTTGCCCTATGAATTCTGCGATCTCGCCCATTTGATTCCTCAGTTCGCCCAATTTCTTGGCTTGATTTTGCTGCTTCTGCACCAAAGTGGTTAGTAATTGAATAATTTGATCATTATCCATTGACGAACCTGAATTTGTTTGGGCTTCTTGCGGGGGAGGCTGTGGTGGCTGCATAGGCATTGAATAAAACTCCTCATATGGCTGCCAATATCCTTCTTGTTGAGCCAATTTGGCTTGATTTTGTGAGCCCTGCGCCAAAGAAATTAGTTCATCAAAAATTTGATTATAATCTATTGACGAACCTGAATTTGGTTGAAAAGGTTGAGGTGGCGGCATAGGCTCTGAATAGAACTCCTCATATGGCTGCCAATATGCTTCGTGTTGGACTTGTTGAGGTTCCCACCACGTAGAATTTGAAGGATTGCTCAAATCTGAATTGTACGTGTTGGAAAACAAGTTGTTCCTTGATTGATTATGATCTTGATAACCCCATGTATTGACACTCTCCCAACTTTGTTGATTAACTGGATATCCTTGCATATAGGACGCACCAAATGTAGGGACACTTTGCATTGTGGTCCTTTCGGTGTGTTGTGACAATTGAGAAGTAAGATTTGCTATTTGAGCTTGAATATTAGCAATTGCCATGTCTTACTTCTCTAATACCTGAAATCAAAGAAAGAAAACTAAATCAAATATCAAAAGTAAAATAAATAAACAAACCAAAATCAGAGCTAAAACAAAAGACACGGAAAGAAACAAAGGAGGATTAGCAATTTTGATAATCCCCGGCAACGGCGCCACTCCCAATTAACACACAAAAACAAGTTTTAATAACTTAGTTAAGCAAATCACATTCAAGTCTTAAGAAACAATAATTGGATGTAATCAATTCATATATAGCATATAATCATGGCTTCAAATTCACCCCCAACTAATAAGAAATTTAGCCTCTCATGTTTGCAATTACACAAAAATAACTTGAATTAAACATTGAGATAAAAGAAAGACAACACCTAGAACAATGGGCAGCCAAGGTGCACGGCAAGGTCCTTCTTCCTCCTAGCAATTGCGGCACAAGATGGCTTTTTGAGTGAATGAGGGTGGATGAGTGCTGAATGTAGAGAGAAATCTGAGATGGGTGGTGAGAGGTGGTGTTTTGAATGAGGGGTGCGGCACTCATATATATAGGTGCTGAATGAAAGCCACGGCTTGGTAGAAATAGGAGTTCTAATGTGTAAGAGTTTTGGATTTAGAATAGGTAGAGAACTTGGACTCCAAAACCACAAAGGAAAAGGGACTTCCAAGCACAATCCAAAGAGGAAAAGAACATGTTTTCCAGCAGGTTTTAGGCATCTAGAAGGTGGGATATGCGGCTGGGATTTAGGAGAAGAGATAAGGCCTTCTAGAAGGGGTTTAGGCGCCACCTTTGTAGGAGAAAGGTGTGGCAGATTTGTAGGAGAGGTTTAAGGGATTTGTTGCATGTTTTTAGGCTTCTAGAACCCCTAAATTTAGGTGATATTTTCTGTTTAGAATCCCCCTCTTTTTGGCTAAAAATATGGAAAGATAAAATAAGATAAGGCAAGATAAGATAAGGTTATGGATAATGCTTCTAGATAATGTTCCTTATTTCTTGCTCTTCTCTTATCTTCTAGAACTTGAACTTGTTTCTTCCTTCTTCCTAGCTGATTCCTTGTCTTTAAATCTCCAAATTCGTCCATCCTTCTTGCTTGACTCATAAGCTATCCATCCTTAACCCAAAATAGCTCCAAATCACTCCAAATTGGCTCTTTTTGCACACTTTGTTATTAAGCCCTGAAATTGCACGAAAATGACTTAAAACACAATAATTAACATAATTAAGGTAAGTAAATGCAAGAAAACAAGCTAACTAAGTCGCATAAATATGCTCCTATCAAATTCCCCCATACTTAGCTTTTGCTAGTCCTCGAGCAAAACGAAATAAACAAAACATAAACTAAACCTTCCAACATTTGCCTCAGGGATTTCCAATGGTACATAACATATTAAAGATCATCACTCCCATAGATTTTAGTTATCTTTACTCTCGAGCACATACTTAATCATAGTCTCCACTTACTAGCTCACAATTAATCAATTTAAAACAATGATTTGAATGTAGCAACATGCCTTAGAGAATTTGCTCAATTCCTTACGGTTTACACTCTTATTTTCACACAGATTTTCTGACTACACACCCTACACTAGTTATATGTGAGAAGATTGATGTAAACATGAAAACGAACACTCACATATGTTTATAACAAAGAAAGCTATTTCTTGATTTATTAATGCATGTATAGATATGATCTCATGAATGGAATGTCACTACTTAGATGCGAGAACCAGGGATACCATATGCTCATACTAATTCCAAACTCCACAAATTGAAACACACAACACCCAAGATAGAAGTATAGGGTTGTAACGGGGCTAAAGGGTATTGGTTAACAAGAAAGGATATGGAAAACAAACGTTCTTAAAGCAATAGTAAGCAAAGCAATGTAATAGGCACTTAGAATTCACTTTTGAATGCAAAAATCAACTTTAAACACAAGGGGAAGGTGCACATAACTTTTTAGGGCCGAATTCAAACTTTTGGACCCTTTCTTCAACAACCAACACTTAGAGCTCATTTTCTCTTCTTTTCAACTCTTTTTCTTACTTTTCTTCACACTTTTCTTTTCTTTTTCTATTTTTCACGAATTTTTTCTTTTTTTTTTTTTTTCTTTTGTCACACAAAACCCTTCCCCCACACTCACTTTCTGCAATATGGTGATCAAAAGGAATTTCCTTCTAAGTTATGCTCCACTATGCTTCAAGAACAAGGGTATGGATGGTCCTAATCTAGGCTTGGTAGGGTAAAACGTGGCTAACAAAGAACATGGGCTAAAACAAGGCTCAACGGGGTTAAACCTACAAAACATAATGTGAAGGGTAAGGCTTTTTTGGCTCTAGTTTTACTAACAACTTCATCTTGTTTATGTGTTATGTTAATCAATTTTATGTTTTGAATGAAACGGGCATGAGTTCTAGTATTTGGAACTATAGTGATGAAACGCCTTCTAAGTAGCAACCAAGCAAAGAATAATGAGATCATGCAACGACTTTAGAAAACAACAAATGCACAGATTTTTAACTCTCCAAAGAACGTTTTAGGCTCAAGTCTCTCAGGGTTGTAGCGTTAGTTTGAGTTTCTTCCTTCAAGCATGTTACAAAAACTGATTTTTTCTTTGTGATTAACCATGAATTTGTAAGTTACAACTACAGCTAAGCATAAATCAAAGGCATATCAAACTTCCATCCATGTTTGTAACTTTCTTTTAACAGTTATGCAATTAAAAACCAAATCCTCATCATTGTGTTGGAAGGTACTCTAAGACACAAAAACACACAAAAACGACTCTTTTTGGTATTTTTAACACATTTTTCGATTTTTTTTCAAGAATTTTCGAATTTTTCTTAAAGAACACATAAAAACACTTAAAAACACACTAAAAACACTTAAAAACAGTGAAAACAGCATTAGAAGTGATAGGTGATAAAAACCCACGAATTTTGCATAAAAACACTTTGTTTACCCCCCCACACTTAAATCAAACATTGTCCTCAATGTTTCAAACATATACGCACACACAAGCAAACAAACAAACAGTTAACAAACATGACACGAAATGTAAATGAAAAACAATAAAGAGTAGAGTTTAGGAACATAAACACCTGGTTTTGATGCCGGATCTTCCAAGGTCTCTTTATTGAATGCATGGGTTGCCTCCCAAGAAGCGCTTGCTTTAACGTCTTCCAGCCGGACGAGACTTCCTTTTAGTCTTGGATAGGGCCCACGGCATGGAGTGGTGTGTCTTCCACGATATGCTCCTCAAAGTGCTCATAGTAGGGCTTCACACGTTGTCCATTCACCTTGAATTCTTGCCCCGTCTTGAAACTTTTAATTTGGACTGCACCATGAGGAAAAACATTGGTAACAACAAAAGGGCCAATCCACTTAGAACGTAACTTACCTGGGAATAAACGAAGGCGGGAATTGAAGAGTAGAACTTTCTGCCCAGGTGAGAATATCTTGGTACGAATCAACTTGTCATGAAATGTCTTCGTCTTCTCTTTGTAAATCTGAGCATTCTCATACGCCTCGTTTCTAATTTCTTCAAGTTCGTTCAATTGAAGCTTTCTCTGAAGTCCAGCCGTGACTAGGTCCAAATTGAATGTTTTGACGGCCCAATGTGCTTTATGCTCTAATTCAACCGGAAGATGACATGGTTTTCCATATATGAGCCGAAATGGGGACATCCCAATTGGTGTTTTGTAGGCCGTACGATATGCCCACAATGCATCATTCAAACGTAAGCTCCAATCTTTCCGGTTAGGCCCAACGGTCTTCTCTAAAATCTGTTTGATCTCCCGATTTGAAACCTCGGCTTGGCCATTTGTTTGGGGATGATAAGGTGTTGCCACCTTATGAGTGACGTTGTATTTCTTGAGCAACGCCTCAATGGTTCGATTGCAAAAGTGTGAACCCCCATCACTTATAAGAACTCTTGGCATTCCAAATCTAGCAAATATGTTAGTTCTTATAAAATCTGCAACCACTTTAGAATCATTAGTACGGGTGGCTTTTGCTTCCACCCATTTCGAAGCATAATCAACCGCAAGTATAATATAAACAAAACCATGAGATGAGGGAAAAGGGCCCATGAAATCAATGCCCCAAACATCAAAAATTTCAACACTAAATACAGGGACCTGCGGCATTTGATCTTTTGAACCAATGTTTCCGGTTCTTTGACAACGATCACATGACAAGCAAAACGTTCTAGCATCTTTAAAGATGGTAGGCCAATAAAAACCACTTTCAAGTACTTTTCGTGCAGTCCTTTGAGTGCCAAAGTGACCTCCGCATGCATAAGTGTGACAAAATGTTAAAATTGAATGAAATTCAGAATTATGCACACACCTACGAATGATTTGATCCGCACCATATTTCCACAAATAAGGGTCATCCCACACATAAGAACGTGCCTCTTTCTTTAGTTTATCCCGTTGATGCTTACTTAAGGTGTCGGGAACTTGTTTAGAGACCAAATAATTAACTAAATCGGCATACCATGGTGCACTTACCTTGATGGACAGCAGCTGCTCATCGGGGAATGTCTCTGGAATAGGCACGGCATCATCTTCTTCATGGACCATTCGGCTCAAGTGGTCAGCCACCACGTTCTCGCATCCTTTCTTGTCCCGAATTTCAATATCGAACTCTTGGAGAAGAAGCATCCAACGAATAAGCCGTGGTTTAGCCTCCTTCTTGGTAAGTAAGTACTTCAACGCTGCATGATCAGAGTAAATTATAATTTTAGTACCAAGTAAATACGAGCGAAATTTATCTAAAGCAAAAACAACAGCAAGAAGTTCTTTTTCCGTTGTGGAATAGTTCAATTGAGCATCATTCAACGTCCGGGAAGCATAGTATATGACGTGTGGCTGCTTGTCCTTTCTTTGTCCCAAAACAGCTCCTAATGCATAATCGGATGCATCGCACATAAGCTCAAAGGGAAGGCTCCAATCTGGTGGGACAATGATAGGGGCCGAAGTGAGCTTCTCTTTGAGGTTCATGAAAGCCTTCTCACACTCTTTATCGAATTTGAAAGGCACATCCTTTTGAAGGAGGCGGCACAAGGGGTTGGAAATCTTTGAAAAATCCTTGATGAATCGCCTATAAAATCCTGCATGTCCAAGAAAAGAACGAACCTCTCTAACCGAAGTCGGAGAGGGTAAGTAGCGTACAAGATCTATTTTTGATTTATCAACTTCAATTCCTCTTTCTGAAACGATATGACCTAAAACTATACCTTGTTTCACCATAAAGTGACATTTCTCCCAATTTAAAACAAGGTTAGTTTCAACACATCGTTTCAAGATTAATGTGAGATTATCCAAACAATTATCAAATGAATCTCCAAAGACACTAAAATCATCCATAAATACCTCTATGATCTTCTCAACGAAATCTGAAAATATACTTACCATACATCGTTGAAAAGTTGCAGGTGCATTGCATAGACCGAATGGCATGCGACGATAGGCAAAGGTACCAAATGGGCACGTGAAGGTTGTCTTTTCTTGGTCGTCGGGAGCTATGACAATTTGATTATATCCCGAATAGCCATCAAGAAAACAATAAAAAGAATGACCGGCTAACCTTTCAAGCATTTGGTCAATGAACGGCAAAGGGAAATGGTCCTTCCTTGTGGTGGCGTTGAGCTTCCTATAATCAATGCATACTCTCCAACCTGTTTGGATACGGGTTGGCACAAGCTCATTTTCGGCATTCTTCACCACCGTAACTCCCGACTTCTTTGGAACAACTTGCACCGGCGAAACCCACCGGCTATCCGAGATAGGGTAGATCACTCCACAATCGAGAAGCTTTATAACCTCCTTCTTGACAACTTCCATCATCGGAGGGTTGAGTCGGCGTTGAGCCTCTCGAGTTGGTTTAGCCCCTTCCTCTAGAAGTATGCGATGCATGCAAGTTGTAGGGCTAATACCTTTAATGTCGGCTAAGGTCCACCCTATGGCTGTTTTGTGCTCTTTCAACACCCGAATCAGTCTATTCTACCAATTTCCAATTATTATTCCTTTAGACTATGAATGACAACACTCCAAGTTAACCATGTAAGCATAAATTAACCATCAGATTTTCCTTTTCTCATTGAATTGAATGAAACATGCATTACAACCAAATTATCCTTATCAAGTCCCTAACTATGATTGCATGATAGAAAACATATCAAAGGTCATTACGTTCTTTGAAAATCATAAGTGTTGACAAGGCAATTATAACTATGAATGCATGAAACTCTTGCCTAGGACTTACTTAACATGATTGTGACTAGCAACCTTTACTACTTGTGAATATAAGTTCATAACGATTAGGTGAAATTCCCTTATACTCTAGCTTCAAGTTAATGCATGCAAATTAAGTGTCGACTCCCAATTAACACACAAAAACAAGTTTTAATAACTTAGTTAAGCAAATCACATTCAAGTCTTAAGAAACAATAATTGGATGTAATCAATTCATATATAGCATATAATCATGGCTTCAAATTCACCCCCAACTAATAAGAAATTTAGCCTCTCATGTTTGCAATTACACAAAAATAACTTGAATTAAACATTGAGATAAAAGAAAGACAACACCTAGAACAATGGGCAGCCAAGGTGCACGGCAAGGTCCTTCTTCCTCCTAGCAATTGCGGCACAAGATGGCTTTTTGAGTGAATGAGGGTGGATGAGTGCTGAATGTAGAGAGAAATCTGAGATGGGTGGTGAGAGGTGGTGTTTTGAATGAGGGGTGCGGCACTCATATATATAGGTGCTGAATGAAAGCCACGGCTTGGTAGAAATAGGAGTTCTAATGTGTAAGAGTTTTGGATTTAGAATAGGTAGAGAACTTGGACTCCAAAACCACAAAGGAAAAGGGACTTCCAAGCACAATCCAAAGAGGAAAAGAACATGTTTTCCAGCAGGTTTTAGGCATCTAGAAGGTGGGATATGCGGCTGGGATTTAGGAGAAGAGATAAGGCCTTCTAGAAGGGGTTTAGGCGCCACCTTTGTAGGAGAAAGGTGTGGCAGATTTGTAGGAGAGGTTTAAGGGATTTGTTGCATGTTTTTAGGCTTCTAGAACCCCTAAATTTAGGTGATATTTTCTGTTTAGAATCCCCCTCTTTTTGGCTAAAAATATGGAAAGATAAAATAAGATAAGGCAAGATAAGATAAGGTTATGGATAATGCTTCTAGATAATGTTCCTTATTTCTTGCTCTTCTCTTATCTTCTAGAACTTGAACTTGTTTCTTCCTTCTTCCTAGCTGATTCCTTGTCTTTAAATCTCCAAATTCGTCCATCCTTCTTGCTTGACTCATAAGCTATCCATCCTTAACCCAAAATAGCTCCAAATCACTCCAAATTGGCTCTTTTTGCACACTTTGTTATTAAGCCCTGAAATTGCACGAAAATGACTTAAAACACAATAATTAACATAATTAAGGTAAGTAAATGCAAGAAAACAAGCTAACTAAGTCGCATAAATATGCTCCTATCACGTGCAAATACACACCAAATACAAAAATAGTGTACTTTTGACACCAAATAAGCTTTTCATCGTTCGAGAACTTATTATTAATGTCCTACTAGCGTAGTATAAGTGTTTATTTGCTTAAGTTCCAAAGCGCGTCAAAGTCACGCTCGTTTTATGCCACATGCATAAAACCAAGCAAATACACTCCAAATACAAAAATAGTGTACTTTTGACCCCAAATAAGCTTTTCATCTTTCGAGAACTTATTATTAATGTCCTACTAGCGTAGTATAAGTGTTTATTTGCTTAAGTTCCAAAGCGCGTCAAAGTCACGCTCGTTTTATGCCACATGCATAAAACCAAGCAAATACACTCCAAATACAAAAATAGTGTACTTTTGACCCCAAATAAGCATTTTATCGTTTGAGAACTTATTATTAATGCCTTATTAGAGTACTAGATGTGTTTATTTGCTTAAGCTCCAAAAGCGCGTCAAAGGCACACACGTTTTATCCATCGAATGCTTAAAACAGTGCAAATACACACCAAATAAAAAAATAGTGTACTTTTGACACCAAATAAGCATTTTATCATTTGAGAACTCATTATGAATGCCTTATTAGCGTAATATTTGTGTTTATTTGCTTAAGTTCGAAAGCGCGTCAAAGTCACGCTCGTTTTATCCCACATGCATAAAACCGTGCAAATACACTCCAAATACAAAAATAGTGTACTTTTGACACCAAATAAGCTTTTCATCGTTCGAGAACTTATTATTAATGTCCTACTAGCGTAGTATAAGTGTTTATTTGCTTAAGTTCCAAAGCGCGTCAAAGTCACGCTCGTTTTATTAAAACCGTGCAAATACACACCAAATACAAAAATAGTGTACTTTTGACACCAAATAAGCATTTTAACATTTGAGAACTCATTATTAATGCCTTATTAGTGTATTATATGTGTTTATTTGCTTAAGTTCGAAAGCGCGTCAAAGTCACGCTCGTTTTATCGCACATGCATAAAACCGTGCAAATACACACCAAATACAAAAATAGTGTACTTTTGACACCAAATAAGCTTTTCATCGTTCGAGAACTTATTATTAATGTCCTACTAGCGTAGTATAAGTGTTTATTTGCTTAAGTTCCAAAGCGCGTCAAAGTCACGCTCGTTTTATTAAAACCATGCAAATACACACCAAATACAAAAATAGTGTACTTTTGACACCAAATAAGCATTTTAACATTTGAGAACTCATTATTAATGCCTTATTAGCGTATTATATGTGTTTTTTTGCTTAAGTTCCAAAGCTCGTCAAAGGCACGCTGGTTTTATCCCACATGCATAAAACCGTGCAAATACATACCAAATACAAAAATAGTGTACTTTTGACACCAAATAAGCTTTTCATCTTTCGAGAACTTATTATTAAAATCCTACTAGCGTAGTATAAGTGTTTATTTGCTTAAGTTCCAAAGCGCGTCAAAGTCACGCTCGTTTTATGCCACATGCATAAAACCAAGCAAATACACTCCAAATACAAAAATAGTGTACTTTTGACCCCAAATAAGCATTTTATCGTTTGAGAACTTATTATTAATGCCTTATTAGAGTACTAGATGTGTTTATTTGCTTAAGTTCCAAAAGCGCGTCAAAGGCACACACGTTTTATCCATCGAATGCTTAAAACAGTGCAAATACACACCAAATAAAAAAATAGTGTACTTTTGACACCAAATAAGCATTTTAACATTTGAGAACTCATTATTAATGCCTTATTAGTGTATTATATGTGTTTATTTGCTTAAGTTCGAAAGCGCGTCAAAGTCACGCTCGTTTTATCGCACATGCATAAAACCGTGCAAATACACACCAAATACAAAAATAGTGTACTTTTGACACCAAATAAGCTTTTCATCGTTCGAGAACTTATTATTAATGTCCTACTAGCGTAGTATAAGTGTTTATTTGCTTAAGTTCCAAAGCGCGTCAAAGTCACGCTCGTTTTATTAAAACCATGCAAATACACACCAAATACAAAAATAGTGTACTTTTGACACCAAATAAGCATTTTAACATTTGAGAACTCATTATTAATGCCTTATTAGCGTATTATATGTGTTTTTTTGCTTAAGTTCCAAAGCTCGTCAAAGGCACGCTCGTTTTATCCCACATGCATAAAACCGTGCAAATACATACCAAATACAAAAATAGTGTACTTTTGACACCAAATAAGCTTTTCATCTTTCGAGAACTTATTATTAAAATCCTACTAGCGTAGTATAAGTGTTTATTTGCTTAAGTTCCAAAGCGCGTCAAAGTCACGCTCGTTTTATGCCACATGCATAAAACCAAGCAAATACACTCCAAATACAAAAATAGTGTACTTTTGACCCCAAATAAGCTTTTCATCTTTCGAGAACTTATTATTAATGTCCTACTAGCGTAGTATAAGTGTTTATTTGCTTAAGTTCCAAAGCGCGTCAAAGTCACGCTCGTTTTATGCCACATGCATAAAACCAAGCAAATACACTCCAAATACAAAAATAGTGTACTTTTGACCCCAAATAAGCATTTTATCGTTTGAGAACTTATTATTAATGCCTTATTAGAGTACTAGATGTGTTTATTTGCTTAAGTTCCAAAAGCGCGTCAAAGGCACACACGTTTTATCCATCGAATGCTTAAAACAGTGCAAATACACACCAAATAAAAAAATAGTGTACTTTTGACACCAAATAAGCATTTTATCATTTGAGAACTCATTATGAATGCCTTATTAGCGTAATATTTGTGTTTATTTGCTTAAGTTCGAAAGCGCGTCAAAGTCACGCTCGTTTTATCCCACATGCATAAAACCGTGCAAATACACTCCAAATACAAAAATAGTGTACTTTTGACACCAAATAAGCTTTTCATCGTTCGAGAACTTATTATTAATGTCCTACTAGCGTAGTATAAGTGTTTATTTGCTTAAGTTCCAAAGCGCGTCAAAGTCACGCTCGTTTTATTAAAACCGTGCAAATACACACCAAATACAAAAATAGTGTACTTTTGACACCAAATAAGCATTTTAACATTTGAGAACTCATTATTAATGCCTTATTAGTGTATTATATGTGTTTATTTGCTTAAGTTCGAAAGCGCGTCAAAGTCACGCTCGTTTTATCGCACATGCATAAAACCGTGCAAATACACACCAAATACAAAAATAGTGTACTTTTGACACCAAATAAGCTTTTCATCGTTCGAGAACTTATTATTAATGTCCTACTAGCGTAGTATAAGTGTTTATTTGCTTAAGTTCCAAAGCGCGTCAAAGTCACGCTCGTTTTATTAAAACCATGCAAATACACACCAAATACAAAAATAGTGTACTTTTGACACCAAATAAGCATTTTAACATTTGAGAACTCATTATTAATGCCTTATTAGCGTATTATATGTGTTTTTTTGCTTAAGTTCCAAAGCTCGTCAAAGGCACGCTCGTTTTATCCCACATGCATAAAACCGTGCAAATACATACCAAATACAAAAATAGTGTACTTTTGACACCAAATAAGCTTTTCATCTTTCGAGAACTTATTATTAAAATCCTACTAGCGTAGTATAAGTGTTTATTTGCTTAAGTTCCAAAGCGCGTCAAAGTCACGCTCGTTTTATGCCACATGCATAAAACCAAGCAAATACACTCCAAATACAAAAATAGTGTACTTTTGACCCCAAATAAGCTTTTCATCTTTCGAGAACTTATTATTAATGTCCTACTAGCGTAGTATAAGTGTTTATTTGCTTAAGTTCCAAAGCGCGTCAAAGTCACGCTCGTTTTATGCCACATGCATAAAACCAAGCAAATACACTCCAAATACAAAAATAGTGTACTTTTGACCCCAAATAAGCATTTTATCGTTTGAGAACTTATTATTAATGCCTTATTAGAGTACTAGATGTGTTTATTTGCTTAAGTTCCAAAAGCGCGTCAAAGGCACACACGTTTTATCCATCGAATGCTTAAAACAGTGCAAATACACACCAAATAAAAAAATAGTGTACTTTTGACACCAAATAAGCATTTTATCATTTGAGAACTCATTATGAATGCCTTATTAGCGTAATATTTGTGTTTATTTGCTTAAGTTCGAAAGCGCGTCAAAGTCATGCTCGTTTTATCGCACATGCATAAAACCGTGCAAATACACACCAAATACAAAAATAGTGTACTTTTGACACCAAATAAGCTTTTCATCATTCGAGAACTTATTAGTAATGTCCTACTAGCGTAGTATAAATGTTTATTTGCTTAAGTTCCAAAGCGCGTCAAAGTGACGCTCGTTTTATTAAAACCGTGCAAATACACACAAAATACAAAAATAGTGTACTTTTGACACCAAATAAGCATTTTAACATTTGAGAACTCATTATTAATGCCTTATTAGCGTATTATATGTGTTTTTTTGCTTAAGTTCCAAAGCTCGTCAAAGTCACGCTCGTTTTATCCCACATGCATAAAACCGTGCAAATACATACCAAATACAAAAATAGTGTACTTTTGACACCAAATAAGCTTTTCATCTTTCGAGAACTTATTATTAATGTCCTACTAGCGTAGTATAAGTGTTTATTTGCTTAAGTTCCAAAGCGCGTCAAAGTCACGCTCGTTTTATGCCACATGCATAAAACCAAGCAAATACACTCCAAATACAAAAATAGTGTACTTTTGACCCCAAATAAGCATTTTATCGTTTGAGAACTTATTATTAATGCCTTATTAGAGTACTAGATGTGTTTATTTGCTTAAGTTCCAAAAGCGCGTCAAAGGCACACACGTTTTATCCATCGAATGCTTAAAACAGTGCAAATACACACCAAATAAAAAAATAGTGTACTTTTGACACCAAATAAGCATTTTATCATTTGAGAACTCATTATGAATGCCTTATTAGCGTAATATTTGTGTTTATTTGCTTAAGTTCGAAAGCGCGTCAAAGTCACGCTCGTTTTATCCCACATGCATAAAACCGTGCAAATACACACCAAATACAAAAATAGTGTACTTTTGACACCAAATAAGCTTTTCATCGTTCGAGAACTTATTATTAATGTCCTACTAGCGTAGTATAAGTGTTTATTTGCTTAAGTTCCAAAGCGCGTCAAAGTCACGCTCGTTTTATTAAAACCGTGCAAATACACACCAAATACAAAAATAGTGTACTTTTGACACCAAATAAGCATTTTAACATTTGAGAACTCATTATTAATGCCTTATTAGCGTATTATATGTGTTTTTTTGCTTAAGTTCCAAAGCTCGTCAAAGGCACGCTCGTTTTATCCCACATGCATAAAACCGTGCAAATACATACCAAATACAAAAATAGTGTACTTTTGACACCAAATATGCTTTTCATCTTTCGAGAATTTATTATTAATGTCCTACTAGCGTAGTATAAGTGTTTATTTGCTTAAGTTCCAAAGCGCGTCAAAGTCACGCTCGTTTTATGCCAGATGCATAAAACCAAGCAAATACACTCCAAATACAAAAATAGTGTACTTTTGACCCCAAATAAGCTTTTCATCTTTCGAGAACTTATTATTAATGTCCTACTAGCGTAGTATAAGTGTTTATTTGCTCAAGTTCCAAAGCGCGTCAAAGTCACGCTCGTTTTATGCCACATGCATAAAACCAAGCAAATACAGTCCAAATACAAAAATAGTGTACTTTTGACCCCAAAAAAGCATTTTATCGTTTGAGAACTTATTATTAATGCCTTATTAGAGTACTAGATGTGTTTATTTGCTTAAGTTCCAAAAGCGCGTCAAAGGCACACACGTTTTATCCATCGAATGCTTAAAACAGTGCAAATACACACCAAATAAAAAAATAGTGTACTTTTGACACCAAATAAGCATTTTATCATTTGAGAACTCATTATGAATGCCTTATTAGCGTAATATTTGTGTTTATTTGCTTAAGTTCGAAAGCGCGTCAAAGTCACGCTCGTTTTATCCCACATGCATAAAACCGTGCAAATACACTCCAAATACAAAAATAGTGTACTTTTGACACCAAATAAGCTTTTCATCGTTCGAGAAATTATTATTAATGTCCTACTAGCGTAGTATAAGTGTTTATTTGCTTAAGTTCCAAAGCGCGTCAAAGTCACGCTCGTTTTATGCCAGATGCATAAAACCAAGCAAATACACTCCAAATACAAAAATAGTGTACTTTTGACACCAAATAAGCATTTTAACATTTGAGAACTCATTATTAATGCCTTATTAGTGTATTATATGTGTTTATTTGCTTAAGTTCGAAAGCGCGTCAAAGTCACGCTCGTTTTATCGCACATGCATAAAACCGTCCAAATACACACCAAATACAAAAATAGTGTACTTTTGACACCAAATAAGCTTTTCATCTTTTGAGAACTTATTATTAATGCCTTATTAGAGTACTAGATGTGTTTATTTGCTTAAGTTCCAAAAGCGCGTCAAAGGCACACACGTTTTATCCATCGAATGCTTAAAACAGTGCAAATACACACCAAATAAAAAAATAGTGTACTTTTGACACCAAATAAGCATTTTATCATTTGAGAACTCATTATGAATGCCTTATTAGCGTAATATTTGTGTTTATTTGCTTAAGTTCGAAAGCGCGTCAAAGTCACGCTCGTTTTATCCCACATGCATAAAACCGTGCAAATACACTCCAAATACAAAAATAGTGTACTTTTGACACCAAATAAGCTTTTCATCGTTCGAGAACTTATTATTAATGTCCTACTAGCGTAGTATATGTGTTTATTTGCTTAAGTTCCAAAGCGCGTCAAAGTCACGCTCGTTTTATTAAAACCGTGCAAATACACACCAAATACAAAAATAGTGTACTTTTGACACCAAATAAGCATTTTAACATTTGAGAACTCATTATTAATGCCTTATTAGTGTATTATATGTGTTTATTTGCTTAAGTTCGAAAGCGCGTCAAAGTCACGCTCGTTTTATCGCACATGCATAAAACCGTGCAAATACACACCAAATACAAAAATAGTGTACTTTTGACACCAAATAAGCTTTTCATCGTTCGAGAACTTATTATTAATGTCCTACTAGCGTAGTATAAGTGTTTATTTGCTTAAGTTCCAAAGCGCGTCAAAGTCACGCTCGTTTTATTAAAACCATGCAAATACACACCAAATACAAAAATAGTGTACTTTTGACACCAAATAAGCATTTTAACATTTGAGAACTCATTATTAATGCCTTATTAGCGTATTATATGTGTTTTTTTGCTTAAGTTCCAAAGCTCGTCAAAGGCACGCTCGTTTTATCCCACATGCATAAAACCGTGCAAATACATACCAAATACAAAAATAGTGTACTTTTGACACCAAATAAGCTTTTCATCTTTCGAGAACTTATTATTAAAATCCTACTAGCGTAGTATAAGTGTTTATTTGCTTAAGTTCCAAAGCGCGTCAAAGTCACGCTCGTTTTATGCCACATGCATAAAACCAAGCAAATACACTCCAAATACAAAAATAGTGTACTTTTGACCCCAAATAAGCTTTTCATCTTTCGAGAACTTATTATTAATGTCCTACTAGCGTAGTATAAGTGTTTATTTGCTTAAGTTCCAAAGCGCGTCAAAGTCACGCTCGTTTTATGCCACATGCATAAAACCAAGCAAATACACTCCAAATACAAAAATAGTGTACTTTTGACCCCAAATAAGCATTTTATCGTTTGAGAACTTATTATTAATGCCTTATTAGAGTACTAGATGTGTTTATTTGCTTAAGTTCCAAAAGCGCGTCAAAGGCACACACGTTTTATCCATCGAATGCTTAAAACAGTGCAAATACACACCAAATAAAAAAATAGTGTACTTTTGACACCAAATAAGCATTTTATCATTTGAGAACTCATTATGAATGCCTTATTAGCGTAATATTTGTGTTTATTTGCTTAAGTTCGAAAGCGCGTCAAAGTCACGCTCGTTTTATCCCACATGCATAAAACCGTGCAAATACACACCAAATACAAAAATAGTGTACTTTTGACACCAAATAAGCTTTTCATCGTTCGAGAACTTATTATTAATGTCCTACTAGCGTAGTATAAGTGTTTATTTGCTTACGTTCAAAAGCGCGTCAAAGTCACGCTCGTTTTATTAAAACCGTGCAAATACACACCAAATACAAAAATAGTGTACTTTTGACACCAAATAAGCATTTTAACATTTGAGAACTCATTATTAATGCCTTATTAGCGTATTATATGTGTTTTTTTGCTTAAGTTCCAAAGCTCGTCAAAGGCACGCTCGTTTTATCCCACATGCATAAAACCGTGCAAATACATACCAAATACAAAAATAGTGTACTTTTGACACCAAATATGCTTTTCATCTTTCGAGAATTTATTATTAATGTCCTACTAGCGTAGTATAAGTGTTTATTTGCTTAAGTTCCAAAGCGCGTCAAAGTCACGCTCGTTTTATGCCAGATGCATAAAACCAAGCAAATACACTCCAAATACAAAAATAGTGTACTTTTGACCCCAAATAAGCTTTTCATCTTTCGAGAACTTATTATTAATGTCCTACTAGCGTAGTATAAGTGTTTATTTGCTCAAGTTCCAAAGCGCGTCAAAGTCACGCTCGTTTTATGCCACATGCATAAAACCAAGCAAATACAGTCCAAATACAAAAATAGTGTACTTTTGACCCCAAATAAGCATTTTATCGTTTGAGAACTTATTATTAATGCCTTATTAGAGTACTAGATGTGTTTATTTGCTTAAGTTCCAAAAGCGCGTCAAAGGCACACACGTTTTATCCATCGAATGCTTAAAACAGTGCAAATACACACCAAATAAAAAAATAGTGTACTTTTGACACCAAATAAGCATTTTATCATTTGAGAACTCATTATGAATGCCTTATTAGCGTAATATTTGTGTTTATTTGCTTAAGTTCGAAAGCGCGTCAAAGTCACGCTCGTTTTATCCCACATGCATAAAACCGTGCAAATACACTCCAAATACAAAAATAGTGTACTTTTGACACCAAATAAGCTTTTCATCGTTCGAGAATTTATTATTAATGTCCTACTAGCGTAGTATAAGTGTTTATTTGCTTAAGTTCCAAAGCGCGTGAAAGTCACGCTCGTTTTATTAAAACCGTGCAAATACACACCAAATACAAAAATAGTGTACTTTTGACACCAAATAAGCATTTTAACATTTGAGAACTCATTATTAATGCCTTATTAGTGTATTGTATGTGTTTATTTGCTTAAGTTCGAAAGCGCGTCAAAGTCACGCTCGTTTTATCGCACATGCATAAAACCGTCCAAATACACACCAAATACAAAAATAGTGTACTTTTGACACCAAATAAGCTTTTCATCTTTTGAGAACTTATTATTAATGCCTTATTAGAGTACTAGATGTGTTTATTTGCTTAAGTTCCAAAAGCGCGTCAAAGGCACACACGTTTTATCCATCGAATGCTTAAAACAGTGCAAATACACACCAAATAAAAAAATAGTGTACTTTTGACACCAAATAAGCATTTTATCATTTGAGAACTCATTATGAATGCCTTATTAGCGTAATATTTGTGTTTATTTGCTTAAGTTCGAAAGCGCGTCAAAGTCACGCTCGTTTTATCCCACATGCATAAAACCGTGCAAATACACTCCAAATACAAAAATAGTGTACTTTTGACACCAAATAAGCTTTTCATCGTTCGAGAAATTATTATTAATGTCCTACTAGCGTAGTATAAGTGTTTATTTGCTTTCCAAAGCGCGTCAAAGTCACGCTTGTTTTATTAAAACCGTGCAAATACACACCAAATACAAAAATAGTGTACTTTTGACACCAAATAAGCATTTTAACATTTGAGAACTCATTATTAATGCCTTATTAGTGTATTATATGTGTTTATTTGCTTAAGTTCGAAAGCGAGTCAAAGTCACGCTCGTTTTATCGCACATGCATAAAACCGTGCAAATACACACCAAATACAAAAATAGTGTACTTTTGACACCAAATAAGCTTTTCATCGTTCGAGAACTTATTATTAATGTCCTACTAGCGTAGGATAAGTGTTTATTTGCTTAAGTTCCAAAGCGCGTCAAAGTCACGCTCGTTTTATTAAAACCATGCAAATACACACCAAATACAAAAATAGTGTACTTTTGACACCAAATAAGCATTTTAACATTTGAGAACTCATTATTAATGCCTTATTAGCGTATTATATGTGTTTTTTTGCTTAAGTTCCAAAGCTCGTCAAAGGCACGCTGGTTTTATCCCACATGCATAAAACCGTGCAAATACATACCAAATACAAAAATAGTGTACTTTTGACACCAAATAAGCTTTTCATCTTTCGAGAACTTATTATTAAAATCCTACTAGCGTAGTATAAGTGTTTATTTGCTTAAGTTCCAAAGCGCGTCAAAGTCACGCTCGTTTTATGCCACATGCATAAAACCAAGCAAATACACTCCAAATACAAAAATAGTGTACTTTTGACCCCAAATAAGCTTTTCATCTTTCGAGAACTTATTATTAATGTCCTACTAGCGTAGTATAAGTGTTTATTTGCTTAAGTTCCAAAGCGCGTCAAAGTCACGCTCGTTTTATGCCACATGCATAAAACCAAGCAAATACACTCCAAATACAAAAATAGTGTACTTTTGACCCCAAATAAGCATTTTATCGTTTGAGAACTTATTATTAATGCCTTATTAGAGTACTAGATGTGTTTATTTGCTTAAGTTCCAAAAGCGCGTCAAAGGCACACACGTTTTATCCATCGAATGCTTAAAACAGTGCAAATACACACCAAATACAAAAATAGTGTACTTTTGACACCAAATAAGCATTTTAACATTTGAGAACTCATTATTAATGCCTTATTAGTGTATTATATGTGTTTATTTGCTTAAGTTCGAAAGCGAGTCAAAGTCACGCTCGTTTTATCTCACATGCATAAAACCGTGCAAATACACACCAAATACAAAAATAGTGTACTTTTGACACCAAATAAGCTTTTCATCGTTCGAGAACTTATTATTAATGTCCTACTAGCGTAGTATAAGTGTTTATTTGCTTAAGTTTCAAAGCGCGTCAAAGTCACGCTCGTTTTATTAAAACCATGCAAATACACACCAAATACAAAAATAGTGTACTTTTGACACCAAATAAGCATTTTAACATTTGAGAACTCATTATTAATGCCTTATTAGCGTATTATATGTGTTTTTTTGCTTAAGTTCCAAAGCTCGTCAAAGGCACGCTGGTTTTATCCCACATGCATAAAACCGTGCAAATACATACCAAATACAAAAATAGTGTACTTTTGACACCAAATAAGCTTTTCATCTTTCGAGAACTTATTATTAAAATCCTACTAGCGTAGTATATGTGTTTATTTGCTTAAGTTCGAAAGCGCGTCAAAGTCACGCTCGTTTTATCGCACATGCATAAAATCGTGCAAATACACACCAAATACAAAAATAGTGTACTTTTGACACCAAATAAGCTTTTCACCCTTCGAGAACTTATTATTAATGTCCTACTAGCGTAGTATAAGTGTTTATTTGCTTAAGTTCCAAAGCGCGTCAAAGTCACGCTCGTTTTATTAAAACCGTGCAAATACACACCAAATACAAAAATAGTGTACTTTTGACACCAAATAAGCATTTTAACATTTGAGAAATCATTATTAATGCCTTATTAGCGTATTATATGTGTTTTTTTGCTTAAGTTCCAAAGCTCGTCAAAGGCACGCTCGTTTTATCCCACATGCATAAAACCGTGCAAATACATACCAAATACAAAAATAGTGTACTTTTGACACCAAATAAGCTTTTCATCTTTCGAGAACTTAATATTAATGTCCTACTGGCGTAGTATAAGTGTTTATTTGCTTAAGTTCCAAAGCGCGTCAAAGTCACGCTCGTTTTATGCCACATCCATAAAACCAAGCAAATACACTCCAAATACAAAAATAGTGTACTTTTGACCCCAAATAAGCTTTTCATCTTTCGAGAACTTATTATTAATGTCCTACTAGCGTAGTATAAGTGTTTATTTGCTTAAGTTCCAAAGCGCGTCAAAGTCACGCTCGTTTTATGCCACATGCATAAAACCAAGCAAATACACTCCAAATACAAAAATAGTGTACTTTTGACCCCAAATAAACATTTTATCGTTTGAGAACTTATTATTAATGCCTTATTAGAGTACTAGATGTGTTTATTTGCTTAAGTTCCAAAAGCGCGTCAAAGGCACACACGTTTTATCCATCGAATGCTTAAAACAGTGCAAATACACACCAAATAAAAAAATAGTGTACTTTTGACACCAAATAAGCATTTTATCGTTTGAGAACTCATTATGAATGCCTTATTAGCGTAATATTTGTGTTTATTTGCTTAAGTTCGAAAGCGCGTCAAAGTCACGCTCGTTTTATCCCACATGCATAAAACCGTGCAAATACACTCCAAATACAAAAATAGTGAACTTTTGACACCAAATAAGCTTTTCATCGTTCGAGAACTTATTATTAATGTCCTACTAGCGTAGTATAAGTGTTTATTTGCTTAAGTTTCAAAGCGCGTCAAAGTCACGCTCGTTTTATTAAAACCGTGCAAATACACACCAAATACAAAAATAGTGTACTTTTGACACCAAATAAGCATTTTAACATTTGAGAACTCATTATTAATGCCTTATTAGCGTATTATATGTGTTTATTTGCTTAAGTTCGAAAGCGCGTCAAAGTCACGCTCGTTTTATCGCACATGCATAAAACCGTGCAAATACACACCAAATACAAAAATAGTGTACTTTTGACACCAAATAAGCTTTTCATCGTTCGAGAACTTATTATTAATGTCCTACTAGCGTAGTATAAGTGTTTATTTGCTTAAGTTCCAAAGCGCGTCAAAGTCACGCCCGTTTTATTAAAACCGTGCAAATACACACCAAATACAAAAATAGTGTACTTTTGACACCAAATAAGCATTTTAACATTTGAGAACTCATTATTAATGCCTTATTAGCGTATTATATGTGTTTATTTGCTTAAGTTCGATAGCGCGTTAAAGTCACGCTCGTTTTATCGCACATGCATAAAACCGTGCAAATACACACCAAATACAAAAATAGTGTACTTTTGACACCAAATAAGCTTTTCATCGTTCGAGAACTTATTATTAATGTCCTACTAGCGTAGTATAAGTGTTTATTTGCTTAAGTTCCAAAGCGCGTCAAAGTCACGCTCGTTTTATTAAAACCGTGCAAATACACACCAAATACAAAAATAGTGTACTTTTGACACCAAATAAGCATTTTAACATTTGAGAACTCATTATTAATGCCTTATTAGAGTATTATATGTGTTTTTTTGCTTAAGTTCGAAAGCTCGTCAAAGGCACGCCCGTTTTATCCCACATGCATAAAACCGTGCAAATACATACCAAATACAAAAATAGTGTACTTTTGACACCAAATAAGCTTTTCATCTTTCGAGAACTTATTATTAATGTCCTACTAGCGTAGTATAAGTGTTTATTTGCTTAAGTTCCAAAGCGCGTCAAAGTCACGCCTGTTTTATGCCTCATGCATAAAATCGTGCAAATACACTCCAAATACAAAAATAGCGTACTTTTGACCCCAAATAAGCATTTTATCATTTGAGAACTTATTATTAATGCCTTATTAGAGTACTAGATGTGTTTATTTGCTTAAGTTCCAAAAGCGCGTCAAAGGCACACACGTTTTATCCATCGAATGCTTAAAACAGTGCAAATACACACCAAATAAAAAAATAGTGTACCTTTGACACCAAATAAGCATTTTATCATTTGAGAACTCATTATGAATGCCTTATTAGCGTAATATTTGTGTTTATTTGCTTAAGTTCGAAAGCGCGTCAAAGTCACGCTCGTTTTATGCCACATGCATAAAACCAAGCAAATACACTCCAAATACAAAAATAGTGTACTTTTGACCCCAAATAAACATTTTATCGTTTGAGAACTTATTATTAATGCCTTATTAGAGTACTAGATGTGTTTATTTGCTTAAGTTCCAAAAGCGCGTCAAAGGCACACACGTTTTATCCATCGAATGCTTAAAACAGTGCAAATACACACCAAATAAAAAAATAGTGTACTTTTGACACCAAATAAGCATTTTATCATTTGAGAACTCATTATGAATGCCTTATTAGCGTAATATTTGTGTTTATTTGCTTAAGTTCGAAAGCGCGTCAAAGTCACGCTCGTTTTATCCCACATGCATAAAACCGTGCAAATACACTCCAAATACAAAAATAGTGAACTTTTGACACCAAATAAGTTTTCATCGTTCGAGAACTTATTATTAATGTCCTACTAGCGTAGTATAAGTGTTTATTTGCTTAAGTTTCAAAGCGCGTCAAAGTCACGCTCGTTTTATTAAAACCGTGCAAATACACACCAAATACAAAAATAGTGTACTTTTGACACCAAATAAGCATTTTAACATTTGAGAACTCATTATTAATGCCTTATTAGCGTATTATATGTGTTTATTTGCTTAAGTTCGAAAGCGCGTCAAAGTCACGCTCGTTTTATCGCACATGCATAAAACCGTGCAAATACACACCAAATACAAAAATAGTGTACTTTTGACACCAAATAAGCTTTTCATCGTTCGAGAACTTATTATTAATGTCCTACTAGCGTAGTATAAGTGTTTATTTGCTTAAGTTCCAAAGCGCGTCAAAGTCACGCCCGTTTTATTAAAACCGTGCAAATACACACCAAATACAAAAATAGTGTACTTTTGACACCAAATAAGCATTTTAACATTTGAGAACTCATTATTAATGCCTTATTAGCGTATTATATGTGTTTATTTGCTTAAGTTCGAAAGCGCGTCAAAGTCACGCTCGTTTTATCGCACATGCATAAAACCGTGCAAATACACACCAAATACAAAAATAGTGTACTTTTGACACCAAATAAGCTTTTCATCGTTCGAGAACTTATTATTAATGTCCTACTAGCGTAGTATAAGTGTTTATTTGCTTAAGTTCCAAAGCGCGTCAAAGTCACGCTCGTTTTATTAAAACCGTGCAAATACACACCAAATACAAAAATAGTGTACTTTTGACACCAAATAAGCATTTTAACATTTGAGAACTCATTATTAATGCCTTATTAGAGTATTATATGTGTTTTTTTGCTTAAGTTCGAAAGCTCGTCAAAGGCACGCCCGTTTTATCCCACATGCATAAAACCGTGCAAATACATACCAAATACAAAAATAGTGTACTTTTGACACCAAATAAGCTTTTCATCTTTCGAGAACTTATTATTAATGTCCTACTAGCGTAGTATAAGTGTTTATTTGCTTAAGTTCCAAAGCGCGTCAAAGTCACGCCTGTTTTATGCCTCATGCATAAAATCGTGCAAATACACTCCAAATACAAAAATAGCGTACTTTTGACCCCAAATAAGCATTTTATCATTTGAGAACTTATTATTAATGCCTTATTAGAGTACTAGATGTGTTTATTTGCTTAAGTTCCAAAAGCGCGTCAAAGGCACACACGTTTTATCCATCGAATGCTTAAAACAGTGCAAATACACACCAAATAAAAAAATAGTGTACCTTTGACACCAAATAAGCATTTTATCATTTGAGAACTCATTATGAATGCCTTATTAGCGTAATATTTGTGTTTATTTGCTTAAGTTCGAAAGCGCGTCAAAGTCACGCTCGTTTTATGCCACATGCATAAAACCAAGCAAATACACTCCAAATACAAAAATAGTGTACTTTTGACCCCAAATAAACATTTTATCGTTTGAGAACTTATTATTAATGCCTTATTAGAGTACTAGATGTGTTTATTTGCTTAAGTTCCAAAAGCGCGTCAAAGGCACACACGTTTTATCCATCGAATGCTTAAAACAGTGCAAATACACACCAAATAAAAATATAGTGTACTTTTGACACCAAATAAGCATTTTATCATTTGAGAACTCATTATGAATGCCTTATTAGCGTAATATTTGTGTTTATTTGCTTAAGTTCGAAAGCGCGTCAAAGTCACGCTCGTTTTATCCCACATGCATAAAACCGTGCAAATACACTCCAAATACAAAAATAGTGAACTTTTGACACCAAATAAGCTTTTCATCGTTCGAGAACTTATTATTAATGTCCTACTAGCGTAGTATAAGTGTTTATTTGCTTAAGTTTCAAAGCGCGTCAAAGTCACGCTCGTTTTATTAAAACCGTGCAAATACACACCAAATACAAAAATAGTGTACTTTTGACACCAAATAAGCATTTTAACATTTGAGAACTCATTATTAATGCCTTATTAGCGTATTATATGTGTTTATTTGCTTAAGTTCGAAAGCGCGTCAAAGTCACGCTCGTTTTATCGCACATGCATAAAACCGTGCAAATACACACCAAATACAAAAATAGTGTACTTTTGACACCAAATAAGCTTTTCATCGTTCGAGAACTTATTATTAATGTCCTACTAGCGTAGTATAAGTGTTTATTTGCTTAAGTTCCAAAGCGCGTCAAAGTCACGCCCGTTTTATTAAAACCGTGCAAATACACACCAAATACAAAAATAGTGTACTTTTGACACCAAATAAGCATTTTAACATTTGAGAACTCATTATTAATGCCTTATTAGCGTATTATATGTGTTTATTTGCTTAAGTTCGAAAGCGCGTCAAAGTCACGCTCGTTTTATCGCACATGCATAAAACCGTGCAAATACACACCAAATACAAAAATAGTGTACTTTTGACACCAAATAAGCTTTTCATCGTTCGAGAACTTATTATTAATGTCCTACTAGCGTAGTATAAGTGTATATTTGCTTAAGTTCCAAAGCGCGTCAAAGTCACGCTCGTTTTATGCCACATGCATAAAACCAAGCAAATACACTCCAAATACAAAAATAGTGTACTTTTGACCCCAAATAAACATTTTATCGTTTGAGAACTTATTATTAATGCCTTATTAGAGTACTAGATGTGTTTATTTGCTTAAGTTCCAAAAGCGCGTCAAAGGCACACACGTTTTATCCATCGAATGCTTAAAACAGTGCAAATACACACCAAATAAAAAAATAGTGTACTTTTGACACCAAATAAGCATTTTAACATTTGAGAACTCATTATTAATGCCTTATTAGAGTATTATATGTGTTTTGTTGCTTAAGTTCGAAAGCTCGTCAAAGGCACGCCCGTTTTATCCCACATGCATAAAACCGTGCAAATACATACCAAATACAAAAATAGTGTACTTTTGACACCAAATAAGCTTTTCATCTTTCGAGAACTTATTATTAATGTCCTACTAGCGTAGTATAAGTGTTTATTTGCTTAAGTTCCAAAGCGCGTCAAAGTCACGCCTGTTTTATGCCTCATGCATAAAATCGTGCAAATACACTCCAAATACAAAAATAGCGTACTTTTGACCCCAAATAAGCATTTTATCATTTGAGAACTTATTATTAATGCCTTATTAGGGTACTAGATGTGTTTATTTGCTTAAGTTCCAAAAGCGCGTCAAAGACACACACGTTTTATCCATCGAATGCTTAAAACAGTGCAAATACACACCAAATAAAAAAATAGTGTACCTTTGACACCAAATAAGCATTTTATCATTTGAGAACTCATTATGAATGCCTTATTAGCGTAATATTTGTGTTTATTTGCTTAAGTTCGAAAGCGCGTCAAAGTCACACTCGTTTTATCCCACATGCATAAAACCGTGCAAATACACTCCAAATAAAAAAATAGTGTACTTTTGACCCCAAATAAGCATTTTATCATTTGAGAACATATTATTAATGCCTTATTAGAGTACTATATGTGTTTAGTTGCTTAAGTTCCAAAGAGCGTCAAAGGCACACACGTTTTATCCATTGAATGCTTAAAACAGTGCAAATACACCCCAAATACAAAAATGGTGTACTTTTGACCCCAAATAAGCATTTTCTCATTTGAGAACTCATTATTAATGCCTTATTAGCGTATTATATGTGTTTATTTGCTTAAGTTCTAAAGCGCGTCAAAGGCACGCTCGTTTTATCCCACATGCCTAAAACCGTGCAAATACACACCAAATACAAAAATAGTGTACTTTTGACACCAAATAAGCTTTTCATCGTCCGAGAACTTATTATTAATGTCCTACTAGCGTAGTATAAGTGTTTATTTGCTTAAGTTCCAAAGCGCGTCAAAGTCACGCTCGTTTTATTAAAACCGTGCAAATACACACCAAATACAAAAATAGTGTACTTTTGACACCAAATAAGCATTTTAACATTTGAGAACTCATTATTAATGCCTTATTAGAGTATTATATGTGTTTTTTTGCTTAAGTTCGAAAGCTCGTCAAAGGCACGCCCGTTTTATCCCACATGCATAAAACCGTGCAAATACATACCAAATACAAAAATAGTGTACTTTTGACACCAAATAAGCTTTTCATCTTTCGAGAACTTATTATTAATGTCCTACTAGCGTAGTATAAGTGTTATTCGCTTAAGTTCCAAAGCGCGTCAAAGTCACGCCTGTTTTATGCCACATGCATAAAATCGTGCAAATACACTCCAAATACAAAAATAGCGTACTTTTGACCCCAAATAAGCATTTTATCATTTGGGAACTTATTATTAATGCCTTATTAGAGTACTAGATGTGTTTATTTGCTTAAGTTCCAAAAGCGCGTCAAAGGCACACACGTTTTATCCATCGAATGCTTAAAACAGTGCAAATACACACCAAATAAAAAAATAGTGTACCTTTGACACCAAATAAGCATTTTATCATTTGAGAACTCATTATGAATGCCTTATTAGCGTAATATTTGTGTTTATTTGCTTAAGTTCGAAAGCGCGTCAAAGTCACACTCGTTTTATCCCACATGCATAAAACCGTGCAAATACACTCCAAATAAAAAAATAGTGTACTTTTGACCCCAAATAAGCATTTTATCATTTGAGAACATATTATTAATGCCTTATTAGAGTACTATATGTGTTTAGTTGCTTAAGTTCCAAAGAGCGTCAAAGGCACACACGTTTTATCCATTGAATGCTTAAAACAGTGCAAATACACCCCAAATACAAAAATGGTGTACTTTTGACCCCAAATAAGCATTTTCTCATTTGAGAACTCATTATTAATGCCTTATTAGCGTATTATATGTGTTTATTTGCTTAAGTTCTAAAGCGCGTCAAAGGCACGCTCGTTTTATCCCACATGCCTAAAACCGTGCAAATACACACCAAATACAAAAATAGTGTACTTTTGACACCAAATAAGCTTTTCATCTTTCAAGAACTTATTATTAATGTCCTCCTAGCGTAGTATAAGTGTTTATTTGCTTAAGTTCCAAAGCGCGTCAAAGTCACGCTCGTTTTATCCCACATGCATAAAACCGTGCAAATACACACCAAATAAAAAAATAGTGTACTTTTGACACCAAATAAGCTTTTCATCTTTCGAGAACTTATTATTAATGTCCTACTAGCGTAGTATAAGTGTTTATTTGGTTAAGTTCCAAAGCGTGTCAAAGTCACGCTCGTTATATCCCACATGCATAAAACCGTGCAAATACACTCCAAATACAAAAATAGTGTACTTTTGACCCCAAATAAGCATTTTATCGTTTGAGAACTTATTATTAATGCCTTATTAGAGTACTATATGTGTTTAGTTGCTTAAGTTCCAAAGCACGTAAAAGGCACACACGTTTTATCTATCGAATGCTTAAAACAGTGCAAATACACACCAAATACAAAAATAGTGTACTTTTGACACCAAATAAGCATTTTATCATTTGAGAACTCATTATTAATGCCTTATTAGCGTATTATATGTGTTTATTTGCTTAAGTTCCAAAGCGCGTCAAAGGCACGCTCGTTTTATCCCACATGCATAAAACCGTGCAAATACACACCAAATACAAAAATAGTGTACTTTTGACACCAAATAAGCTTTTCATCTTTCAAGAACTTATTATTAATGTCCTACTAGCGTAGTATAAGTGTTTATTTGCTTAAGTTCCAAAGCGCGTCAAAGTCACGCTCGTTTTATCCCACATTCATAAAACCGTGCGAATACACACCAAATACAAAAATAGTGTACTTTTGACACCAAATAAGCTTTTCATCTTAAGAGAACTTATTATTAATTTCCTACTAGCGTAGTATAAGTGTTTATTTGCTTAAGTTCCAAAGCGCGTCAAAGGCACACACGTTTTATCCATTGAATGCTTAAAACAGTGCAAATACACCCCAAATACAAAAATGGTGTACTTTTGACACCAAATAAGCATTTTCTCATTTGAGAACTCATTATTAATGCCTTATTAGCGTATTATATGTGTTTATTTGCTTAAGTTCCAAAGCGCGTCAAAGGCACGCTCGTTGTATCCCACATACCTAAAACCGTGCAAATACACACCAAATACAAAAATAGTGTACTTTTGACACCAAATAAGTTTTTCATCTTTCAAGAACCTATTATTAATGTCCTCCTAGCGTAGTATAAGTGTTTATTTGCTTAAGTTCCAAAGCGCGTCAAAGTCACGCTCGTTTTATCCCACATGCATAAAACCGTGCAAATACACACCAAATAAAAAAATAGTGTACTTTTGACACCAAATAAGCTTTTCATCTTTCGAGAACTTATTATTAATGTCCTACTAGCGTAGTATAAGTGTTTATTTGCTTAAGTTCCAAAGCGTGTCAAAGTCACGCTCGTTATATCCCACATGCATAAAACCGTGCAAATACACACCAAATAAAAAAATAGTGTACTTTTGACACCAAATAAGCTTTTCATCTTTCGAGAACTTATTATTAATGTCCTACTAGCGTAGTATAAGTGTTTATTTGCTTAAGTTCCAAAGCGCGTCAAAGTCACACTCGTTTTATCCCACATGCATAAAACCGTACAAATACACTCCAAATACAAAAATAGCGTACTTTTGACCCCAAATAAGCATTTTATCATTTGAGAACTTATTATTAATGCCTTATTAGAGTACTAGATGTGTTTATTTGCTTAAGTTCCAAAAGCGCGTCAAAGGCACACACGTTTTATCCATCGAATGCTTAAAACAGTGCAAATACACACCAAATAAAAAAATAGTGTACCTTTGACACCAAATAAGCATTTTATCATTTGAGAACTCATTATGAATGCCTTATTAGCGTAATATTTGTGTTTATTTGCTTAAGTTCGAAAGCGCGTCAAAGTCACACTCGTTTTATCCCACATGCATAAAACCGTGCAAATACACTCCAAATAAAAAAATAGTGTACTTTTGACCCCAAATAAGCATTTTATCATTTGAGAACATATTATTAATGCCTTATTAGAGTACTATATGTGTTTAGTTGCTTAAGTTCCAAAGGGCGTCAAAGGCACACACGTTTTATCCATTGAATGCTTAAAACAGTGCAAATACACCCCAAATACAAAAATAGTGTACTTTTGACACCAAATAAGCTTTTCATCTTTCAAGAACTTATTATTAATGTCCTACTAGCGTAGTATAAGTGTTTATTTGCTTAAGTTCCAAAGCGCGTCAAAGTCACGCTCGTTTTATCCCACATTCATAAAACCGTGCGAATACACACCAAATACAAAAATAGTGTACTTTTGACACCAAATAAGCTTTTCATCTTAAGAGAACTTATTATTAATTTCCTACTAGCGTAGTATAAGTGTTTATTTGCTTAAGTTCCAAAGCGCGTCAAAGGCACACACGTTTTATCCATTGAATGCTTAAAACAGTGCAAATACACTCCAAATACAAAAATGGTGTACTTTTGACACCAAATAAGCATTTTCTCATTTGAGAACTCATTATTAATGCCTTATTAGCGTATTATATGTGTTTATTTGCTTAAGTTCCAAAGCGCGTCAAAGGCACGCTCGTTGTATCCCACATACCTAAAACCGTGCAAATACACACCAAATACAAAAATAGTGTACTTTTGACACCAAATAAGTTTTTCATCTTTCAAGAACCTATTATTAATGTCCTCCTAGCGTAGTATAAGTGTTTATTTGCTTAAGTTCCAAAGCGCGTCAAAGTCACGCTCGTTTTATCCCACATGCATAAAACCGTGCAAATACACACCAAATAAAAAAATAGTGTACTTTTGACACCAAATAAGCTTTTCATCTTTCGAGAACTTATTATTAATGTCCTACTAGCGTAGTATAAGTGTTTATTTGCTTAAGTTCCAAAGCGTGTCAAAGTCACGCTCGTTATATCCCACATGCATAAAACCGTGCAAATACACACCAAATAAAAAAATAGTGTACTTTTGACACCAAATAAGCTTTTCATCTTTCGAGAACTTATTATTAATGTCCTACTAGCGTAGTATAAGTGTTTATTTGCTTAAGTTCCAAAGCGCGTCAAAGTCACACTCGTTTTATCCCACATGCATAAAACCGTACAAATACACTCCAAATACAAAAATAGCGTACTTTTGACCCCAAATAAGCATTTTATCATTTGAGAACTTATTATTAATGCCTTATTAGAGTACTAGATGTGTTTATTTGCTTAAGTTCCAAAAGCGCGTCAAAGGCACACACGTTTTATCCATCGAATGCTTAAAACAGTGCAAATACACACCAAATAAAAAAATAGTGTACCTTTGACACCAAATAAGCATTTTATCATTTGAGAACTCATTATGAATGCCTTATTAGCGTAATATTTGTGTTTATTTGCTTAAGTTCGAAAGCGCGTCAAAGTCACACTCGTTTTATCCCACATGCATAAAACCGTGCAAATACACTCCAAATAAAAAAATAGTGTACTTTTGACCCCAAATAAGCATTTTATCATTTGAGAACATATTATTAATGCCTTATTAGAGTACTATATGTGTTTAGTTGCTTAAGTTCCAAAGGGCGTCAAAGGCACACACGTTTTATCCATTGAATGCTTAAAACAGTGCAAATACACCCCAAATACAAAAATAGTGTACTTTTGACACCAAATAAGCTTTTCATCTTTCAAGAACTTATTATTAATGTCCTACTAGCGTAGTATAAGTGTTTATTTGCTTAAGTTCCAAAGCGCGTCAAAGTCACGCTCGTTTTATCCCACATTCATAAAACCGTGCGAATACACACCAAATACAAAAATAGTGTACTTTTGACACCAAATAAGCTTTTCATCTTAAGAGAACTTATTATTAATTTCCTACTAGCGTAGTATAAGTGTTTATTTGCTTAAGTTCCAAAGCGCGTCAAAGGCACACACGTTTTATCCATTGAATGCTTAAAACAGTGCAAATACACCCCAAATACAAAAATGGTGTACTTTTGACACCAAATAAGCATTTTCTCATTTGAGAACTCATTATTAATGCCTTATTAGCGTATTATATGTGTTTATTTGCTTAAGTTCCAAAGCGCGTCAAAGGCACGCTCGTTGTATCCCACATACCTAAAACCGTGCAAATACACACCAAATACAAAAATAGTGTACTTTTGACACCAAATAAGTTTTTCATCTTTTAAGAACCTATTATTAATGTCCTCCTAGCGTAGTATAAGTGTTTATTTGCTTAAGTTCCAAAGCGCGTCAAAGTCACGCTCGTTTTATCCCACATGCATAAAACCGTGCAAATACACACCAAATAAAAAAATAGTGTACTTTTGACACCAAATAAGCTTTTCATCTTTCGAGAACTTATTATTAATGTCCTACTAGCGTAGTATAAGTGTTTATTTGCTTAAGTTCCAAAGCGTGTCAAAGTCACGCTCGTTATATCCCACATGCATAAAACCGTGCAAATACACACCAAATAAAAAAATAGTGTACTTTTGACACCAAATAAGCTTTTCATCTTTCGAGAACTTATTATTAATGTCCTACTAGCGTAGTATAAGTGTTTATTTGCTTAAGTTCCAAAGCGCGTCAAAGTCACACTCGTTTTATCCCACATGCATAAAACCGTACAAATACACTCCATATACAAAAATAGCGTACTTTTGACCCCAAATAAGCATTTTATCATTTGAGAACTTATTATTAATGCCTTATTAGAGTACTAGATGTGTTTATTTGCTTAAGTTCCAAAAGCGCGTCAAAGGCACACACGTTTTATCCATCGAATGCTTAAAACAGTGCAAATACACACCAAATAAAAAAATAGTGTACCTTTGACACCAAATAAGCATTTTATCATTTGAGAACTCATTATGAATGCCTTATTAGCGTAATATTTGTGTTTATTTGCTTAAGTTCGAAAGCGCGTCAAAGTCACACTCGTTTTATCCCACATGCATAAAACCGTGCAAATACACTCCAAATAAAAAAATAGTGTACTTTTGACCCCAAATAAGCATTTTATCATTTGAGAACATATTATTAATGCCTTATTAGAGTACTATATGTGTTTAGTTGCTTAAGTTCCAAAGGGCGTCAAAGGCACACACGTTTTATCCATTGAATGCTTAAAACAGTGCAAATACACCCCAAATACAAAAATGGTGTACTTTTGACCCCAAATAAGCATTTTCTCATTTGAGAACTCATTATTAATGCCTTATTAGCGTATTATATGTGTTTATTTGCTTAAGTTCTAAAGCGCGTCAAAGGCACGCTCGTTTTATCGCACATGCATAAAACCGTGCAAATACACACCAAATACAAAAATAGTGTACTTTTGACACCAAATAAGCTTTTCATCTTAAGAGAACTTATTATTAATTTCCTACTAGCGTAGTATAAGTGTTTATTTGCTTAAGTTCCAAAGCGCGTCAAAGTCACGCTCGTTTTATGCCACATGCATAAAACCAAGCAAATACACTCCAAATACAAAAATAGTGTACTTTTGACCCCAAATAAGCATTTTATCGTTTGAGAACTTATTATTAATGCCTTATTAGAGTACTAGATGTGTTTATTTGCTTAAGTTCCAAAAGCGCGTCAAAGGCACACACGTTTTATCCATCGAATGCTTAAAACAGTGCAAATACACACCAAATACAAAAATAGTGTACTTTTGACACCAAATAAGCTTTTCATCGTTCGAGAACTTATTATTAATGTCCTACTAGCGTAGTATAAGTGTTTATTTGCTTAAGTTTCAAAGCGCGTCAAAGTCACGCTCGTTTTATTAAAACCGTGCAAATACACACCAAATACAAAAATAGTGTACTTTTGACACCAAATAAGCATTTTAACATTTGAGAACTCATTATTAATGCCTTATTAGCGTATTATATGTGTTTATTTGCTTAAGTTCGAAAGCGCGTCAAAGTCACGCTCGTTTTATCGCACATGCATAAAACCGTGCAAATACACACCAAATACAAAAATAGTGTACTTTTGACACCAAATAAGCTTTTCATCGTTCGAGAACTTATTATTAATGTCCTACTAGCGTAGTATAAGTGTTTATTTGCTTAAGTTCCAAAGCGCGTCAAAGTCACGCCCGTTTTATTAAAACCGTGCAAATACACACCAAATACAAAAATAGTGTACTTTTGACACCAAATAAGCATTTTAACATTTGAGAACTCATTATTAATGCCTTATTAGCGTATTATATGTGTTTATTTGCTTAAGTTCGATAGCGCGTTAAAGTCACGCTCGTTTTATCGCACATGCATAAAACCGTGCAAATACACACCAAATACAAAAATAGTGTACTTTTGACACCAAATAAGCTTTTCATCGTTCGAGAACTTATTATTAATGTCCTACTAGCGTAGTATAAGTGTTTATTTGCTTAAGTTCCAAAGCGCGTCAAAGTCACGCTCGTTTTATTAAAACCGTGCAAATACACACCAAATACAAAAATAGTGTACTTTTGACACCAAATAAGCATTTTAACATTTGAGAACTCATTATTAATGCCTTATTAGAGTATTATATGTGTTTTTTTGCTTAAGTTCGAAAGCTCGTCAAAGGCACGCCCGTTTTATCCCACATGCATAAAACCGTGCAAATACATACCAAATACAAAAATAGTGTACTTTTGACACCAAATAAGCTTTTCATCTTTCGAGAACTTATTATTAATGTCCTACTAGCGTAGTATAAGTGTTTATTTGCTTAAGTTCCAAAGCGCGTCAAAGTCACGCCTGTTTTATGCCTCATGCATAAAATCGTGCAAATACACTCCAAATACAAAAATAGCGTACTTTTGACCCCAAATAAGCATTTTATCATTTGAGAACTTATTATTAATGCCTTATTAGAGTACTAGATGTGTTTATTTGCTTAAGTTCCAAAAGCGCGTCAAAGGCACACACGTTTTATCCATCGAATGCTTAAAACAGTGCAAATACACACCAAATAAAAAAATAGTGTACCTTTGACACCAAATAAGCATTTTATCATTTGAGAACTCATTATGAATGCCTTATTAGCGTAATATTTGTGTTTATTTGCTTAAGTTCGAAAGCGCGTCAAAGTCACGCTCGTTTTATGCCACATGCATAAAACCAAGCAAATACACTCCAAATACAAAAATAGTGTACTTTTGACCCCAAATAAACATTTTATCGTTTGAGAACTTATTATTAATGCCTTATTAGAGTACTAGATGTGTTTATTTGCTTAAGTTCCAAAAGCGCGTCAAAGGCACACACGTTTTATCCATCGAATGCTTAAAACAGTGCAAATACACACCAAATAAAAAAATAGTGTACTTTTGACACCAAATAAGCATTTTATCATTTGAGAACTCATTATGAATGCCTTATTAGCGTAATATTTGTGTTTATTTGCTTAAGTTCGAAAGCGCGTCAAAGTCACGCTCGTTTTATCCCACATGCATAAAACCGTGCAAATACACTCCAAATACAAAAATAGTGAACTTTTGACACCAAATAAGTTTTCATCGTTCGAGAACTTATTATTAATGTCCTACTAGCGTAGTATAAGTGTTTATTTGCTTAAGTTTCAAAGCGCGTCAAAGTCACGCTCGTTTTATTAAAACCGTGCAAATACACACCAAATACAAAAATAGTGTACTTTTGACACCAAATAAGCATTTTAACATTTGAGAACTCATTATTAATGCCTTATTAGCGTATTATATGTGTTTATTTGCTTAAGTTCGAAAGCGCGTCAAAGTCACGCTCGTTTTATCGCACATGCATAAAACCGTGCAAATACACACCAAATACAAAAATAGTGTACTTTTGACACCAAATAAGCTTTTCATCGTTCGAGAACTTATTATTAATGTCCTACTAGCGTAGTATAAGTGTTTATTTGCTTAAGTTCCAAAGCGCGTCAAAGTCACGCCCGTTTTATTAAAACCGTGCAAATACACACCAAATACAAAAATAGTGTACTTTTGACACCAAATAAGCATTTTAACATTTGAGAACTCATTATTAATGCCTTATTAGCGTATTATATGTGTTTATTTGCTTAAGTTCGAAAGCGCGTCAAAGTCACGCTCGTTTTATCGCACATGCATAAAACCGTGCAAATACACACCAAATACAAAAATAGTGTACTTTTGACACCAAATAAGCTTTTCATCGTTCGAGAACTTATTATTAATGTCCTACTAGCGTAGTATAAGTGTTTATTTGCTTAAGTTCCAAAGCGCGTCAAAGTCACGCTCGTTTTATTAAAACCGTGCAAATACACACCAAATACAAAAATAGTGTACTTTTGACACCAAATAAGCATTTTAACATTTGAGAACTCATTATTAATGCCTTATTAGAGTATTATATGTGTTTTTTTGCTTAAGTTCGAAAGCTCGTCAAAGGCACGCCCGTTTTATCCCACATGCATAAAACCGTGCAAATACATACCAAATACAAAAATAGTGTACTTTTGACACCAAATAAGCTTTTCATCTTTCGAGAACTTATTATTAATGTCCTACTAGCGTAGTATAAGTGTTTATTTGCTTAAGTTCCAAAGCGCGTCAAAGTCACGCTCGTTTTATTAAAACCGTGCAAATACACACCAAATACAAAAATAGTGTACTTTTGACACCAAATAAGCATTTTAACATTTGAGAACTCATTATTAATGCCTTATTAGAGTATTATATGTGTTTATTTGCTTAAGTTCCAAAGCGCGTCAAAGTCACGCCTGTTTTATGCCTCATGCATAAAATCGTGCAAATACACTCCAAATACAAAAATAGCGTACTTTTGACCCCAAATAAGCATTTTATCATTTGAGAACTTATTATTAATGCCTTATTAGAGTACTAGATGTGTTTATTTGCTTAAGTTCCAAAAGCGCGTCAAAGGCACACACGTTTTATCCATCGAATGCTTAAAACAGTGCAAATACACACCAAATAAAAAAATAGTGTACCTTTGACACCAAATAAGCATTTTATCATTTGAGAACTCATTATGAATGCCTTATTAGCGTAATATTTGTGTTTATTTGCTTAAGTTCGAAAGCGCGTCAAAGTCACGCTCGTTTTATGCCACATGCATAAAACCAAGCAAATACACTCCAAATACAAAAATAGTGTACTTTTGACCCCAAATAAACATTTTATCGTTTGAGAACTTATTATTAATGCCTTATTAGAGTACTAGATGTGTTTATTTGCTTAAGTTCCAAAAGCGCGTCAAAGGCACACACGTTTTATCCATCGAATGCTTAAAACAGTGCAAATACACACCAAATAAAAATATAGTGTACTTTTGACACCAAATAAGCATTTTATCATTTGAGAACTCATTATGAATGCCTTATTAGCGTAATATTTGTGTTTATTTGCTTAAGTTCGAAAGCGCGTCAAAGTCACGCTCGTTTTATCCCACATGCATAAAACCGTGCAAATACACTCCAAATACAAAAATAGTGAACTTTTGACACCAAATAAGTTTTCATCGTTCGAGAACTTATTATTAATGTCCTACTAGCGTAGTATAAGTGTTTATTTGCTTAAGTTTCAAAGCGCGTCAAAGTCACGCTCGTTTTATTAAAACCGTGCAAATACACACCAAATACAAAAATAGTGTACTTTTGACACCAAATAAGCATTTTAACATTTGAGAACTCATTATTAATGCCTTATTAGCGTATTATATGTGTTTATTTGCTTAAGTTCGAAAGCGCGTCAAAGTCACGCTCGTTTTATCGCACATGCATAAAACCGTGCAAATACACACCAAATACAAAAATAGTGTACTTTTGACACCAAATAAGCTTTTCATCGTTCGAGAACTTATTATTAATGTCCTACTAGCGTAGTATAAGTGTTTATTTGCTTAAGTTCCAAAGCGCGTCAAAGTCACGCCCGTTTTATTAAAACCGTGCAAATACACACCAAATACAAAAATAGTGTACTTTTGACACCAAATAAGCATTTTAACATTTGAGAACTCATTATTAATGCCTTATTAGCGTATTATATGTGTTTATTTGCTTAAGTTCGAAAGCGCGTCAAAGTCACGCTCGTTTTATCGCACATGCATAAAACCGTGCAAATACACACCAAATACAAAAATAGTGTACTTTTGACACCAAATAAGCTTTTCATCGTTCGAGAACTTATTATTAATGTCCTACTAGCGTAGTATAAGTGTATATTTGCTTAAGTTCCAAAGCGCGTCAAAGTCACGCTCGTTTTATGCCACATGCATAAAACCAAGCAAATACACTCCAAATACAAAAATAGTGTACTTTTGACCCCAAATAAGCATTTTATCGTTTGAGAACTTATTATTAATGCCTTATTAGAGTACTATATGTGTTTAGTTGCTTAAGTTCCAAAGCACGTAAAAGGCACACACGTTTTATCTATCGAATGCTTAAAACAGTGCAAATACACACCAAATACAAAAATAGTGTACTTTTGACACCAAATAAGCATTTTATCATTTGAGAACTCATTATTAATGCCTTATTAGCGTATTATATGTGTTTATTTGCTTAAGTTCCAAAGCGCGTCAAAGGCACGCTCGTTTTATCCCACATGCATAAAACCGTGCAAATACACACCAAATACAAAAATAGTGTACTTTTGACACCAAATAAGCTTTTCATCTTTCAAGAACTTATTATTAATGTCCTACTAGCGTAGTATAAGTGTTTATTTGCTTAAGTTCCAAAGCGCGTCAAAGTCACGCTCGTTTTATCCCACATTCATAAAACCGTGCGAATACACACCAAATACAAAAATAGTGTACTTTTGACACCAAATAAGCTTTTCATCTTAAGAGAACTTATTATTAATTTCCTACTAGCGTAGTATAAGTGTTTATTTTCTTAAGTTCCAAAGCGCGTCAAAGGCACACACGTTTTATCCATTGAATGCTTAAAACAGTGCAAATACACCCCAAATACAAAAATGGTGTACTTTTGACACCAAATAAGCATTTTCTCATTTGAGAACTCATTATTAATGCCTTATTAGCGTATTATATGTGTTTATTTGCTTAAGTTCCAAAGCGCGTCAAAGGCACGCTCGTTGTATCCCACATACCTAAAACCGTGCAAATACACACCAAATACAAAAATAGTGTACTTTTGACACCAAATAAGTTTTTCATCTTTCAAGAACCTATTATTAATGTCCTCCTAGCGTAGTATAAGTGTTTATTTGCTTAAGTTCCAAAGCGCGTCAAAGTCACGCTCGTTTTATCCCACATGCATAAAACCGTGCAAATACACACCAAATAAAAAAATAGTGTACTTTTGACACCAAATAAGCTTTTCATCTTTCGAGAACTTATTATTAATGTCCTACTAGCGTAGTATAAGTGTTTATTTGCTTAAGTTCCAAAGCGTGTCAAAGTCACGCTCGTTATATCCCACATGCATAAAACCGTGCAAATACACACCAAATAAAAAAATAGTGTACTTTTGACACCAAATAAGCTTTTCATCTTTCGAGAACTTATTATTAATGTCCTACTAGCGTAGTATAAGTGTTTATTTGCTTAAGTTCCAAAGCGCGTCAAAGTCACACTCGTTTTATCCCACATGCATAAAACCGTACAAATACACTCCAAATACAAAAATAGCGTACTTTTGACCCCAAATAAGCATTTTATCATTTGAGAACTTATTATTAATGCCTTATTAGAGTACTAGATGTGTTTATTTGCTTAAGTTCCAAAAGCGCGTCAAAGGCACACACGTTTTATCCATCGAATGCTTAAAACAGTGCAAATACACACCAAATAAAAAAATAGTGTACCTTTGACACCAAATAAGCATTTTATCATTTGAGAACTCATTATTAATGCCTTATTAGCGTATATTGTGTTTATTTGCTTAAGTTCCAAAGCGCGTCAAAGGCACACTCGTTTTATCCCACATGCATAAAACGTGCAAATACACCAAATAAAAAATAGTGTACTTTTGACCCAAATAAGCTTTTATCTTTGAGAACTTATTATTAATGCCTATTAGCGTATATAGTGTTTATTTGCTTAAGTTCCAAAGCGCGTCAAAGGCACGCTCGTTTTATCCCATGAATGCTTAAAAACGTGCAAATACACACCAAATACAAAAATAGTGTACTTTTGACACCAAATAAGCTTTTCATCTTTCGAAACTTATTATTAATGCCTACTAGCGTAGTATAGTGTGTTTATTTGCTTAAGTTCCAAAGCGCGTCAAAGTCACGCTCGTTTTATCCCACATGCATAAAACCGTGCAAAATACACCAAATACAAAAATAGTGTACTTTTGACACCAAATAAGCTTTTTAATCTTGAGAACTTATTA